>CM051238.1:424015959-424259556 GCA_027917425.1 Gastrophryne carolinensis
ATTCTGGGGGCACCTCCCTGAGCCATGGGGCCCAGAACAAACCCTGTGCCCTCCAACTGAGTGTCAGTCACTTGTCCAGCCAAAACCCCCGACATGCCCTGACAAAAGCCCAAATAAAGGGGGTGATAGAGAGCTGCCAGGAGCAATATATAGAGGATTGGAAGAAAGAAATAAGCAACTCCCAGAAACTTACCATCTACCAATCACTAAAGAGGAACTACACCATGGCCCCATACCTGGAGAGGCTGCACCACCCCAAATACAGGCAGACTCTGAGTCTCTATAGACTGAGCGCCCACAGCCTGGAGATGGAGACAGGCCGGCACAGGCAGACATACAAGCCACGGGAGAGCCGACTGTGCCAGCACTGTGAGCAGGGGGCCCTGGAGGATGAGGCCCACTTCCTGCTACACTGCAGCGAATATTCATCCACCAGGGACACTTACTTCCAGAGACTCTCCACCCTAATCCCGGACTTCACCTCCATAGATGATGAGAGGAAACTCCACATCCTGCTGGGAGAAGAGGAGCCCACCCTGCAAATAGCCGCCCAATATGTCTCCACCTGCCACCAACTGAGAGGAACATAAGAGACCATGGACTGATATACCCCTATACTGCCCCTATATCCCACCTCTATACTGCCCCCTATATGTCTCCACCTGCCATCAACTGAGAGGAACATAAGAGACCATGGACTGATATACCCCTATACTGCCCCCTATACCCCACCTCTACACTGCCCCCTATATGTCTCCACCTGCCATCAACTGAGAGGAACATAAGAGACCATGGACTGTTATACCCCTATACTGCCCCCTATACCCCACCTCTATACTGCTCCAACTAAAAGGACAATTAGAATCTATGGATTTCAAACCCATATACTGCCCCTTAATCCAGCCCAACCCCCTACTGCTTCTATACCTCTCCAACTCCCACCATCACTGGACTATTGTACACTCAATTTTTCCCCTATAACCCAACACCCCCCCCCCCCCCCCCATTTGTTATTCCCTTTTGCTTTGGCAATGCTAAATGTTTTTTTTGGACCTGCCAATAAAGCTCTTTTGAATTGAATTGAGAGATAGATAGATAGATAGATAGATAGATAGATAGATATGAGATAGATGATAGATAGATAGATAGATAGATAGATAGATAGATAGATAGATAATAGAGAGATAGATAGATAATAGAGAGATAGATAGATAAATAGATAATAGATAGATAGATAGATAGATAGATAGATAGATAGATAGATAGATATGAGATAGATGATAGACAGATAGATAGATAGATAGATAGATAGATAGATAGATAGATAGATAGATAGATAATAAATGATAGATGAAAAAAGAGGATATTCCCGATTGATGGATGTTAAAGGCGTTAAATAGATTTTCTTATCTCCTGCCCTCGTTTCTTGTTTTTTCGTTTCTCGTTCTGTCGTTTCTCTTTTTCCTTTCTCTTTCTTGTTCGTAGGTTGGCACCACAGACAGTTCACATGCTTTCTGACATCAGCCCACAGTGTGACTCAGGGGGAAGTATGGTGACTGCTGCTCATTATTATTATTTTCCCCGCCTGTGGGAAAGTCCAACGTAAAAGTGAAACTAGTCGGAGGGAAGAGGAGGGATAAGAAAGCAGGAGAAGCAGGAAGATATGTACTAACGCGAGGAGAGAGAGAGACGGACTGTAGAGCTGCCGAGTCACAACACAACATGTTTCCTTGGGATACATATGGATATGCCGTGTTGTGACCTCCGTACAACCATGCGGACCTTAACAGGATTAACACTGCTCCTCCAGCTGCTCCTAGTGCTGTTCCCTGACTTGGGTAAGTAACCCCTCCTCTCTCTCTCTCTCTCTCTCTCTCTCTCTCTCTCTCTCTATATATATATATATATATACAACTCTTCTGTGTTCATGTATATTTATATTTATATGGGCAGAGGAAGTAGCAATTGTTAACTTGACACTTAATACATTAAATAAACAACAGCACACAGAGGGCCTTATTCATGAAGGGATAGCGCCAGGTAGTGCCTTGTAAGCAGCAGGTAGCGGCAGGTGAACGCCACACGCAATTACACATTTATGAAGCCAATTCTGGTGTTCTGGTGAGTGACTGGAACAACGTCATGTAGCGTCCGATTCATCATTGTTCCTGGCTGAGCATACAGCGCCGGCATTCATCCTTGCAGAGTGCCACGTCCTACCTGTCGCTACCTGGCGCTCTCCCATACATTTCTATGAACGATCCTTAAATCGCTTTCCTGATCCCAATTTTTTTTTTTTTTAACTCAGATCTTTCTGATATGTATCCTGGCCTAGAAAATGACATTTTTGAAAACTTTTTTTTTGAATAATAATATTTTTATGCAGCATTGTCCTTACATGTCTAGTATTAAAGTGTTCATGTTACAATGTAATAATGTAATTCCATATGTTTTCGCTTTGTTACTAGTGGATACATGTTCAAAAACAGACTTTAATCACACAGCCTCTGGCGCTCTGGGCTACATCGACCTGATTTTGAGAGACGGAACTGTTTGAGGTTTTTTTGATGAATGTGATGTGAGTCAGTCACGCTGAGCTGGCGCTACCATTCGCTCCAATACAACTTAGTACTGCAAAACATTTATCCTATTCATCAATGCCGGCCAGCGACTGAGGCGCTCTGAAACAATGAACCATGGGCGAGCACAGCAACTACTAGCGGTCGCTCTGAAATCCGCTCTACAGATGCTCATCTGTCGCTACCTGGCGTTAGTAATGAATCAGCCTGATAGTGTTTACCTTCAACTCTGATTCCTGACTCAGGTCCCCAACCCCTCCACTATACATATATATATATATATATATATATATATATATATATATATATATACAACTCTTCTGTGTTCATGTGTATTTATATATATATATATGGGCAGAGGAAGTAGCAATTGTTAACTTGACACTTAATGCATTAAATAAACAACAGCACAGAGTGTTATATCTTCAACTCTGATCAATGACTCACGTCCCCAACCCCTCCATTACACATAAATATATATATATATATATATCCACAATATATATATATATATATATATATATATATATTATATAATATATATACAATATAATGTAATAATAGCAATATAGTAACAGTAATAGTAAACGTTTAAAAAAGTAAAAGCAAAAAAGTAGAAATAATATTAATAGTAAAAATAATAGTAATAATTGTGTATATATATATATATATATATACACACACACACACACACACACACACACACACACACACACTTCTGAAAAAATTACATCAATTAAATATTTATTGAAAAAAGTCACAAGATAAATATATACAACTGTTAAAAACATGAACCAACATGACATACAATAATAATACTGACTTGGGCAGGACACACGTCTGTCCCTCCGTAGCGATATTATTATCGTATGCCATGCTGGCAGTGGTGGACTAAGGCCAAAAGTCAGCCCAGTATTACATCTGCTCCTGGCCAGCCGATGTCTAGCCCGCCACATCCCCACTAAGAGATCCAATGGGGCAGGGTGGGTATGGACGCATACAGCCACACATGGGCGGACTGGCTATAAAGAGACCCCGGAGAATCCCTAGTGGGGCACGTTGCTTCGGGATCCAGTTGGGTTGCAGCATCTTACAGCCACAATTCATTCTTACTTCTACTTAATTCATACTTACCCCAAAGCCAAGTAACCCCCTGTAGAGGACACATGGATTCGGGCTTAGTGGGGATGTTGTGGGCTGGTATAATCCCGGGCTGATTTTTGGCCCCAGTCCACCACTGCAGACATAGCACCGGGGGCATCAACATGGGTTTCTTGGCTTATGTGCTACACTGGGGTTGAAGGGGAGACAAGGTAGGAAGGGACTGGAAGTGCTGGTTCATGTTTTAGTTGTATATTTAACTTGTATTCTTTTTTCAATAAATATGTGTTAATTATGTAATTTTTGGAGTTGCTTGCATCTTCCATGAGTTAGGGGTTGTTTTGGTAGCATATAGATTGGCACTCTTGGAGGGGACATTACTTTTATATTAATGATTGGTGTATAGGATTCTTGGTTGTGTGAAACCGGTGTGATATATATATATATATATATATATATATATATATATATATATTTCTATGTTCATTCACATTTATATTGTATGTAAGTGAAGAAATAAGGCGATAACTTTTGTAAGCTAACTGAAAAAATGTTTAGGTGAGCTTTTTAGGTTTTAAGGTGCATTTTTAACATCTTTTGATGTCCACTGAATGAAAATGTGCTTATTGGTCGATTGACTTCTTCTTTTTCTGCGTGATCATTTACAACTCACATAGGCGATCGCTTTAACTATTTCATCTTTGCAAATCGTAACGTGTAAATGTACCATTATCCAGAAATCTTTAAGGCTTTTCATGGCTTTTATTATCCACAATTAGGGACAATTAACCAGTGGCAATCAATCAGTGTCAATCATTCAGTTAATCAGTATCAGTTTGTGTTGTCATTATCAATGCAAGGATTGCGACTTCAGAAAGAAAGGAGGAAAGAGATAACTTAACAGGTTAGCGCTGATTTATACAGTGTATATTCATAGATAGATAGATATGAAATAGATAGATAGATAGATAGATAGATAGATAGATAGATAGATATATAGATAGATAGATAGATATATAGATAGATAGATATGAAATAAATAAATACGATATTGTAGATTGATAGATGTTAAAAAAGAACATATGATAGATAGATAGATAGATAGATAGATAGATAGATAGATAGATAGATAGATAAAAGAGAAAAAAGGACATATTGTAGATAGATAGGTAAGAAAGAAATAAAGAATGTAGATATTGTAGATTGATAGAAGTTAAAGATAGATAGATAGTCGGAGAGGAAAGGAGGAGAGGAAAGATGATAAATAGATTGATGATAAATAGATTTATAACTAGAAACAGAGAAGATGAGAGAGAGAAGAGAGAGATATATGGAAGAAAATTAGTACAGAAAAAAGCAAAAATAAATAGAATGATAGATAGATACTATAGACAGAGGAGGAAAAAAAAGTAGATCGATTTATAGGTGATTGATAGATCAATAGATAGATATATAGATAGATAGGAAAAGAAAAAAGAGAGAACGAATTGTAGATTGATAGATGTTCTGGATAGATAACTAAATAGTTGGAGAGGAAAGATAGATGATAAATAGATTTATAACTAGAAACAGAGAGTGTGAGATAGAGAGAGAGAGAGAGAGAGAGAGAGAGAGAGTTGAAAGAAAATAAGTACATAAAAAAGCAGATAGATAGATAGATAGATAAGAAAGAGATAAAATAGATAGATAGATAGATAGATAGATAGATAGATAGATAGATAGATAAGAAAGAGATAAAATAGATAGATAGATAGATAGATAGATAGATAGATAGATAAGATAGATAGATAAGATAGATAGATAAGATAGATAGATAAGATAGATAGATAAGATAGATAAGATAGATAAGATAGATAGATAAGATAGATAGATAAGATAGATAAGATAGATAGATAAGATAGATAAGATAGATAAGAAAGAGATAAGATAGATAGATAGATAAGAAAGAGATAGATAGATAGATAGATAGATAGATAGATAGATAGATAAGAAAGAGATAGATAGATAGGTAGATAAGAAAGAGATAGATAGATAGATAGATAGATAGATAGATAGATAGATAGATAGATATAGAGAGATAGATAATAGATAGATAGATAGATAGATAGATAAGAGATAGATAGATAGATAGATAGATAGATAGATAGATAGATAGATAAGAAAGAGATAAGATAGAGCAATATATAGAAGATTGGAAGAAATAAATAAGTAACTCTCAGAAACTTACCATCTACCAATCACTAAAGAGGAACTACACCATGGCCCTATACCTGGAGGGGCTGCACCACCCCAAACACAGGCAGACCCTGAGTCTCTATAGACTGAGCGCCCACAGCCTGGAGATGGAGACAGGCCGGCACAGGCAGACATACAAGCCACGGGAGAGCCGACTGTGCCGGCACTGTGAGCAGGGGGCCCTGGAGGATGAGGCCCACTTCCTGCTACACTGCAGCAAATATTCATCCACCAGGGACACTTACTTCCAGAGACTCTCCACCCTCATCCCGGACTTCACCTCCATAGATGATGAGAGGAAACTCCACATCCTGCTGGGAGAAGAGGAGCCCACCCTGCAAATAGCCGCCCAATATGTCTCCACCTGCCACCAACTGAGAGGAACATAAGAGACCATGGACTGATATACCCCTATACTGCCCCTATACCCCACCTCTATACTGCCCCAACTAAAAGGACAATTAGAATCTATGGAGTTCAAACCCATATACTGCCCCTTAATCCTACGCAACCCCCTACTGCCTCTATACCTCTCCACCTGCCATCATCACTGGACCAATGTACACCAAACCCTGCCCCTATAACCCAACACCCAACCCCCCCATTTGTTATTCCCTTTTGCTTTGGCAATGCTAAATGTTTTTTTGGACTTGCCAATAAAGCTCTTTTGAATTGAATTGAATTGATAGATAGATAGATAGATAGATAGATAGATAGATAGATAGATAAGATAGATAGAGAGAGAGAGATAGATAGATAGATAGATAGATAGATAGATAGATAGATAGATAGATTAGATAGATAGAGAGAGAGAGATAGAGAGAGAGAGAGAGATAGATAGATAGATAGATAGATAGATAGATAGATAGATAGAGAGAGAGAGAGATAGATAGATAGATAGATAGATAGATAGATAGATAGATAGATTAGATAGATAGAGAGAGAGAGAGAGATAGATAGATAGATAGATAGATAGATAGATAGATAGATAGATAAGATAGATAGATAGATAGAGAGAGAGATAGATAGATAGATAGATAGAGAGAGAGATAGATAGATAGATAGATAAGATAGATAGATAGATAGATAGATAGATAGATAGATAGATAGATAGATAGATAAGATAGAGAGAGAGAGAGAGAGAGAGAGAGAGAGATAGATAGATAGATAGATAGATAGATAGATAGATAGATAGATAAGAAAGAGATAAGATAGATAGATAGATAGAGAGAGAGAGATAGATAGATAGATAGATAGATAGATAGATAGATAGATAGATAGATAAGAAAGAGATAAGATAGATAGATAGATAGATCCCACCCAGACACCGAGGAGTAAGCAGCACTGAAGATGAGCTCCTGAGCCAACATAAGATTATACCTTGTAATGAGCACTTTGGAGGACATATCTAAGGAAATTACAATATAGGAAGACAAGACAAGACCTACTGCCTGAGGATTTAAAGGATTTAAAGGACTTTTTAAGCTAAAACAAGAAAACAATCAAAGAAAAGACAAAATCTGGAATCACATCCCAGGACTACACAGGAGGTTACACAGTGGACAAGCAGCAGAGGCAAAGCCCGGCCACACCTGAGAGGAGACCAGACACACAGAACCTCAAGGTAAGAGCCTCTCATCATCACATCACAAGATTTGAATAGACTGGATAAAATTTATAGATAACTAAAGATTGAAGTATTTTATAAACGGGATTGAGTGTATAACATTATAACTATTCCCAAGTATTGTGGATAGCAGGACAGTGGAATGGCCGGCACAGCCAGCATGGGGTCACAGGCCATAAAGATAACATTCCCGGAGACGGCCAGATCTAAAGAGGCCAGAAAGGCCATAAAAAGGGCCCAGATAACGCAAAGCCCTGAGCAGCTGTTTGTGGACTTTGACAATCAGAGCGTGAAGACAAATTTACTATTTTATACAACACGCCATAGTGCCTGGTCTGACGCTCTATGTGATCACTATAAGAACATCACCAAATGTGGCATTAATAGTGGGAAACAGATCAGAGTAAAAGATCACGATGGAGAAACCTCCCTCACCATCAATATCTACAATAATGGGATGATTATGGTCCAAGCAATAGAATCTAAACTGGAAGAATTCCAGCAGATCTTCCCCCACATAAAGCAGCAAGTGAAGCCTATAGAATCTAATCAAGTAAAGGCTGTCAGATCCATAAATAATCCTGCCAGGGAGACCACCGAAGCCCTAACTCCCACCCCACCGGTCTCCAGAGACACCTCAGACTCAGGCCCAAATACCTCACACCCCTCTCTGCAAACACTCACAGATTGCCTGTCAGTACTAGAAAGAGACTTTCATAAATTCAGGGAAGAAATCCTAAATAGCCAAAGGGTCACACATGCCAGTGACCATCTCAGGGAAGAGATAACCAGGCTGAAATGTGAGCACAGTGCAGCCTTGCATGAAATCCAAGTGGCCCTAAACTCACTCAAACAGGAAAATGGCCAACTCAGAGAGGAAATAAGCAAACTGAAAAGACTATGTGTGCCCCCAAATCATCTAGAGGAGGAACCAATAAATGCAGCCATCATCCCTAATATTGTGCAGGCATGTAACATAACCAACAACACAGGCCCCATAAGGAATCCAACAGAATCCAGTGACAGACACAGGGACCCCACCTCCAAACAAGCTGGCAAATTACAAAGAGCCCCCCTAATAGAGGAGAACAATCCAACTAACCCCCCAAAAAGCACTGTCACACAGAGAACTCATGACAACAATAAATTGCCATGTCCAGAAATTGTGCTCATCATAGACTCCAATGGAAAGTATCTCAACACAAAGAGACTCTTCCCAGGGAAACAGGTCACAAAAATCCGCTGCTCAACAATAGCACAAGCAGCAGAAGTGATCAATAATCCATATTTTACAGACCCGAAACACCTCATCCTGCACACCGGCACAAATGACTTGCAGCAAGAGGGGGCAGCAGAAAGAATATCACAATTAGCTAAAGCCACACATCAAAAATTCCCTAGGACAAAAATAATTCTATCTGCCCTGCTCCCAAGAAAAGACATATCCCTCCGTATAACCGAGCAGATCAACGCAGAGCTGGCCGCCAATATCCCCTCAATACACAACACAAAACTGGCCCTACACCGAGAAATTACACTCCAACACCTGTATGATGCCAAGCACCTGGATAAACAAGGAGTAAGCATGCTGGCAAAAGAACTTAAGGACATGGTTCTAGAGAGACCTCAGATACCCCGACCCCAAATAAGCCCAACAAATAGACTGCAAATCCCAGACAGCAATTTCTCCAGACCCAGTCCACAGCGATGGCAGAGGTGGAGGCAACCAGTCCCACAATGGAAACACCCCACAACAGAGGGCAGCAGCATGGAAGAAATAAGAAACCTGCTAAAGACACTCTGTAACAAACTAATGTGACCCCTCTAAATGAAAGTCCGAGGAAAAAGCAGCTCATTACAAGGTATACCGACTCACAATGACATCCCTGATCATCAGCAGCTGGAATATCCAAGGGCTGAATTCTTCAGCTTTTGGATCCAAATCAAATGATCCAGACTTTAAAGAAAAAGTAAAAACTGTAGACATACAAATCCTCATGGAGACATGGACCAGAGCAGAGGACGAATCCCTAGCACCCATGGGCTACAGGGAATTTTCCGTGCCTGCCCTGAAAAACAAAACTGCCAAACAGGGCCGCCGCTCGGGTGGCATATTAATCTGGTACAGGGAGGCGCTTAAAAATCACATGAGAGCGGTCAAACGAGGAGACAATCACATCTGGATTAAAATAAGCAGCTCCATCCTCACCTCTCAATATGACATCTACCTGTGTGCAGCATATATCCCTCCAGCCGAGTCCCCCTACTACAACCCAGACATATATGAGGTCCTACAAAATGAGGCTGCCCAATTCCAGTGTCAGGGTAGGGTGCTGATCTGTGGAGACCTCAATGCCAGGACAGGTATAGAGAAGGACTATCTCACCTCTGATGGCAATGCCTATATCCTAGGAGGTGACACCTACTTCTCAGACTCTATAGAGACACTAAGAAACAGCTACGACAGGACTATAAACAAAAGCGGGAAAAGGCTGTTGAACCTGTGCCGGAGCCTGGGACTGTACATAATGAATGGGCGTATCCGGGGTGACTGTCTAGGACGATTCACGCTAAACTCCCATGTGGGCAGCAGTGTGGTGGACTATGCCATCACAGACGCAGACCCCGCAAATATCAACGCCTTCATAGTCACTCCTGACACGCACCTCTCAGACCACAACCAGATCCTGCTGTACATGAAATCCACTGAGCGGCCATCCACACAGCAGCCCCACCAGACTGGTCTCTACAACCTGCCACCGTCCTTCAAGTGGCTCAGACAATCCGCCAATGAGTACAGCAATGTGACCAACCGAGCGGAAATCATAGAAATGCTCATAAACTTTCACACTAACATCTATGAGCCACACCAACAAGGAGTCACCCTGGCAGTGAAGGACTTTAATACCATCCTGCACACCATGGCAGAACTAGCAGGCCTCAAACGGACCAACCTCAAGAGACCTTCTAATAAACAGTCTGAGAAATGGTTTGACAAGGAATGCAGGGCTCTACGTCATTCCCTAAGGGCAGCCTCGAACAAAAAACACAGAGACCCCAATGACAAGGATGTGAGGGAAACCTATGACACCCTACGGAGGCAATACAAGCGCACCCTCAGAGAGAAAAAACAAAGGCATCTCTCCCACAAAATCCAGCAGCTCGAGGACTCCATCCAGGACAACTCATTCTGGGAGACCTGGCACCATATCGACACAAAGCCAAAGAAAAACTCCCTCCACATCCAAAATGGCAACATCTGGCTCAGCTACTTCAGGGACCTCTACAAAAACCTCCCTGAAGAAGAGCAAACCCCGGAACAACAACAAATAACCACAAAACTGAGGGACATGGAGGAGGCAATCAAGGACTTCCAAACCCCCCTAGACTGGCCAATCACCATGCAAGAAATCCAGGAAAACATCTCCCTGCTGAAATGCAGAAAGGCCAGCGGCCCTGACGGCATCCTGCCAGAGATGATCAAATACAGCTCCCCAGACATACACGCTGCACTGGCAAAACTATTCACCCTGGTCCTGAGCTCCGGACACTTCCCTCAAGACTGGAACCGAGGCCTCATAACACCTATCTACAAAAATGGGGACCAATATGACCCAGCGAACTACCGAGGGATCTGTGTCAGCAGCACTCTGGGGAAGCTATTCAGCAGCATCATCAACAGAAGGGTCCTCACCTTCCTCACACAGCAAGAGGTCCTCAGTAAATGCCAAGCCGGGTTCATGCCAAACCATCGCACCACTGACCACATCTACACCCTGCACAGCCTTATCAAGACTCACGTCCACAACACCAAACAGGGGAAGATCTTCTCCTGTTTTGTGGACTTCAAGAAGGCGTTTGACTCAGTGTGGCACCCGGGCCTGTTCCTGAAACTCCTGCAGAGCGGAATAGGGGGGAGAACATATGATGTCATCAAGAGCTCATATACTGGGAACCAATGCAGTGTGAAGGTGAATGGCAAGAGGACGGCATACTTACACCAGGGCCGAGGAGTCAGACAGGGCTGCAGCCTGAGCCCAACGCTCTTCAACATCTACATCAATGAACTGGCTGCAGCTCTGGAGGCTTCCTCAGCACCAGGCCTCCTCCTGCATGACCGCGAGGTGAAGTTCCTGCTGTACGCTGATGACCTCCTGCTGCTGTCTCCGACAGAGACAGGCCTCCAAGACAGCCTGGCAGTACTGGAGAAATTCAGCACCACATGGGCACTACCCATCAATTCTAAGAAGACCAAAGTCATGGTGTTCCAGAAGAGGGGCCAGAATAAAGCCTCCATTCCCTCCTTCACATTAAACGGGTCTGCACTGGAAAAAACCGACAGCTACACCTACCTGGGGCTGGAGCTTAACCAATCAGGGAGCTTTAAGCCAGCAATAGAGGCCCTGAAAGGAAAAGCCTGCAGAGCTTTCTACGCCATCAGAAAACGACTGTACCACCTCAAACCACCAGTGAGGGTCTGGATGAAGACCTTTGATGGGGTCATTGCCCCAATCCTACTTTATGGCAGTGAGGTTTGGGGCCCAATCACCTACCCAGATCAGTCCAAATGGGACCCAAGCCCAACAGAGACCTTTCATCTGGAGTTCTGCAAGTACCTCCTCCAAGTCCATCGCAGCACCTCCAACATGGCGTGCCGGGCAGAGCTGGGCAGGTTCCCTCTATGGTTCCAGGTGCAGAAGAGGGCGCTGTCATTCTGGGGGCACATACAGAGCAGCAGCCCCGACTCCTACCACCACAAAGCCTCCCTGAGCCATGGGGCCCAGAACAAACCCTGCGCCCTCCAAATGAGTGTCAGTCACCTGTCCAGCCAAAACCCCCGACATGCCCTGACAAAAGCCCAAATAAAGGGGGCGATAGAGAGCTGCCAGCAGCAATATATAGAGGATTGGAAGAAAGAAATAAGCAACTCCCAGAAACTTACCATCTACCAATCACTAAAGAGGAACTACACCATGGCCCCATACCTGGAGAGACTGCACCATTCCAAACACAGGCAGACCCTGAGCCTCTATAGACTGAGCGCTCACAGCCTGGAGATGGAGACAGGCCGGCACAGGCAGACATACAAGCCACGGGAGAGCCGACTGTGCCGGCACTGTGAGCAGGGGGCCCTGGAGGACGAGGCCCACTTCCTGCTACACTGCAGCAAATATTCATCCACCAGGGACACTTACTTCCAGAGACTCTCCACCCTCATCCCGGACTTCACCTCCATAGATGATGAGAGGAAACTCCACATCCTGCTGGGAGAAGAGGAGCCCACCCTGCAAATAGCCGCCCAATATGTCTCCACCTGCCACCAACTGAGAGGAACATAAGAGACCATGGACTGATATACCCCTATACTGCCCCTATACCCCACGTATATACTGCCACAACTAAAAGGACTATTATAATCTATGGATTTCAAACCCATATACTGCCCCTTAATCCCGCCCAACCCCCCACTGCCTCTATACCTCTCCACCTGCCATCATCACTGGACCGATATACACCCAATCCTGCCCCTATAACCCAACACCCCTCCCATTTGTTATTCCCTTTTGCTTTGGCAATGCTAAATGTTTTTTTGGACCTGCCAATAAAGCTCTTTTGAATTGAATTGAATTGAATTGATAGATAGATAGATAGATAGATAGATAGATAGATAGATAGATAGATTAGATAAGAAAGAGATAAGATAGATAGATAGATAGATAGATAGATAGATAGATAGATAGATAGATAGATAGACAGACAGACAGACAGACAGACAGACAGACAGACAGACAGATGATAGATAGATAGATAGATAGATAGATAGATAGATAGATAGATAGATAGATAGATAGATAGATAGATAGATAAGAAAGAGATAAGATAGATAGATAGATAGATAGATAGATAGATAGATAGATAGATAGATAGATAGATAGATAGATAGATAGATTAGATAAGAAAGAGATAAGATAGATAGATAGATAGATAGATAGATAGATAGATAGATAGATAGATAGATAGATAGATAGATAGATAGATAGATAGATAGATAGATAGGATAGATAGATAGATAGATAGATAGATAGATAGATAGATAGATAGATAGATAGATAGATAGATAGATAGATAGATAGATAGATAGATAGGATAGATAGATAGATAGATAGATAGATAGATAGATAGATAGATAGATAGATAGATAGATAGATAGATAGATAGATAGATAGATAGATAAGATAGATAGATAGATAGATAGATAGATAGATAGATAGATAGATAGATAGATAGATAAGAAAGAGATAAGATAGATAGATAGATAAGATAGATAGGATAGATAGATAGATAGATAGATAGATAGATAGATAGATAGATAGATAGATAGATAAGATAGATAGATAGATAGATAGATAGATAGATAGATAGATAGATAGAGATAAGATAGATAGATAGATAGATAGATAGATAGATAGATAGATAGATAGATAGATAAGATAAGAAAGAGATAAGATAGATAGATAGATAGATAGATAGATAGATAGATAGATAGATAGATAGATAGATAGATAGATAAGATAGATAGATAGAGATAGATAAGATAGATAGGATAGATAGATAGATAGATAGATAGATAGATAGATAGATAGATAGATAGATAAGAAAGAGATAGATAGATAGATAGATAGATAGATAGATAGATAGATAGATAGATAGATAGATAGGATAGATAGATAGATAGATAGATAGATAGATAGATAGATAGATAGATAAGAAAGAGATAGATAGATAGATAGATAGATAGATAGATAGATAGATAGATAGACAGACAGACAGATAGATAGATAGATAGATAGATAAGATAGATAGATAGATAGATAGATAGATAGATAGATAGATAGATAGATAGATAGATAAGAAAGAGATAAGATAGATAGATAGATAGATAGATAGATAGATAGATAGATAGATAGATAGCTAAGAGATAAGATAGATAGATAGATAGATAGATAGATAGATAGATAGATAGATAGATAGATAGATAGATAGATAGATAGATAGCTAAGAGATAAGATAGATAGATAGATAGATAGATAGATAGATAGATAGATAGATAGATAGATAGATAGATAGATAAGAAAGAGATAAAAAAGATAGATAGATAGATAGATAGATAGATAGATAGATAGATAGATAGATAGATAGATAGATAATTGATACATGAACAGAAAGTTAAGAAAGAAAAAAAAGATAGATTGTAAATAGGTACAGAGAAACAGAGAGGACGCAGAAGATATAGAGAATGGGTTGGAAGAATAAAAGTACAGAAAAATCATAAATTAATAAATAAATAAAAAGAAAAAATGCTGATAAGTAGATGTATAAATAAAAACTGAGAGGACCAGGGGTGTAACTTAAGGGGGTGCAGAAAAGCTGTATTTGTAATTGTTAATTGTGGTGTGTACATCATCTTGTGAGTATTGTATTTGTCTTTTCTGGATTTTTGCATTTTGATTCTATAAATTTGGGCATTATTTCAATATATCATATTTGGTTTTACTTTTCATGAGTATCATAATATTTTGGGTTCTGAAATGTTGCCCTTTGGGTATAAATTGTCATTGTAATAGTGCAACTTGTGGGTCCCTGGCCTGCAGAAAAAGGTGGTGGGTCACTGATTGGTTATGTAGCAGATGCTGTGGTATGACTGTGTTTGGAAACAATTTTAGGTTGGGTGAAGATCTTGATAATTGGGGCCCGGTGGTTTCTTAAGTGTTAAAGATGAAGCCCGATGAAGCCCGATGCAGGGTTCCCTAGGCTGATTAATGCTGGAGCAACAGTCAGTGGTGCATATTTAGGAGGTCAGCCATGGCAGCTTGTGTATTTTTAGCTCTAGTACAGATACAAAGCCGAGTCACCAGCGTATTGAAAGAGAACTGGAATAGTGCCACCAAGTCACAAACTTCGACATCCACATCCACATCCACATCCAGATTCTCACAGCAACTGTGGTCTCATTACTGTTCATTTTTTCATTGGCTGGGCTGAACAGATCTTACTTCATTGCGCTGTGATACTGAAGATTGTATTGATAACAGCAGCCAAGGCAAAAGAAAGGGCAGAAGTTACGCTGTAATGAAAGAATCCTTTTGTAAAGGGACGGTCTAGTCAATGCCATTATTAAGACATTAAACCGGACCTTCAGCGTGATTTAATGAAAAGCCCAAACTCTTAAAAAACGGTTCCCCAGCATCTAAAATTAATATATTTTACGTATTTTATGTTTTTAGTCACTAACTTATTATTCTTTCCCCCACTGGGCTGCAACTCTGTTCAGGAATTTAGGATACGGGCGCCATCTTGACTCAGAAGCATCACACTTAATGAGGAGAGGAGAGCAGGATAAGGTACAGGGGGCGGGTTATAGCTGTGCTTTGCTCAGACAGAGCCAAGCTGGGGTCAGGTAAAGGTCAGCAATCCCAGAATGCAGAGCAGCACAGTCAGAAGGCACTTCCTGTTTGCAGGCTGCCTGATAAGATGGCGGCTTCCATAAACCGCCATCTTGGATGTTTAAAGGCTCATAACATGAAGTAGATGCAGGTAGGATGATTTTTAATGTGGACAATCTGTATGTACAGGGTGTGGGAAACATAAGATAGACTCTTATTCAGAGTGAAGGTCCGCTTTAAGTAACTCACCTGAAGACCGTCCCATGCGTTGCTCCTCCAAATTCTAGCTTCAAGGTGGGTCTAATACTATCTTCAAGGTAGCCCAAATTCTAGCTTCATGGTGGGTCCAACTCTAGCTTCAGGGTGGGCCCAATCCTAGCTTCAAGGTGGGCTAAATTCTAGCTTCAAGGTGGGCCCAATCCTAGCTTCAAGGTGGGCTAAATTCTAGCTTCAAGGTGGGCCCAATCCTAGCTTCAAGGTGGGCTAAATTCTAGCTTCAAGGTGGTCCAAATTCTAGCAGTAAGGTGGGTCTAATTATAGCTTCAAGGTGGGTCCAATCCTAGCTTCAAAGTGGGCTAAATTTTAGCTTCAAGGTGGTCCAAATTCTAGCAGTAAGGTGGGTCTAATTATAGCTTCAAGGTGGGCCCAATCCTAGCTTCAAGGTGGGCTAAATTTTAGCTTCAAGGTGGTCCAAATTCTAGCATAAAGGTGGGTCCAATTCTATTTTCAAGGTGGACCAAATTCTAGCTTCAAGGTGGGCCCAATCCTAACTTCAATGTGGGCCCAGTCCCACCTAAATGTTAAAGCAGTCCCACACCCATTTTCGAAATGATTGGTATGGGATGGCATAGTGGCTGGCTTTGGGGGGGTCCAGATTGCTGGACCCGCCCACACACAATGTCCGCGCACCCCCCCTTGAAACCCATACAATAACATTGATCTTTGGCCAAACTGAGGTCCTCCAATTGGCAGCCAGTGGTCACCACATTTCAAGGATCAAGGTTAAGGTAAGGAATTTGGGGAGTTGCAGGAGGCATTGCATCCAGCAATCTGGATCCCCATCCCTAGAGCCAGTCACAATGCTGTTAGAAAATGGGCATAGGGCCGATATAACCAGTCCTAATAAAAATACAATATACAAGATTCAAGGTGGGCCTAGTCCTAAGCTTAGATTCACTATCTGGCCAGTTTGGGCCCAATGTTCTGTTAACATCTGAACCAGACATCAGTGTTACTTACCACTGCCACGACAGATTCATTTGAGTTCAATGTTATGTGCAGCCTTCGACATCCAGCTTCTCCTGGAGAATGTGATGATGTCATTACTGTTCTGTTCTAGTCTTGTCTGAACAGATCTGATTTCACTGACAAACTGATTTAGATCTTTCTGTGATACCGCAGCTTATATTGTTATACAGAAGTAGGGGCAAGAGAAAAGGCAGGGGCAGATCTGCACCTGTAACACAAGCAGTCTTTTTTAAAGCGACAGTCCAGGCAATGGCAATATTAAGACATTAAGCAGCTCACCTGAAGTCTCATTTCCTGCAATGCTCTGTAGATGTTGTAGCAGATCTCAAAAGTTTGTTCCTATTGCCTGGATTGTAGGGTTAAAGTGGACTTATAGCCCAACATGCAGCAACTGCATCTGACATGTTCCCGTTTACAATGATGTCCATTTGGGTTCTGAATGAGGGGGGGGGGGGGCAAGATGTAATTTTTACATTTATGTCCACTTTAAAGCAGACCTGCACCATTGTAGGGAAGGTCATGGAAGGTACAGGAGATATGGAAGGTACAGGATATATGGAACATGTGGGAGACGCGGAAGGCGTTAGAGACTAGAAGGTAGACATTGAAGATACAGAAGATGTTGAACATTTGGCAGACATTATGAGTATAGGAGATGTGAAAAGTGAGAAAAGTAAGATACGGGTGACATGAATGAAGGAGGATGATGGAAGGTACAGGTGACATGATAGGTAGGTGGAACATGGTATGTATAAAAGACATGGGATATATGGGAGACATGGAAGGTGCAGGAGACAGGAAGAGTACAGGAGACATGAAAGGCATGGGACAGGAGACATGAAAGGCATGGGAGACATGGAAGGTATGGGACACATGCAAGGTACAGAAGACATGGAAGATTTGGTAGATATGGAAGGTGCGGGAGACATGGAGGTGAACCTTCCATGTCTCCTGCACCTTCTACATATCTCACATCTTCCATGTCTCCTGTACCTTCCACATCTCCCATACGTTCCAAGTCTCCCACACTTTCCATGTCTCCCGTGGCTTTCATGTCTCCCATACCTTCAATGTCTACCAAAGCTTCCTTGTCTCTGGTAGCTTCCATGTCTCCCAGAGCTTCCTTGTCTACTGTAGCTTCCATGTCTCCTGTAACTTCCTTGTCTCCCATAGCTTCCATGTCTCCTGTAGCTTCCATGTCTCCCGTAGCTTCCTTGCCTCCCGTAGCTCCCTTGCCTCCTGTAGCTTCCTTGCCTCCCGTAGCTTCCTTGCCTCCCGTAGCTTCCATGTCTCTCGTAGCATCCATGCCTCCCGTAGCTTCCTTGTCTCCTGTAGTTTCCTTGTCTTCTGTAGCTTCCTTGTCCTCCGTAGCTTAATTGTCCTCCATAGCTTCTTTGTCTCCCATAGCTTCTGTGTCTCTCGAAGCTTCCTTGTCTCCAGTAGCTTCCATAACTCCCGACGCTTCTGTGTCTCCCAAATTTTCCAAGTCTCTCGTAGCTTTCATGTCTACGGTAGCTTCCATGTCTCCTATAGCTTCCATGTCTCCCATACTGTACACATCCCCATTTGGAGTCAAGTTTAGTCAAGGGACGAAATTTAAGAAAGCTAACCAAGAGGTTGTTCTCCTCAAGCCGAGCATGTTGGTGATCTACACGCGTGGTCCTGCAGTCCCATCTTGTGGCCTTATAAGGTGAGCATGTGTGGTGTATAACTGATGTCCGCATTATTCTCAATGGCCACGTCCATCTAGTCCCATGCCATATACCATCCAACAACATTGAACTGCATGACCCGACATTGAAATCAGAGAGCAGTAGAGCAGTAGGACTGGCTGCAGATAAGCAGGGGAGCATTAGGGTTCTTTGGGAAGTCTTCCAAAATTGGATTTCTCTTTAAAGAGTATGGGGCAGCTGGGTGGTATTGGAGGGTGTACAGACATCATCGCGGGCTCCTCATAAGGTAACACATGTTGAACTCACACCTAGGGGTAAGTAAATAGTAGACCTGACTTTCTTAGTTTAGGGGGCAGCATTGTCTGAAAGGGTCCAGCTTTGTCAGTCTGTGTCTCATCCGCATGGAAAGTGAGTAAGGAAAGAGCATGCAGGAGCCGGATGTGGGGGCGTGCAGGCAGGTATAGGAAAACAGCAGGTGTCGCCTATGGCCTCCTTTCACTTGTAAAAGCCATAAATTACGCAGACCCTGGGAATTTTTGTGACGGGAAATCAAGTTGTTTATAGCTTCAGGTTTTACTGCCGTAGCAATGGTGCAATAAGGTGTGACGAGCCGCCTCCATCGTCTTTTTTAATAACGTCACATTTCTATTTCCACAGAAATCACCCTCCAATGGGCAAATGATGTGTAAAGGTTGTCCTGATTCTAGAAAAGAGCGCAGTTATGTAGAATAGAAAATCAAAATACTCCATTCCCCTGGAATCGTCCAGAAATGTACCTTTTCCTCGTTCCCAGATCACATACATGGACCACTCAGCCAATCAATGGCGCTTCTTCCATTCAAATTTTCTTGCTGCACTGAGCACATTGGAGCTTGCACCACTCAGAGGAGTAGCTAGGCTTTCTGACAATTGCGCCCCCTCCTGTGCTCAGGTCCCCTTTTGGCGCCCCCCTGACCTGCTGCACTCGGGGCAAGTGCCCCCCTGCTCCCCCCTAGCTACACCCCTGGCGCCACTGTGGGTGCAGACCTACCATCCATTCAGAAAGGCCTGGTGCAATTATGTACCTAGCTAGAGGTATGCAGGGAATGCGGCCACAGGGCGGATATGCAGTATGGGTTTGTGGAAGAGGTGAGTGGATTGGGTGATCCGGGGGGGCGGTACTCTCATAAAGAAGTAGACCAACCACCCCAAGAGTCTTATAGATTAGAGGGGAGTGTTGCTTCTCTTTAACTCCTTTAAAAGATCTGTAGGTAAAGCTAGAGGCCCCCTGTAACAGAATAATGTATTTTTACAGTGAAAGAAATCACCGCATCTTCTCTCAGAAGCAACACATACTGAGGAGAGGGGGCAAAAAAAACAGGGGATGGGTTATAGCTGTGCTTTGCACAGACAGAGCATAGCTGGGGTCAGGTAACGGACAGAAAGCCCAGAATGCAGAGTGGCACAGTGAGAAGACACTTCCTGTCTGCAGGCAGCCTTAGACTCCATGTGCTGCCATCTTGGATGTTTAAAGGCTCACAAGATTCTCAACTTACCTCAGACTACTTTTATCCCAACAGAAATGCAACAATTTTTTCTTTAAAAAGGAACAGACATGTAAACCATTTTCATACTACTGTTCCCTCTTAAATCTTTCCAACAAATCACAGGAAATCAGACCTATAAAAAAATAGGAAAATGATCTGGGAGCAGAGATCACACAAACAGAAAATGGAAATATATTCAGCTCTATCAATAACATAAAATCCCCAGCACTCAAAATATTCAGTCTAAAATATTGGTCTAGATCAGTGATACTCAACTGGCGGACCGAGGTCCGAATGCGGAACTCCGCATCAGATTTCCGGGCCCCTGCTCTGACAGCCCTGCACTCAGTTGTTTCTCTATTGCCATGTTGCCCCCTTAATCGGTGATGTAGTGCTTAGTCTCCTTGCCAGTGTCATGGCTCCTTTGCAATATTAAGTACTGCATGGGCGGGAGGTGGCATTGCAAGGTACAGGCAGATTGGGGAATCTATAGCCCTTCGCCCAGTGAGCTGATTTATAACCATCCCCCCCCCCCCCCCCACCCCGTGACAGCCCGCTGTCCGGACCTTCACACCTCACCGGATGCCTTTAAATGGACCATTACAAGAAGTGGTTGAGTAACCCTGGTCTAGATTCTACTCAGGGCCTATCCCATATAGAAGAAAGACTGGTCACCCTAATCATGTGGATCACAAGAAAGAGCATAATAATTAGGTCGAAAAAAACGGAACCTTTAGACCTCACTGAATGGAAAAGGCACATGACCCAACAAATAAAGAATGAAATTACTATAACAACAGACCCTAAGTATAGAAAGGCACTATCAGAAGGTACAGAAAGTGTAGCCGTGAAAGCAAGCCTTAAATAAGTTGATATGTAAAAGATTGATTATATTTCCCTACCAGCATAAATATTACAAACGATGATGCAAACTAAGCTCTAACATCATAAAAGACTATTATGATTAAATATCCTAGTGATACAGAGCAACCAATTTGCTGATGGTTTGTGGGGGAAAAAAAGGCTCACAAAATGCAGTAGATGCAGGTAGGATGATGATTTATGTGAGCAATCTGTATGTACAGGGTGTGGAAAACATATCAGATCGGCTCTTATTCAGGGTGAAGGTCCAGATTAATGTGAGCAATCTGTATGTACAGGGTGTGGGAAACATATAACATAGGCTCTTATTCAGGGTGAAGGTCTGGATTAATGTGGGCAATCTGTATATACAGGGTGACGGAAACATATAAGATAGACTCTTATTCAGGGTGAAGGTCTGCTTTATATAGGCAGGCTAAGCTCACTAGGGGAATTTCAAAGAGCCAATTTCATTATGACTAGCTTGTTCATACAAGGAAATCCCCTCCTCCTATTTGTCTGATGTTTCTATATGATGCAATCCCATGCCTGATTCTGAAAGAGGATCATCAGAAGGGTCAGATGGTTTGACTTGTTTAAAGAGGATTTATTGTTCCTCTATAAACAGGGAAGCTTTCTAAAAGCTTGTCTGAGGGATAGTGCATGGAGGGAATAAGTACGAATGTCGAGCTCCGGCAGTTCTCCGGTCAGTTGGAATGTAGCCCTATGGCATAGCTACCAACTTTTCAGGTAAACTTATAGCAACCAATCAGCAGCATGGGAGGGTCCCTTCCCTAGTCTGTGTCTAGGCTCCCTTATCCGACAGTGAGGGCAACACTAAAGCCCCTGCCACCGTCCCCGAGCGTGACAGCAACCCATGTGAAAATATACAGCAGGAAGTGCTTGAGAAAGCCTTGGAGAAGCCATCACAATAGCTCTAGGAGAACAGTGTTGAGCAGCCCTGCCAAGCAGATGATTGTGCCACTCTTGGGGCCGTTGGTAGAGGATGTAAGCAATCAACTCCTTGGATGGCTACAGAGAACAAGTAACCTCACTCTGTATTGTTTTATGTACTTAGAAAGTGAAAACCCCTCTGTGATAGAAGAACCTTATTATATTCTTCAAGGAAATTCCTCCACATCCTTGTCACTTAGTGCAGGAAGCCATCAGCTTCCCTGGGGAGTAATTGACAGCTTCAGAATGCACGCTAAGAAAACCATATGGACTTACCCTCCAACTTTTCAGGGTGGGAAAGATGGACATTTGTTAAATTAGGCCACGCCCCCTCATTGAGTGATGGATGGAAGATAACTGTTACAACACTTGAAATAGGAAAATTAATCATTTATTGTTGCGGATCTGCATGTTACACCTCAAAGAGGGACAAATGAGAACAACAAGGGACAGGGGGACATGGACTCCAAAGAGAGACACTTGGGAAGTAAGCTATGGCAGTGAGACTTCATCTTTACAGTAATTGAAATACATGACATTCATAAAAGTTCTTTTAGACACTGACTGAGAAGGTTTCCCCAAAACCAGGACAGACACCCTGTGGTAGCTCCAGAAAACTTAATGCCCATTGCTTTCTTCATTTTAGCACATGTACCTGAAGAAAAGAGGATTATCATTTATGAAATCCAGCAAGCCTTCTAATTGAAGAAGCTGCAGACATTTCTTATTGGTTCTATCACCAGACCAGGTGTTGCCAATACCCTTAGTGGTAGACACCAAATATCCTCCAGGTCAGAGAAGGGTTCCCCACTTCAAAGTGAAGTAGCGTGGCGAGGGGATGCTGTTACAACATCAAGATGAAATGCCAAACCCCTGGTGGTTGCTGGGCTCAATGGGGGAATTTCTAAGAACCATTTTGATTGTTATTGGCTTGTCCTATCAACGGATCAGCAAAGAACCTCCTCCTCTCAAGTAGGGTGGCAAGTGGGTGTTGTTATAGCATCAAGATAAGATTCCAAACTCCTGTGATTGGCAGCTGAACTCAATGGGGGGGACGTCTAAAAACATTTTGATTATTATTGGCTTGCCAATGGAATCCTTTAGGTCAGAAAAGGGTTTTCCAGTTCAGAATAAAATAGATTGGCGAGCATTTAGATTGTTATTGGTTTACCCTTTCAAGAGAATTTCAGCAAAGAACCTCCTCCTCCTCTCAAGTAGGGTGGCAAGAGGATGTTGTTATAGCATCGATATGAGACGAATCCTTGTGTCGGGCGGCTGGGCTCAATGGGGGGATTCCTAACAACCATTATGATTGTTATTGGCTTGCCCTTTCAAGGTAATTTCATAAAAGAATCTCCAGCAGGTCTACTAATTGGACGAGGTAGAGAAATTTCTTATTGGTTCTACCACCAGACCAGGGTTCCTGCCATTATCCTGTTTTGCATATACCAAGGAACCTGGGGTCCTGCAGGTCAGAAAAGGGTTTCCTACAGTAGTTCAGAATGAAGTAGGGTGGCAAGAGGTGCTGTTACATCAAGATGAGATATCAAACCCCTGTGCTAGATGGCTGGGCTCAGTGGGGGAATTTCTAAGAACCATTTTGGTTGTTATTTGCTTTCCCTTTCTAGGGAATTTCAGCAAAGAACCTTCTCCTTTCATCTGGTTGATATTTCTATATGATGATATTGCGTGACTGATTTGCGGAATGAGGGGCGTCAGTCAATTAACCCTTTTTATAGAGGACCAATTGTTCCCCCCAAAACAGAGAAACTTTATCTTTGAAAGCAGAGAGGGGAATAACCTACAAAGGCCGAGCTCTGGCCTCTATCATCTAGGAGGTCAGTTGGAATGTAATTCCATCATGGCAGAGAGACTCCATATTTACAGTAACTGTAATTCTTGATATCAGCCATAGAGTTTTTTCCAGGTCCCGATCCAACTAGCACAAGTGTATATGCTAAACAGTTGAAACGTGTTAAGATTTTTATTTATGGATGTAGTTAGATGAAGTTATTTGCTGGCCCTAGCACGGAATCAGCAAAAAACCTCCTCCTCTCAAGTAGGGTGGCAAGAGGGTGTTGTTATAGCATCAAGGTAAGACTCCAAACTCCTGTGTTTGGCAGCTGAACTGAGGAATGTCTAAAAACATTTTGATTGTTATCGGCTTGCCATTCGAACTCTTCAGGTCAGAAAAGGGTTTTCCAGTTCAGAATAAAATAGATTGGCGAGCATTTAGATTGTTATTGGCTTGCCCTTTCTAGAGGATTTCAGCAGAGAACCTCCTCCTCTCAAGTAGGGTGGCAAGAGGGTGTTGTTCAATATGAGACAAATCCTTGTTTTGGGCGGCTGCACTGAATGGGGGGGGATTTCTAACAACCATTATGATTGTTATTCGCTTGCCCTTTCAAAGTTATTTCAGCAAAGAACCTCCAACAGGTCCTATCATGGCAGAGATACTCCATGTTTACAATAACTGGAATTCTCGATATCCTTCATAGAGATTTTCTTTACAAAGTTTTTATTGGTGGTTTGCAAAACAGAAGTACATACAAAATATGCATAGACAAGGTTATAGGAGCATAGGAATAGAATGAACATTACATATTCGTACAGGTGTTCCAAAACGTGGTTTTCACCAGTGATATTATCCAAAATTCAAAAAAACATCTGTGTGGATTCAGCATAGAAGATTATTCTAAACAATATGAATTCTGGCACAGCTACAGAAGGTAACTATGTGACCGTCCATATAGAAAAAAAAAAAACTTTAAAATTAACTGAATACTCATGAAATACTATCATGGTGGCATCTAATAAATTTGCATGTGAGCTTTAAGGCGTTAGTGATAGGTTGTGCAAACATTTTTAAGGGTATGACAGACAAACAGTAGGGTAGTGGGGTAGGAATGTGGGGGAGAGGAAAGGTGTAAAGAGGTAGGTGGGTCTAGAGGATTAAAAATGGTCAATCCACTTAAGAGGCTCAGACGGGTCAGGTAAAAGTTCTCTAAACTGGAAATATGGGGTCAGTCTGGCCTTTGGGTACGCTTATGTGGTCCAGCCATGGGTTCCATACATCAAGAAACTGATCATATTGGTCTTTATGTATCGCAGTGATTTTTCGATATTCTGTCTTGTATATCCGTCCAGGGTAGGGTGCGGAGTTTCCAATTCCTCGCTATAGTGAGTCTGACAGCCGAGAGGACATGCTGGGTCAGTCTCCATTGGGTCTTAGTATATGTGTTAGTTTTAAGTGAAAGAAGTGCTTCCCAGGGATCCTTAGTAAGTGTTGATTCCATGATACCCTCCAGAAGCCTATATATTTTGTTCCAGAACTCCTGGATAAGCGGGCATTCCCACCAAGCATGGAGCATCGTACCAGTGTCCTGGCAGCCTCTGAAACAGAGGGGGAGGAGGAGGGGGAGAATCTATTGATGCGCTCAGGGGTGTAATACCACCTGAATAATACTTTATAGGCGTTCTCTTGGATCAGGGCATTATACGAGACTTTGCTTGTGTTCCGTAGAATCGCCCTCCAGGCTTCCCAATCCTTCTCCGCCCCCAGCTACGCCTCCCATCTAAGCATATATGTATGTTTCACTTTGGGGGGGGGCTATTAGAGACGCATAGAGACTTGATATCAGGTTGCCCGCAAACTGATCCCTGATACATCTGAGTTCAAACTCAGTGGTTCTATAGGGGGGGGGGGGTAGATTTTTTCAGATGACTTTGGATATAATGTTGCAGTTGTAATAATCTAAAGGTTTCCACAGGCAGGAAGTCCTCACCCAAGGCCAACTGCTGCTGAGATTTCATCCCACTAGGGGTGCAAAAATTATATAACATCGTAAGATGCTTACGCTTCCACTATTTAAATCCCATCTGGTGGGACAGGCCAGGAGGAAACATGGGGTTACCAAACAAGGGAGAGGCCGGCAAATGAGGAGAGGCAAAGAGGTGTTTAATTGTGTCCCAAATATTCAGAGAGAAATTGAGTATGCTGGGCAGGGTCTTTGGTCTGGAGGGTTTGGGGGTCCATAAAAGCGAAGCGGGTGTAACCGAGCTACAGTTAGCGATGTCATTCAGCACCTAAATCGGCTTATATCTTGGGGCATGAAGAAGGGTAAGTGGTGCAATTTGGGCTGCCAGGTAGTATTTGTGGAGAGATGGGAAAGCCAGCCCGCCATCCTCTTTTTTTACAGTAAAGAATATTTCTCTTGATTCGGGGTTTAGACTTATTCCATGCGAAGGACAGAATCTTCCGCTGGAGGATATCTAACTGGCGTCTCGGCACCACCACGGGAAGGACCCGAAAAAAACACAAAATCTTCGGCAAATATGTCATCTTTAAAGCAGCAATCCTTCCCAACCATGATAGCCTTAGGAAGCGCCACGATTGTAATAGGGAATCCAGAGACTTAAACATTTCTGGGTAATTGGCATTATAAAGGCCTTCATAGTTTTTGGTCAGCTTAATCCCCAGGTATGGAAGTTTCTGTACCCAGGACCAAGAGAAGTTTTGAGCTAGCAGTTGCCTAGTAAGGTCGGACAGTGAGATATCTAAGGCCATCGACTTAGAGGCATTCAGCTTCAGGCCTGAGATTTCACTAAAGGAGGTTAACGTATGGATGGCATTGGGGACCGAAACGTGAGGGGAGGTAAGCATGAGAAGCATATCGTCCGCGAAAAGCGAGATTTTATGGCCCCTGCCACCCCATGGTATACCCTGGATAGAGGGGTTCTGCCTAAGTTTTTCGGCCAGCGGCTCAAGCGCTAATACAAAGAGTATGGGGGATAATGGGCATCCCTGCCTAGTCCCTCTTTTAATCTGAAATTCGGCTGAGCTATAGCCCGCATATTTCACCTGGGCCAAGGGTTTTGAATATATGGCTGAGATCCAGGATAACAATCCCGGGCCAAACCCCCACTTCTGTAAGGAGATCCGAAGGTATTGCCAGGAAAGCGAATCTAAAGAGAGTAGAAAAACCTCGAGCTTCTGAGAACAGATCCCCTCCAGTAGCTGTAGGACTCGCCTCACCCCATCCCCAGCTTGCCTTCTAGGGACAAATCCCACTTGATCTTTCCCTAGTATGTCTCCCAAGAATGCATTTATCCTATTAGCGATGATTTTGGTGAGGATCTTCAGGTCCAGATTCAACAAAGAAATGGGTCTATAATTCGTCCAGGTTTGAAGATCCTTACCTGGTTTTGGAATCATCACAACAGAACCCCAGAGCATCTCTGGATCAATGGGGTTACCTTGTTTTATATAATTAAATACTCTTACTAATCGAGGGGCTACAGTCGGGGCCAATTTTTTATAGAAAGAAGCCGTGAAACCATCAGGTCCGGGTCTTTTGTTGGACTTAAAGCGGACCTTCACTCTAAATAAGAGTCTATCTTATATGTTTCCCACACCCTGTACATACAGATTGCTCACATTAAAAATCATCCTACCTGCATCTACTGCATTTTATAAGCCTTTAAACATCCAAGATGGCGGCTTATGGAAGCTGCCATTTTTGCAGGCAGCCTGCAAACAGGAAGTGCCTGCAAACAGGAAGTGACTGTGCTGCTCTGCATTCTGGGACTGCTGACCTTTCCCTGACCCCAGCTCTGCTCTGTCTGAGCAAAGCACAGCTATAACCCGCCCCCCTGTACCTTATCCCACTCTCCTCTCCTCAGTAAGTGTGATGCTTCTGAGTCAAGATGGCGGCGCCCGTATCCTAAATTCCCGAACAGAGTTGCAGCCCAGTGGGGGAAAGTATAATAAATTAGTGACTAAACATGTAAAATATATTAATTTTAGATGCTGAGGAATTGTTTTTTAAGAGTTTGGGCTTTTCATTAAATCAGGGTGAAGGTCCGGTTTAAGATTCTTAATAACTTTAAGTACTTCATCTACTGTAATATCATCATCCACGTTCTGACTGTAGGTGTCCGAGATTGGTGACATGGCAAAATCTGCAAAAAAGGCCCGGATCTGAGACTCGGCTCGGGGCGGAGGCGAATCGTACAACCCAGCCAAACCAGCAGAGAATTCCTCCACTATATTCACCGGATTATTAGTGATAAGGCCTTTGCTAGTCTTCAGCTTAATGGGCTTCATTATGTTGGGTTGACACTTAAGTTGCGAGGCCAGCAGGGTGCCCGGTTTATTAGCGGATATGTAGTATTTTTGTTTAGACCTGCGGTATCTCCCCTCAGCTTCCTCCGTTTGCAAAAGATTAAGTTTGGTTCTGGATAGTTCCAAGGTGCAGAGTTTTCTAGGATTGGGGTTAGTTTTAAAATCCTTAGCCGCTAATTCATAATTTACCTGGAGTGTTTGGATAGAGCCAACCTTTCTTTTTTCTTCCTAGAAGCAAGACCAACAAAATAGCCCCTCATGACCCATTTGAAGGCCCCCCAAATCATGGTAGGTGCCATATTCGGAGTCTCATTCAACGTGAAATATTCTGAAGCAGTTTTGTTGGCCTCCTCCACCAGTTATCTGGAAGAGAGAAGAGAGTCATTAAGCAACCAAGAGGAGGGTTTTGTTTTTTTAATTAGAGAGTTACAGGATATTAACACCATGTCATGGTCAGACCAGGGAATCGGATGTATGCTGACTTGATCTAGGCAAGGAATAAATGCAGAGGAAACAAAAATGTGATCTATTCTGGTGAATAGTT
Organism: Gastrophryne carolinensis; assembly: GCA_027917425.1. Lineage (NCBI taxonomy): Eukaryota > Metazoa > Chordata > Amphibia > Anura > Microhylidae > Gastrophryne > Gastrophryne carolinensis. Next base: position 424,044,876 of record CM051238.1, read on the forward strand.
TATGAGGAGCCGAGAAGTGGGTGTAGTCTTTTGCCTGAGGATGGAGGGCCCGCCATATATCTAATAAGTGGTGGGTGTCTAATAAGTTTCTAAAGTGTTTCCCTTCACTGACCACCTGAGAGTTTGAGGGGGAGGGGCCGGTCCAGGTGAGGTTAAAGAGTCAAGTTGGAGTCCCCACACACAAATACGATTCCCTTCTGGTGATCTTTTAGAATAGAAAACAAGTGTGCAAGAAACTGTACTTGTATTTGGGGCATAATAATTAAGGATGGTGACTTCCGCGTCTTGAAGGGTACCCTGAAGTAACAAGTATCTGCCATCTGGGTCAGCTATCTGAGTGTGACTTGTGAATGAAATCCCATTACGGAAAGCTATAAGGACCCCTTTTTGTTTACGTTTACTAGTGGCTTGATAGAACTGGGAGAATTTGTAATTGATCTGCCTCGGTGAAGAAGTTGGGGTATAATGAGTTTCCTGAAGGCAGACCACATCCGCATGGTGGGAATTGAATAGTTTAAACGCTCTCGATCTTTTATTTGGGGAGTTCAGGCCCTGGACATTTACAGAGACTATTCTAAGCGCCATGTGGGGTTATGTAGAAGAAAGACTGTAGCAAGCGATTAGCAGTTTTAAGACCATATGCTCGACCTATTGGGGGGTGGGGTATTGGGATTGTGGTGAAGAGAGGGAGAGGGGAAAAAGGGAGGGGAAGAAAAGACAGCAAACATATATACTGAAATGTATAAAACATTATTTACGTCAGCCTGTGACTAAACAAAGTCTTCCAGACCCACAGGAAAGAAAATTGTTTTCCTGGCTGGAAGTGGTGGAACGCGTGTGACCTGTCAGGAGGCCACCTACGATAATTATACCAAGGGACTTATAGCCGACCAGTGAAAAAGTTATCGCAGTAGGAGGCGTTAGGCGATATGCCCGGCCCCCCGCCCCCAGGCCACCCCGACCCACACCCCCCAGAGACCAAAGCCACGCGGCCCAGGCGCCCGGGGGGGGGGGGGGAACGGCAGGGGACAAAGTGCCCACAACAATACATAACCATTAAGGTAATTCAATTATCATTTTTAAGAACCTGGGTCCTTAAGGGACCCGCAGAGGACTAAAAGCTCTAATTGAAGTACAGCAATCAGGATAGATCAAGATCAAGATAGATGTTAATGGCAACTGAGAAGAATAAAAATATATGTAAGCATTACATACAATATATCTTGCCCTGAAAAAAAATAGAAAGTTAAAGGTATAACTGGAGCAATAAACAGCATAACAGTAAACGTTAACTGATTGTAAAGTCACCTTACTCCCGACCCCGAGGTGGAGAGATGTTCAGACCCTGGACGGGGATATAACGTGATGGCCTGGATAACGCTAGTCCAGGGAAGCTGGGAACGGCGAACCGGCGGAAGAAAACACGTCCCGCACTTGCTTGGCAACTTGAAGGGCATCCCAAACCGGTATGGGAAGGCCCCCAAAACGAGACGGGCCGTTAAAATGCCTTCAGCCACCCAACGGGATCAATAAATGGGTAAGAATCATACTTTCAAACTGGCTAGAACTTCTGGGAAATGAGCCTCTTCAGTGCTTGAGAGCTTTGTTGTTGCTTGCGATGTTTCGGAGATGGAGTGGGTTGTGCGATGGCTTTCTGGCCAGGTTTCAGGGTTCTCGGCATAGAAGGAAGTAAAGGGGGGGACATATCAGAATCTGGAATTTTTAGACCCAGACCTTTGAATTTCTCTAACAGCTCAGGAACCGTAGATACCTGGATTTGTTTTCCCTGGTGAGAAAAACAAAGTTTGAAGGGAAATCCCCATCTATAACGTATGCCGTTAGCTTGAAGCGTTTGCAGATATGGTCGAAACAGTCTTCTCTTGAGGATGGTTGTCTGGGAGAGGTCAGCGAAAATTTGATAGCTGTGGCCCTGGAAGGCCAGGGGTGCTTTCTCTCTGGACGCTTTGAGAACAGCTTCCTTCGTCTGATAGAAGTGGAACTTAACTATAATATCCCGAGGGGGCCCCGCTGTAGGTTTCTTAGAGAGGGCCCTATGCACTGTATCTAATTCCAGCCTATCCACCGGGATTTCGGGGGTTAATTCCTGCAGAAGGGCTATGATGGTACCGTTAGCGTCCTCCATGGTTTCTGGGAGGCCCCTGAACCTTAGGTTGGACCTCCGATTCCGGTTTTCCAGCTCCTCATTTAAATTTTTTAAAAGTAAAATCTCATCTTGGAGCTGCTCTATCTGAGTTTCCTGATCCTCCAGAACCACCGTAGCATCATCCATCCTGGATTTAAGTGCATCTGTTCTGCCTCCTAGGTCTCTGATCTCCCTCAGCAGCGTGTCTGTATGCTTGGCTGTGACTGTGGTGACTTCTTCCCTTACAATTGCTCTCAGCTGGGAGAGGATTTCTTGATTGGTGAGGGGCTGCTGCATATCGTGATGGGAGGTGTGCTGGGAGGTTTGCTGGGAGTTGTGCTGGGAGGCTGGGGGGGACCTGGGCCAGCTATCCGCAGAGTCCAAAGAGAGATCATCAGCCAGACTCACCCTCTCCAGCTCTCCTCCGTCGGACTCTGCATGATGCTCCCGCGCTCCCTCAGTTGCTGTAGCCGCCGCCGCTATGGATTTGTGGCCGTCCCTGCCGCCCCTCTTCTTCCCCGCCTGCAGGCTCATACTGCCCCGCTGCCGATGCTGCAGGTGAGCAAAAGTCGGCCGGGGGGGTCTGTGAGGTCTGATGGCCCGTCATAGCGCTGGTAATTGCTACGGGGCCTCCCGACAGTACGGAGCCGAGAGGTTAGGCAGCCATTACTCTCGGCCGCGCGCGCGCGCTTCCCTTCATAGAGATTTTATCCAGGTCTTTGTACCAACTAGCACAAGGGTATATGCTAGACAGGTGAAACTTGTTAAGATTTTTATTTATGGATGTAGTTAGATGAAGTTATTTGCTGGCCCTAGCAGGGAATCAGCAACAAATCTCCTCCTCTCAAGTAGGGTGTTGTTATAGCATCAAGGTAAGACTCCAAACTCCTGTGTTTGGCAACTGAACTCAATGGAGGGGAATGTCTAAAAACATTTTGTTTGCTATTGGCTTGCCATTCAAATCCTTCAGGTCAGAAAAGGATTTTCCAGTTCAGAATAAAATAGATTGCCGAGCATTTAGATTGGTATTGATTTGCCCTTTCAAGAGGATTTCAGCAAAGAACCTCCTCCTCCTCTCAAGTAGGGTGGCAAAAGGATGTTGTTATAGCATCAATATGAGATAAATCCTTGTGTCGGGTGCCTGGGCTCAATAAGGGGCATTTCTAAGAATCATAATGATTGTTATTGGCTCGCCCTTTCAGCAAAGAACCTCCAGAAGGTCTACTAATTGGACGAGGTAGAGTAATTTCTTATTGATTCTACCACCAGACCAGGGTTCCTGTTGCCATTATCCTGTGTTGCATATACCAAGGAACCTGGGGTCCTGCAGGTCAGAAAAGGGTTTCCTACAGTAGTTCAGAATGAAGTAGGGTGGCAAGAGGTTCTGTTACATCAAGGTGAGATGTCAAACCCCTGTGCTAGATGGTTGGGCTTTTGGTTGTTATTTGCTTTCCCTTTCAAGGGAAGAGCCTTCACCTCTCATCTGGTTGATATTTCTTTATGATGATATTGCGTAACTGATTTGCGTAGCGTCAGTCAATTAGTCCTTTCTATAGAGAAACTTTAGAATTGAAAGCAGAGAGGGGAATAACCTACAAAGGTCGAGTTCTGGCCTCTATCACCTAGGAGGTCAGTCGGAATGTAGTCCCATCATGGCAGAGAGACTCTGATATATTTCAGAGATTTTTTCCAGGTCCCAGTTCCAACTAGCACAAGGGTATATGCTAGACAGGTGAAACGTGTTAGGATTTCCGTGAAGCATCTTCTGACCAATTACTGGTTCTTCATCTCATCTCAACAATGCTTTAGTTGGGTCAGAGATTTTAGTTAGTGAATCAAATCAGGCAAACACAAGTACATGGACAATTCTTAACATTGTTCTTACAGTTGAGCGTCTGTTGTTTTGGAAAAAAAAGTGGCTAACCTTTCACTTTAAGGCCAGTCTGGAATTACGAGAAATAATTAACAGGATCTCCAGAACAATGGTGAACAGGAAAATTAAAGTGTATGTCTGGTCAGTAGGTAACCGCTCCGTCCTGCCTAGCGCGAGGAAGAATGGGGGGGTTGCAACTACAAAAACACCATGAGAAACAATACCGCACTAGTGACCCAGATTTAGTAGCTAGACGTGTAAAACTTGAGTCCCAAAACAAGCCCAGAATTAAATGACATATGAAAACACAGAGCTTCTCCAAAACTTGGAGTGATCCAAGTAGTGATCAGTCTGTCCCAAAGTGCATGTGTCTTTCCACCATTGTGTCCCCACCACCATATTTACCTAACTCTTACCAGATGACTAGTATAGGGATTTAGCACAGCCTCCCAATGTGTTTTGTCGCTCCTAGTTAAAGTCGCATTTGATTGACGAAACGCGCCGGAAGCTCAGGGCCTCTGCCCTACCTGGAGGTCTATACAACTCGCCTAGGGGCCTAGGGGGGCCTAAGAACAGGTGGGGGCGCCATTTTGAATCTTTGCCCCGGGTGCCAGGAAACCTAGCTACTCCTCTGTCTCTGGTCACGCTCAGCAACCCTCTGCTCCCTCGCCGACTTCCGTAGGGCAGTGCCATAGTAACATAGTAACATAGTATGTAAGACTTTAGTCCATCCAGTTCAGCCTGTTTAATTCCTTCCAGTGGTCTAGCAGCCATAGCCGGAAATGTTATTACATTCCAGGAAGGCATCCCGGCCACTATAGATCTCCTTCCAGTGGTCTATCAGCCATAGCTGGAAATGTTATTACACGCCAGGCATCCAGGCCACTTTTGAACGTTTTTACTGTATCCATCATTACTACCTCCTCTGGCAACGAGTTCCATAGTCTCACTGCTCTTACAGAGAAGAATCCCCTCCTATGTCGGTGGAGAAAGCACCTTTCCTCTAACCTTAGTGGATGCCCTCGGGTTATAGTTACACTCCAGGGTATAAGCAGATTGTGGGACAGATCTTTGTATTGACCCTGAATATATTTATACATAGTTATTAGATCACCCCTCTGGCGTCTTTTTTCTAGACTAAATAAACCTAACTTTGACAATCTTTCAGGGTACTCTAGCCCCCGCACTCCTTTTATTAACTTTGTTGCCCTTCTTTGAACGCGCTCCAGTTATGATATGTCCTTCTTAAGCCCAGGTGCCCAGAACTGTACACAGTATTCCATATGGGGTCTGACCAGTGACTTGTACAGGGGTATAATGATGCTCTGGTCATGAGCACCTATGCCCCTCCTGATGCACCCCATGATCCTGTTTGCCTTGGCAGCAACTGCCTGGCATTGATTACTACAGTTGAGCTTATTGTCAACTAAAACCCCTAGGTCCTTTTCCATTGTTGTTTTACAGAGTGTTTCTTTATTTAATGTGTAATCATGACACAGATTTCTCCTTCCCATTTGCATAACCACCTTGGAAGCCTTTGGCTTCCCGACACACACTGCGCTGCCCCTCAGATCTTGTGCATGCGCCGTGTCATTACATACGATGCAATGACACTGGGCGCAAATGCAGGCAAGATTTGAGTAGCAGCGAGCGGGGTTTGAACAGAGGCCGGCGGAGAGGTGAGTATGCTCCACCACTCAGGGATGACTAAGAGAAGGCTAAGGTGGGGAGGGGGTGGAAATGGGCCAGGAATTCAGAAGGATGTCAGCGTTTAGGATAACGCTGACAGGCAAAAGACAGTGCAGGAGGGATTATCTGAGAGGAACATCAAAAAAGCTCTTCCTCTTAAAAAGACAGAAAAATGTCTCTATATGCAGTGGCGTAACGGCAATAACCCCAAATGTGAAGAGACCCTTGTGTGAACATTAAATGGGCCCCTTTCATGGCTCATACAGTAAACTCTTTCTGCCTTTTAACCCAACTGGATGCAGCTAGACAACTAATGACTGAAACAGAAGACACAAATGCTGCTTTCTGATTCTTAATTATAGCAAAGTGAGCACAAATGTGCTAAAGAAAAATGGGGGAGCAACAATATTGGGGCCCCGCCGACCTTCTGGGCCCTGGTGCGGTCACACCAACTGCACTTGCTCAAGTTACGCCCCTGCCTGTATCAGCTGTGAAAGCATACCCCCCAACTGTCCCTGATTTGGAGGGACTGGAAAAGAAAGGTAGCGGCCATTTTAGAGCTTCCTCTCCCAGCATCTCAGCCATGCAGCTGCCTGGATTCAACTGACATAACAGTAACAGGAAGCCCGGCAGCACTTCCTGTTTGCAGATGGCCTGCAAATGCATGAGCCGCCATTTTGTTTTTTTACATTTACCACAACTAGAGTTAGAAAGGGGTCATTTAAACCGGACCAACAGCCTGGCATAGCTGGAAAAAAAAAAGTAGCGGCCATTTTGGAGCTTCCTCTCCCAGCATCTCAGCCATGCTGCTGCCTGGATTCAACTGACATAACAGTAACAGGAAGCCCCACAGCACTTCCTGTTTGCAGACGGCCTGCAAATGCATGAGCCGCCATTTTGTTTTTTTACATTTACCACAACAAGAGTTAGAAAAGGGTCATTTAAACCGGACCAACAGCCTGGCATAGCTGGAAAAAAAAAGTAGCGGCCATTTTGGAGCTTCCTCTCCCAGCATCTCAGCCATGCTGCTGCCTGGATTCAACTGACATAACAGTAACAGGAAGCCCGGCAGCACTTATCCTTAAAAAAAACTATTCCTCAGCATTTATAGTGGACCAAAATCCAGCAGGATCGGCCCGGGATTCTATAAGATTCCCGGGCCGATCGATTCCCTCCTCCCCGATTTTGTAAGCCCCGCTGTGTGAAACCCCCCAGGTCACCTGCTACACTTACCTTACTTCCTGGTCCAACGGCGCATGCGCGGACCGTGGCCGCATCCCCGCCATCCCTCTAGCAGGGCGCGTTCCCGCGCCAGCCATTTGTAAAGCGGGGGATGCAGCCGCGAGCGCGCTCGGAGCCGCTCTGCTAAGACATCGCTCAGACACGCATAGCTCAGAGTTTTCTCGGGCGATCGGGGGGTTTCACGTAGCAGGGGAAAGGACTAAAACCCAGGATAGTCAAAATCCTGGGTTTTGGTCCACTTTAAAATTAATATATTTTAGGTTTTAAGTTGCTTACTTATTATCCTTTTCTCCACTGGGCTGCAACTCTGTTCAGGACTCCAGGATATGGGCGCCACCATCTTGCCTCAGGAGCATCACATGCTGAGAAGTGGACCGGGGGGGGGGGGTGGCAGGGGTTATAGCTGTGCTTTGCACAGACAGAGCAGAGCTGGGGTCAGGAAAAGGACAGCAATCCCAGAATGCAGAGCCAGAAGACACTTCCTGTTTGCAGGCAGCCTAAAACATGGGCTGCCATCTTGGATGTCTAAAAGCTCAGAAAATGCAGTAGATGCAGGTAGGATGATTTTTAATGGGGGCAATCTGTATGTACAGGGTGGGGGAAACATATAAGATAGGCTTTTATTCAGGGTGAAGGTCCTGATTAATGTGAGCAATCTGTATGAACAGGGTGGGGGAAACATATAATATAGGCTCTTATTCAGGGTGAAGGTCCAGATTAATGTGAGCAATCTGTATGTACCGGGTGGGGGAAACATATAAGATAGGCTCTTATTCAGGGTGAAGGTCCGGATTAATGTGGGCAATCTGTATGTACAGGGTGGAGGAAACATATAAGATATGCTCTTATTCAGGGTGAAGGTCTGGATTAATGTGAGCAATCTGTATGTACAGGTGGAGGAAACATATAAGATAGGCTCTTATTCAGGGTGAAGGTCTGGATTAATGTGGGCAATCTGTATGTACAGGGTGTGGGAAACATACAAGATAGGCTCTTATTCAGAGTGGAGGTCTGGATTAATGTGAGCAATCTGTATGAACAGGGTGGGGGAAACATATAAGATAGGCTTTTATTCAGGGTGAAGGTCCTGATTAATGTGAGCAATCTGTATGAACAGGGTGGGGGAAACATATAAGATAGGCTCTTATTCAGGGTGAAGGTCCAGATTAATGTGAGCAATCTGTATGTACCGGGTGGGGGAAACATATAAGATAGGCTCTTATTCAGGGTGAAGGTCCGGATTAATGTGGGCAATCTGTATGTACAGGGTGGAGGAAACATATAAGATATGCTCTTATTCAGGGTGAAGGTCCAGATTAATGTGGGCAATCTGTATGTACAGTGTGTGGGAAACATATAGGATAGGCTCTTATTCAGGGTGAAGGTCTGGATTAATGTGAGCAATCTGTATGTACAGGTGGAGGAAACATATAAGATAGGCTCTTATTCAGGGTGGAGGTCTGGATTAATGTGAGCAATCTGTATGTACAGGTGGAGGGAACATATAAGAGAGACTCTTATTCAGGGTGGAGGTCCGGATTAATGTGAGCAATCTGTATTACAGGGTGGAGGAAACATATAAGATAGGCTCTTATTCAGGGTGAAGGTCCGGATTAATGTGGGCAATCTGTATGTACAGGGTGGGGGAAACATATAAGATAGGCTCTTATTCAGGGTGAAGGTCTGGATTAATGTGAGCAATCTGTATGTACAGGTGGAGGAAACATATAAGATAGGCTCTTATTCAGGGTGAAGGTCTGGATTAATGTGGGCAATCTGTATGTACAGGGTGTGGGAAACATACAAGATAGGCTCTTATTCAGGGTGAAGGTCCGGATTAATGTGGGCAATCTGTATGTACAGGGTGGAGGAAATATATAAGATAGGCTCTGATTTAGAGTCTCTTTCCCACCCTGAAAAGTTGGGAGGTATGGAAAGGGCCCATTTAATGTTGGCACCAGGGCCCTGTGACATTTAGTTCCGTCACTGTTATATTGTCAGGCGCCGTGTGCTGGGCTGAATCAGAGCCTGGACAGAATCCAGAATAGTAGACATTTACAAGCGTCACTATATCACTTAGATCAGCAGGAAAGGTGAAGGAGGAGGAGGAATGCTGAGGTGAGAAGAAGGGTCATGTGACGCACAAATGTATTTAAGAATGCCCGGAGGCCCTCCACCCAGAAGGCGGTACTGTAAAAGCAACATGACCTGAAGCCAAAGTCATCATGCCGCTACTGCCTGCTCCACGTGATCCCAACATTGTGTATTGAGGATATTTAAAGTGGACCAACAGTCCAAAATGCCTTAAAGTGGACCTTCACCCTGAATAAGAGCCTATCTTATATGTTTCCCCCCGACCCTGTACATACAGATTGCTCACATTAATCCGGACCTTCACCCTGAATAAGAGCCTATCTTATATGTTTCCCCCCGACCCTGTACATACAGATTGCTCACATTAATCCGGACCTTCACCCTGAATAAGAGCCTATCTTATATGTTTCCCCCCGACCCTGTACATACAGATTGCTCACATTAATCCAGACTTTCACCCTGAATAAGAGCCTATCTTATATGTTTCCCACACCCTGTACATACAGATTGCTCACATTAATCCGGACCTTCACCCTAAATAAGAATCTATCTTATGTTTCCCCCATGCTGTACATACAGATTGCCCACATTAATCCAGACCTTCACCCTGAATAAGAGCCTATCTTATATGTTTCCTCCACCCTGTACATACAGATTGCCCACATTAATCCGGACCTTCACCCTGAATAAGAGCCTATCTTATATGTTTCCTCCACCCTGTACATACAGATTGCCCACATTAATCCGGACCTTCACCCTGAATAAGAGCCTATCTTATATGTTTCCCACACCCTGTACATACAGATTGCCCACATTAAAAATCATCCTACCTGCATCTACTGCATGTTATGAGCCTTTAAACATCCAAGATGGCGGCTCATGGAGCATCAGGCAGCCTGCAAACAGGAAGTGGCTTCTAACTGTGCTGCTCTGCATACTGGAATTGCTGTCCTTATCCTGACCCCCAGCTCTGCTCTGTCTGAGCAAAGCACAGCTATAACCCCGCCCTCTGCACTTTACCCCGCTCTCCTCTCCTCAGTATGTGATGCTTCTGAGACAAGATGGCGGCACCCATATCCTAGAGTCTTGAACAGAGTTGCAGGCCAGTGGGGTAAAGAATAATAAGCAAGTGACTAAAAACTTAAAATATATTAATTTTAGATGCTGGGGAATAGTTTTTTTACAAGTTTGGGCTTTTCATTAAATGACGCTGAAGGTCCGGTTTAAACCAGACCAACACAAAAAACTGCTCATATGCATCCCTCCTCTGGGCAATTTCTCGCGCTGTGAAACGCATGTTTAAACCCCAGAGCGCTGGCGGCGATGGATTAAAAGTAGTTTTTTATCCCCCAAACAGCCATATTTTTGGAAACCAAAAAAAAACAAGTTTTTTTTATAATTTAGTAATATGAATACATTAATATCAGACCTGTAATATCAATTCTGTACAATTTTTTTTAATTTTTTTTTTACCTTAAAAAAAATATCTAAAATGACAGAAGTGGTCACAGAATTTTTCACATTTAAAAAAAAAAAACAATTAATAACAATTAATTATTAATATTTAAATATCGTTCCATTGAAATGCATTGGAGAGCTCCAGGTAGCGAGAGGTCATACCTGTCGCTGTTCAAGGTCGGACGCTGGCGCTGTGGGCTGAGGCTGGAATAATGATGAATGAGTGGCTATCTGGCGCTATCTCAGTCGCTAAGCAGGATCGGCTTGATAAATGTGTGATTGTGGTGGGGAGCCGGCGTTCTCGTGGCGGGGCCCGTCATTACCGGCCGCTCACCAGGCGCTACCTGTCGCTATTCCTTCAGAAATAAGGGCCTTAGTCTAGTGTGCCCCTTCAGGTAGGTAAATAGAGGCAATGTCACCTGCCCTGCCACTGGTTGGGGTTAGCTACATAGTTGGGAGAGGTAACATTTAGAAGGTTATATAGGGGAGGACCTAACCCTTCCAGAACTCTCTTAGGTTCCAAGTTCAAGAGGGGAATGACTGATAATGTAGTGGAGGAGCAGAGCAGCAGTGGATGGTAACTGGTAAAGATTGTCTGATGTAACTGCTGAAGAATATGACCTGTACTGGATGATGCTGTTATGATGGATGGAAGCCCCAAATAAAGATCCTGCTGTTTGCTACAAAACGTGTCATGATTGGAGACCAGCAATGGTTGAATAAGTAAGTGTTCCTCACCCCACACACACCACGCCAACCTGAGTCACCCTACCCTAGGTCCAAGAACCCCCCTCGCTCCTCACAGCCTCTTCCATTGGCCAGGCAGAGGCCCGCTACACAAATATTCCAAGTGACCCCATAAATAAGCCACACGATAAACCACACCCCTACCACACCTATCACTCACAAACTGCTTCAAACTGTCCCACTTTGAGGACCACAAAAAAATGGTCAGTTTACGTAACCCAAGTGACTGAGAAGGTAGCTCGTAGTCCAGGGTGTTTGATCCTATTCTATAACTACAGTGGGCTTTATTCATCAAGGGATAGCGGCAGGTAGCGCCTTGTAAGCGGCAGGTAGCGTCAAGTGAACGCCGGCCACGGCACGCAATACCACATTTATGAAGGTGATTCTGGTGAGTGCCTCTTACAGTGACACGTAGCGACCGATTCATCATCACAGACGGCTCAGCGGATCCCAGCGGCGCTCTGGCTTTTAGAGCGCCTGGTATTACACGTCGCTCTCCCATACATTTCAATGGACGCTACTGTTATTCTCTTTAAACAGGGTTTTCTTTTAATATTTTTTTTTTGTTTTGTATCAATTCATTGTGTGACCTCTCCTGGCCTATTAAATACATTTTTGAAAACTTTTTTTATTTTTTTATGCAGAATTGTCATTACAGGTCTGGTATTAAAGTGTTAATGTCACAATGTAATAACAATGTCATTCCATGTGTTTTCACTTTGTTACTAGTGGATTTGAAGTCTGCAAAAACAGACTTTAATCACACAGCTTCTGGCGCTCTGGGTTACAGCGACACAATTTTGAGCGCCGGCGCTGTGTGAGGCTGTTTTTTGGATGAATATGGTTTGAGTCGCTCACACTGACCAGTCGCTGCCGTTCGCTTCCATATAGTGCTGTACTGGTGTTATAGCGACTCACACATCAAATTCATCAATGCCGGACATGTTACTACAGCGACTGAGGCGCTCTGTAATAGCGACTCACGGCCGATCTAGTGGTCGCTCTTAGCGCCGCTGTACAGGCGCTCATCTGCCGTTACCTGGCGCTAGTAATGAATCAGTCTGCCCGTCTACCCATCATTTCTACCCATTACAACACTTTACTTCCAAGAGTTCTCCTTTAATGAAATCAGCAGTGCTGCATCATACCAGGACAGTGGCATGTTCTAGGACGACTGTGAGCAATCTTAGCCAATTAGCTATTAGACCACTGACTAGATGATCTGGCCACATAGTTATGACCTTGTTCTTTATAAAGGCTTTTGATTATGAAGAGCATCTGGTGATGATCATGGGTTTGGCAGACAACAGCGAAGCTTTGGTATTTACAATTTTAAGCAGCTGTTCCCATAAGGGAGCAATTTTGAGAGAAAAGCTGTAAATCCTGGAAGGGTCTCGCAGATAGCTGCCGCATTTGTGTGAAATAAACAAGAAAAACACAAAAAGCCAATAAGAGCACAAATAACCCCCAAAAAAGAAATGCGCTTTCATTAACACAAACATGGTAACTGCTTAGGATCTCATCTGGACCATAATAGGATTGACTTAAAGGGGATCTACATCAGGGATGTTCTCTGTTCAAACTTCCCCACTGTACACAAAGCTAAACACATCTTTCAGCCCCTCGATTAGGAAAACTAAGGACAATTAGGATCTACCATGGGGTCTCTATGCCATAGAGGATAAGAAGTCATGAGAAGGCAACAGTAGCTATCAGGAACAGAAACCTTTGGGCACCCCTATTGATCACATTTATGGGATACCTGCCAAGATGTTTCAACATTTGGGCAGCTCTAATGGTCCTGGGGAGACCAACTAGGACTCTCAGATGATGACTGCAAATCTGGCTATTGCAGCAGAAATGGAAACATCTGGACAGCTTTAATGGTCCTGTTCTTGAAAGACCAACTAGGATTGTCAGATCCTGAGCACATCTGACCATTCCAACAAAAACAAAAAGCTTTTATGGTCCTGTTCATGGGAGACCAAGACTCATATCATGATTTTAAATCTGGCCATTCCAGCAGAAATAGAAACATCTGGGCAGCTCTTCTTGGAAGACCAACTAGGCTTATCAGATCTTGAGCACATCTTACCTTCCTAGCAGAAACTAGAACTGGATAATGGCTGTAAGACTGACCATTCCAGCAGAAACTGGAACATTTGGGCAGCTCTAATGGTCCTGTCCATTGGGGACCAACTAAGATTGTCAGATCTTGAGCACATCTGACCATTCTAGCAGAAATAGAAAGCTTTAATGGTCCTGTTCATGGAAGACCAGCTAGGTCTGTCAGATCATGACTGTAAGACTGGCCATTCCAGCAGAAACTGGAACATTTGGGCAGCTCTAATTCCTGTTCTTGGAAGGCCAACTAGAATTGTCAGATCTTGAGCACATCTGACCATTTCAGCAGAAACAGAAACCTTTAATGGTCCTGTTCATTGGAGATCAACTCAGACTGTCAGATAATGATTTTAAATCTGTCCATTCCAGCAGAAATGGAAACATCTGGGTAGCTCTGATGGTCCTGTTCTTGGAAGACCAACTAGGATTGTCAGATCAGATCTTGAGCACATCTGACCATTCCAGCAGAAATTGAAACATCTGGGCAGCTCTAATGGTCCTGTTCATGGAATAAAAACTAGGTCTGTCGGATCATGACTGTAAGACTGGCCATTCCAGCAGAAACTGGAACATTTGGGCAGCTCTAATTCCTGTTCTTGGGAGGACAACTAGAATTGTCAGATCTTGAGCACATCTGACCATTTCAGCAGAAACCGAAAGCTTTAATGGTCCTGTTCATTGGAGACCAATTCGGACTGTCAGATAATGATTATAAATCTGTCCATTCCAGCAGAAATTGAAACATCTGGGCAGCTCTAATGGTCCTGTTCTTGGAAGACCAACTAGGATTGTCAGATCTTCAGCACATCTGACAATTCCATCAGAAACGGAAAGCTTTTATGGTCCTGTTCATCGGTGACCAAATCGGACTGTCAGATCATGATTTTTTCTGGCCATTCCAGCAGGAAATGGAAACATCTGGGCAAGTCTGATGGTCCTGTTTTGGAAGACCAACTTGGATTGTCAGATCTTGAGCACATCTGACCTTCCTACCAGCAACCGAAAATTTTGGGCCATTATAACAGTCCTGATGGTATATGACCTGCTCAGGTGGTCTGCTCTTGGCTGCTTATCTGACCTTCCAACTAAATTGTAATGGTCTTATATATAGGAAATCTACTGAGATGCTCAGATCATGAGGGCACATCAGACATTTCTAACAGGAACATTTGGTAAGCCCTAATGGTCTAATGAACAAGAAAAAGAACTTCTCTGGTGACCAGATCTGTCACATCCAGGGAGGAATGCTGAGCTCTTGTTGGAAAGAGGAGTATGCTGTGGGTTGGAATTGAACAGAATCACAGACTGAAAAACAAAAAGACTGAGTCACACACTGGGAGCAGGAAAGTTGGGTCATTGTCAGAACACCGGGTGTGAACCCTGATTGCGGAGACTGCAACACTGCTCACCTCTCGACCGGGAAGCCTGGAATCTAAGGACCAACCTGGTATTCACTAGAGCCTCTGATGGTGAGGATAGACTGGGCTGCAGGAAGGCCCCAGGTCAGGCAACCTAGGAGTGGGTTTGCAGAATTCCGGGTAGGAGACAGACCAGAGCTGATCTGGGAGTGTGAGGCAGGCTGAAGTCGTGGGCTGGCAGATCTGGATCAAAGTCGAGAAACAAGCAGAGGTCGTGGGCAGGCAGATCAGGATCGTGGTCACAAAACAAAGCCGAAGTCGTCAGGAAAGCAGGATCGTAGTCAGAAGCAAGCCGGGTCGGTACACAGGAAGGAATCACAGGAACTCAGGAGCATGCAGGAAAAGACCAACTGGCAATTGAGGACAGGCCTAGTCTGTTTTTATAGGCCCCTGCACATGCTCAGTAGTGAGGACTCACAGGCGGCCTCTGCTGGTCGACAGGAGGAACAGTCCTGGTTCTCCGGCATAGACGAACAGGCGCCCTCTGCTGGACTACAGAGGGAACAGTCCTGGTTCTCTGACATTGCCCCCCCCCTTAAGGGAGGCCTACGGCCGACTCTAGGACCAGGTTTCTCGGGAGCATGGACATTCCTAGACGGCTCCCAAGAACTCTCTTCGATTCCATAATTCTTCCATTTAATTAAATATTGAAGACCCATTCCTCTGCGACGGGCATCCAAAATTTGCTCCACCTCATATTCTTCTGATTCATCCTCAATCAGAGATTCAGAACCGTCATCTAAGGTTTCAGAAACTGGTGCAGGTTTAAGTAAAGAGACATGGAACACTGGGTGGATGCGGAGGGAGGCCGGTAAGCGAAGTTCCACGGCCACTGCGTTAATAAGCCTCTTAACGAGAAATGGACCAATAAATTTAGGGCCCAGCTTCTTAGAAGGACAACGTAGCTTAAGGTTTCGGGTGGACAGCCAGACTTTGTCACCGACAGCATATACTGGGGAGACCTGACGATGACGATCGGCACTCCTTTTATACTGTTCCTGGGCTTTGAGAAGACATTCCCTTAACTCACGATGTGTCTCTGCCAAGAAAGAGGCCAAGTCCTGGGCAGCGGGTAAGTTCACCTCTTTAGGCATGTCTGGCAAGATATTGGGATGAAAACCGAAATTTGCGAAGAATGGCGATCTGGCAGTGGAACTGTGACAGGAGTTATTGTATGCAAACTCAGCCAGAGGTAGGAGCCGATACCAATCATCTTGCAGGGCAGAAGAATAACAACGTAAGTATTGTTCAAGCGTCTGGTTGGTACGTTCTGATTGCCCATTCGACTGAGGATGATAGGCAGATGAATGAGCCAGAGAAATTTGGAGCGCTTCACACAGACGGGACCAAAACCGTGACGTAAACTGAGATCCTCGATCGGAGACAATTTCGGTGGGTATACCATGGAGCCGGACCACCTCCCTGATGAACACTTGAGCGAGTATAGGCGCGGACGGAATACCCTCTAAGGGAATAAAATGTGACATTTTAGAAAATCTATCAACCACCATTAAGATGGTGGTAAATCCCTCAGAGGGAGGTAATTCCACGATGAAGTCCATGGAGATGTGGGACCATGGTCTTTCAGGCACTGGCAGGGGAAGAAGAAACCCCACAGGCTTGTGAGAAGAACCCTTACTTCGGGCACAATTCCGGCAGAGATTGATAAAGGAAACACAGTCTCTCTTCAAGGAAGGCCACCAAAAGTGCCGACGGATCAACTCCAAGGTCTTGTGTAGTCCAAAGTGCCCTGCCAAGGGGTGGTCATGAAAAGTCTGTAAAACTGCAGTTCTGGTAGACCTAGGTACAAATATCTTGCCTTGATGGATAAATAAATCGTCAGAGCAAGGCAGGTCTTCACAATCCTCAAGTGGTAATTCCAAGGAGGCTCTCCGGATCTGAGAGATGAGTTCGGATTCTAATACCAAGAAATGTCCTTCTGGGAGGATTGGTAGTTCCGAGGAATCAGTCTCATCCAAAGTGTCTGGAAGCGGCAATCGGGACAGAGCGTCAGGCTTGGTGTTACGGCTGCCCGGTCGATAGGTAACGTGAAAATTAAAGCGGGAGAAAAACAGGGACCAACGCGCCTGACGAGGTTTTAATTGTTTGGCAGAACGTAGATATTCCAAGTTTCTGTGATCAGTCAGGATCAGAATAGGATGAACTGCTCCCTCTAACAGGTACCGCCATTCCTCAAGAGCCAATTTAATGGATAGAAGTTCTCGGTCTCCTACGTCATACAGGCGTTCAGTAGCTGACAATTTGCGGGAAAAGAAGGCGACCGGATGCAGAACGGCCTTCTCCCCTGAACGTTGCGATAGGACGGCCCCCACAGCAATGGATGAGGCATCAACCTCCAAGATAAATGGTAAGGAAGAGTCCGGGTGCGTGAGAACAGGGGCAGAAGTGAAGCATTCCTTTAAGGTCTGAAAGGCTTGCTGAGCAGATTCAGTCCATTCAAAGGTCTTGTCTTTCTTTGTTAGATCCGTGATAGGCCGGACTATGGCAGAGAAGTTACGGATAAACCGGCGATAAAAATTGGTGAATCCAATGAATCTCTGGACCTTTCGGGAGGTAGGTGCTGGCCAATCAAGTACAGCCGAAACTTTACTAGGGTCCATGGAGAACCCCTGATCCGAGATGAGGACCCCCAGAAAAGAGATGGATGCTTTTTCAAATTCGCACTTCTCTAACTTGGCAAAGAGTTGATGTGCCCGAAGTCGTGAGAGTACTGTTCGCACATGTTCCCGATGTTCGGCCAGGTTTTCAGAAAAGACGAGAATGTCATCCAAGTACACAATGACAAAAATATCAAGTAAGTCCCTAAAAATGTCATTGACCAAGTGTTGGAAGGTTGCCGGGGCATTGCACAAACCGAAAGGCATGACAAGATATTCAAAGTGTCCGTAACGAGTTCGAAATGCCGTTTTCCACTCATCCCCTTCTCTTATCCGGACGAGGTTGTATGCCCCCCTAAGGTCAAGCTTGGTAAAAATCTGTCCAGTTTTAAGGCGCTGAAAGAGGTCTGAAATCAAGGGTAGAGGGTAGCGATTCTTGACAGTGACCTTGTTCAGTTCCCTGTAGTCGATACAGGGCCGTAAGGAACCATCTTTCTTGCCTACAAAGAAAATACCAGCACCTGCGGGGGAAGTGGAAGGCCGAATAAAACCCTTCTTCAAATTTTCATCCAGATACTGACGAAGGGTTAACAACTCCGGATCGGATAGCGGGTAAATCCTGCCAAAAGGGATGGATGCCCCAGGCAAAAGTTCAATTGGGCAATCATAAGACCGATGGGGAGGAAGAGTGTCAGCTCCCTTTTTGTCAAAGACATCCCTAAAGTCCATATAGGCTTCAGGTAAGCTTTGAAGATCCTGTTCCTTGGCAGAATCAGTCAGAGCTAGTTGGTACCTGGTAGTAGAATTGGAAAAGCAGACATGAAGACAATAAGGAGACTCGAAGAGCACTGTACCCGTGGACCAATTTATTGAAGGGTTATGTGCCAATAACCATGGTAAACCCAAAATGACAGGAAAAGCAGGGGATGGTATGAGATCAAAACTTAGCCATTCAAAATGATCAGGATTAATGCATGCTGATAAGGACAAAGTTTGTAAAGTAATAGGACCGGTCTTGAGCAGGGAACCATCAGCCAAGGAAATGGTAAGTGGAAAGGGGCGTTGTCTGGAAGGAATGTCATGGGTCCTTGCAAATTCTAGGTCCATGAAGCAGCTGCAGGCTCCAGAGTCGATAATGGCTGCCACCTCAATTTTTCTTCCGGGCAACTGAAGACAGAGCGAAACAGAAACATGATTAGCACCAGAAAGCAGGAGGGAGCCCGAACAATGTCTAGTAGGTAACCTCCTACCTGGAGGACGGATGGGGCATCTGTAGAGGAAGTGGCCGGCTTCCCCGCAGTAAAGGCACAGATTGTGCTGGCGTCTGCGAAGGCGTTCCTCAGATGTCAGTGAGGGGCGAGAAACCCCGATTTGCATCGGCTCTGAACCACTGTTAATAGCAGTGGAGGATGGAGAGGAGCTGGGAGCATCGGCACGAGGAGGATCCAAATGGAGCGACTGAGGATTACTTTTCTCAAGACGACGTTCTCTTAGTCTCCTATCAATCTTGATGGAGAGTTTGATCAATTCCTCCGGAGATGCGGGCAGATCGGAACGAGCCAGTTCATCTTTGACAGAATCGGCCAGACCCAAACGGAACTGATGACAGTCCCGTGCAGGGTCATTCCAAAGAGTCTCAGTACTCCAGCAACAGAATTCTGCCACATACTCCTCGACAGGACGGCGTCCCTGGATAAGGGTCCGAAGCACAGCCTCAGCTGAAGCTATACGCCCAGGGTCGTCATACATAGTCCCCATAGCATTAAAGAAGGACTCCAGAGAGGATATGTTAGGGTCTGATTGTTCAAGTAAGCGATGAGCCCAAATCTGAGGGTTACCCAGCAGTAAGGAGATAACAGTCTTAACCCTGATGACCTCTGTGGGGTAAGTCCGGGGTTGGAGATCGAACAGCAACTGGCAACTATTCTTAAACGATCGAAAGCGGTTGCGATCGCCAGAAAAACGTTCAGGCAAAGGTATGCGAGGTTCAAAGGTACTGGGTGCAGAGCTGGCATTGTCGGCAGCTGCAGGCATAACGGAGGCTGATGGCGGGACAGGGTTAGTAGCGGCAGGAAGGCTGGCTTGCAGTGTATCCAGGCGGGACTCCAGCTGTAAAAATCCACCATGTAGATTGCCCACCGCCTGTGTCAGAGCGGTCATCTGCTGAACCAAAGCGTCAAAAGCCGGGTGATCTCCGCCAGAGCTCATTATTGGCCAGTTGGTACTGTCAGAACACCGGGTGTGAACCCTGATTGCGGAGACTGCAACACTGCTCACCTCTCGACCGGGAAGCCTGGAATCTAAGGACCAACCTGGTATTCACTAGAGCCTCTGATGGTGAGGATAGACTGGGCTGCAGGAAGGCCCCAGGTCAGGCAACCTAGGAGTGGGTTTGCAGAATTCCGGGTAGGAGACAGACCAGAGCTGATCTGGGAGTGTGAGGCAGGCTGAAGTCGTGGGCTGGCAGATCTGGATCAAAGTCGAGAAACAAGCAGAGGTCGTGGGCAGGCAGATCAGGATCGTGGTCACAAAACAAAGCCGAAGTCGTCTGGAAAGCAGGATCGTAGTCAGAAGCAAGCCGGGTCGGTACACAGGAAGGAATCACAGGAACTCAGGAGCATGCAGGAAAAGACCAACTGGCAATTGAGGACAGGCCTAGTCTGTTTTTATAGGCCCCTGCACATGCTCAGTAGTGAGGACTCACAGGCGGCCTCTGCTGGTCGACAGGAGGAACAGTCCTGGTTCTCCGGCATAGACGAACAGGCGCCCTCTGCTGGACTACAGAGGGAACAGTCCTGGTTCTCTGACAGTCATGTACTGGGAGCAGGTGGATTCTGAGACTGCTTATCTGAATTTTCAAGTGTTGGGATAGCTTTGATACAACTACATGCTAACTGTGACTGTCGGCTTGTTATGTTGTTGATAAAGTTAGTTTAAAAGAAAAGCCAGGAAGTCTTATGCAGACTGTGTGCAAGACAACTTTAAAAAACATGTAAACACATGTTGGGCCAGCTCCTGTATCCAGCAGATGTTACATAATCGGTCAGACCGCAGGAAGAGAATTTCTTGCACTGCAATATTTAGCGCTCAGAGAGCAGCCGGTAGGATGACTTCTCCCATCTGGGATTGCGCAATCGGAAGTATACTGTCTGATATCTTGTACATATCTGGCTGCTGTCACAGTACATTTATGGCTCCAACACAGAAACAATTCTCACTGGAGGTGGAAGCGATCCTTATAAGACTTGCGCAATATATCGCCGACATCCTGCTTCCTCTCATTCAGAATCAACAGCAGTGAGCAACAGTGTGGGACAATGGAACCCAGCACAACATTGGCAGTTGAATGGAGGAATTAGGCATTGTTAGGCTCACCTCTATATGGTTTGCTGTAGAAACCTAGTACACACAATGAAGAGCACTTGTTGTAATTTTTTAATTGTACTTTAACCACAACATACATCAAAACTTTAATAGAAATAAATAAGGTATATTAAATAGCAATAAAAATAACTAAGGTTAAAGAAAGTTGACAAAGTTGATAGATAAAACGTTAACCTCTTGACTTCATCGGGATACACGGCACACCCGATAACAAGATTCAGGTCCAATTTCAGAAGTGGTTAACTCTCAAGGGCCCAGGTCAGGTTTTTTAACCCCCAGGCCACTGCGGTAAGTGCCCCATTCTTTTTAATCTTTGTCAACTTACACTAGACCTAGGAATGCAATATTGGTTATATATATAAAAGGATGCTCTCTATTGTTTCTGATCCTATCAGGGCTGCTAAAACAGATTTTTGCCGATACAGCCAGTAATTGAAATTTAGAGGACTCCTAGAGATCACCCTAATATTACATATATTTGTGGTTAGAATCCTCTATGACAATCAAGAAACATTTATTCATTGCAGCGCAACTGAAGTTCAAAGTTTTTTCCATCTACTTTGTCAACTTTCTTTAACCCTTGTTTTTACTATTTGAGCTAGCCCCTCAAATCCAGTTGCTGCTCTGTTTATGTACTCTAGCGCTTCCCTACAACATAAAAAATTCTGTTAAATACAAATAACTAATTTTGCTATTTAATTAAAGTAATTTTTCAGCCATATAAAAAAAACCTCTTTGCTCACCTTAAACTGGCCCAACACCCGTTTTTTCTTTAACTCGTGTTGGTACCGCTGTCTAGAGCCCCTCTCATGGATAACCTCCCAGACCGCCCGTAATACTCACCTTCAACAAGTCCAGCAATTGGCAAGGTGGTCACATGGGCAGGTCCTGACGGTGGCTGGTGCAGAGGATGCAATGTGACCGCCCGGTTGCCAATCGTAGGACTCCTGGTGCTGGCTCGTAATGAATGTGAGGACTACGAGTGTTCTGTTCGGTTGTCCGCGAGGGGGGCTCCAGCGTACCAAGCTGGACCAACACCCGTTAAAGTATAAACGGGTGTTGGTCCAGTTTAAGTCCCACGTAGCCCATAGCTGCTAGTCCAGGGCTGCAGGGCTTACCTCATTGTTAGATCCACATGCAGCGCTGCCCAGCCGTTCACCTGGCTCCTCTTGCTCGTTGTGCAGTTTCTTCCTGGGTACGTCAGCCATGGTGATGCCCCGTCATCAGTCACAATGAGCTGCCACACCCCCTCCATTGCAATGAGTGGAGGAGGCGTGGCAGCTCACCGTGACTGATAACCGGGGCGTTCCTGCAACTGAGGGACCCAGGAAGAGAATGCACGACCAGCAAGAGGAGCGAGGAGATCGGCTGGGCAGCGCTGGATGTGGATCTAACAATGAGGTAAGCCCTGCAGCCCCGGACTAGCAGCTATGGTTTAAGCCCTGCACCCCTTATTATATCAGTGCTGTGATTGAAAGATAGGCTGCATGGGAGTTGGTGTAAGGTAAGTGGGGTGTCTCTTCCCTGAGGACACGCCTAATATTATATTATATATATATTATATGATATTATATTGATGCTGAAAACAATTTAAATGATTCTTTTTCTGTTAAAGAGGACCTCTAGCTTTACATACAAATATGAAAGGAATTCAAATAAAAAATAAATTAAAGGATCATTTATCCTGCTTATGTGGACCCCTGCTGGATTTAAAAATTAATAAATAAACTTGGAAGTTTTATGATATTGAAGCCAGCTATAATACTTGTTTTACTTTGAATTATTTTTGAACAGCCAACTAGGAGCTGACAGAACAACTACTACTGCTTTACGTACGTTTCGTCATACAAATTAAATCATCAGAATCTCATTTAATATACTGTACCTTGTCGTTGAGCATATGGTTTTATTATAACGCTCAGGAACATTGAGAGTGCTGCTTTTTTTTCATAAATGCTTTTTAAAAGTATATATTTTAAAAGAATTCAGCCTGTTTTGAGTTGAGTTCTTGTGTTGTCTATCTTCATTCTTTAACTTGCAACATAACTTTAACATTTAACGATTCCAATTTGTCAACTTGCTCGGCTGTTAGCAGTTTATTTTCCGAAAATAAGATTTGATTTGTTTTGTGGTAGAAAGAGAGAGAACACACAATGATGAGCTCTTGAGTCAGTGTTGTTTGTACTTATTTTTCTTTTATTATGTGTCGAAGTTCAATGATTTCTTTCTGGGTGATTTGCACCTTAAATGTTTACTAGAGCAATAAAACAACCTATTTAACATGCTCTTAAGGTAAAACTTTACTAAGTCTTAAGTTTCACAGTTAGTTTTGCTGCCTGGAAGTAAAAGTTTTAGGGATTGTTTAACTGAATCAAGCCCATAATGATAGAATATAATACTGATACCTAGGTGTTAGAATTTATAACAAGGGAAGATGAATAAATAGAAGGTTAATGAGGTTTACTATGTATTTATGTATGTGTATGTATTTATTATGTATTAAAGAGGAGTTAAGAGGAATTTCACTGTAAAAATGTAATACTCTGTTACCTCAAGCTTTACATAAAAATGCTTTAAAGTGGACCAAAACCAAGGATTTTTACTATCCTGGGTTTTGGTACTTGCCCCACTGTGTGAAACCCCCCCCCCCCCCAGGTGGCCCTGAATGAACTCACCTCTTCTCGGGCCTAAGGAGCAGGCACAGCCACTCGTCCAATCAAAGCGCTTGGATCCACTCCCTCCCCTTCATCTAAGGCGAGCAGATCTGAGTTCGCTGGCGGGCGCATGCCCCACTACCCTCTAACATGGAGCATTCCATGCCGGCCATTCACAAATGCCTGGCATGGGCACGGGCCCTGCTAAAGGGATAGTGGGGGTGCATCTTGCACATGCGCCATAGGACTGGGAAAGAAGGTGAGTTTCTGGGCGACCTAGGGAGTATAACACTTCGGAGCATCACAATTTTGGATACCCCTCCGGGAGGGAATCTAGTGGCCCTGGAATCTTATAGATTCCCAGACCAATATCTGTGGGTTTTGGTCCACTTTAAAGGGTCATTCCACTTTCAACTGCATTTTTTAAAGTTTCCATTATTGTGTGCCAAAATGTGCCAAGCTTATTTTTTTTTTCCGTATTTCTTTGCAACATTTGTGTTATAAAAGAAACACTTTTTCTCTAGCAACAACGTATTTACCTTAGAAACCATACACCAAATGGTGTGTTTAGTGTACAGAGCAGAGACTTCCTGACTCTAGCTTGCTAATCATCTAATTGGCTGAAGCAGAGATGAAGCTTAACACTCGTAAGTTCACAGGTTTAAGCCCTTCCTGCTCTAGTTCAGCCTTTTTAGATAAGGGGTAATTATCTTGTGTTCCAGTAGCTTAAAGGTTACTGCAAGTGTTCTCACCTGGGGAGGGATGTCTCATTATTGCTGCCTGATTTTTTCAAGCTCTGCTATGTGGGGAAAGGCTTTTGGGATTTGTAGGCAGCAGCTATACTAAGGGCTTTACCTAAGGCTAGGAAAGCCGCTTCCACTTGGGCAACTCAGAGTCGCATGTCCCTGCTGACCATTCCTAAAGGCCTGATGTAGGTGTGCCCCTAGCTAGAGGTATAGGGTGCATATGGAAAAGCCATGGGAGCCCCAGGAAAGGTGAACTTTATGGGCAATCCTGGGTGTTTCCCGCAGCGCGGCATCCAACATGGGGATGTCCCAGAGGGTAGACAACCATCTGATTCTGGAGTCTTTGCAGTGCTCTCCTTGTGCAATGTTATGTTATGTATAGTTTTATAACCACAAACAGCACTGAGAAAAGTATAAAAAACACACAACATGTCTCCAACGTGTTCTTTCACCTCTTGATTTGAAGTAATGGAAAAAATATTTTATCCAAAAACCACAAAACATTCTTCAGCTTGTTCAGACTTATTAGTCTATAGAAATTAAGCGACGTTATTTGGCTAAATGGGACCTCTGACATTCAGCACTGTGCCAATTATTTTTGCTTACTTTTCCTTCACTTTGATATTAAACCCTTTTTCTCGTGATTTTTTTCCTTACAGGAGCATCTTGAAATTTTGTAATATAATAAATACATATAAACACATCGGCTAATGAGAGGAGGGGTCACTTATACTCCCGAACTGAATAAAACTCCCCCCAAGCTTGTGGTTTATTCTCTCATGGTAGAAATAAAATCCAGGGGCGACAGGTTTAGTCTATGTGGGGTGACAGAATCCCCCAGATGTACTTTTCATTCTATTAAAAGAAAGAAGAATGTGACCCCTCCCGCCATCCAGCATATTTATATGGATATTTATCGATGGGCCATTTTTGCTCCTTTAATGCAATTCAGAACCATATTTAGCTGTCCAATTTTTTTTTTTATTTGCACATCTAAACATAGTGCTAAATTGCACCGAGGAAGAAAATCTTGAAAAAAGCATTCTCTCTAAAAAATGAGAAACAAAATGCACTCACAGTTCTTAATCAACCCTTTGCCGTCATGCAGTTTGGTGGAAGTCACTGCTTTAGTTGCTTTACCAAGACCAAAGCCCACAACCAGATTCCAAGTCTTCTTCAGACTCAGAATTTGGTTATGCCTTGGCTTTTTTTCTATACATAAGTTGTGCCTGCCCCTGACCTATGACTTGTCTCTTTGCCTACAAACCTGTGCTGCCTGCCCCTGACTTCAGCTTTGGATCGAGCGTAATCAAGCGTATCACAGGTAATGTTCAAGAATTGTTCACCACAGCTGGGGTTGCGGTTTTCAATCATCCCATTTCAAAGCAGTCCTTTGAAATGGGTTTACACACAGAAGAACACAATCTAATAGTGTATCTGCCCCCCCTCCCATAGCGTCTTTAGACTCAGAATTTGGTTCTTTACCCCATGAGAAA
Organism: Gastrophryne carolinensis; assembly: GCA_027917425.1. Taxonomy (NCBI): domain Eukaryota; kingdom Metazoa; phylum Chordata; class Amphibia; order Anura; family Microhylidae; genus Gastrophryne; species Gastrophryne carolinensis. The sequence goes on from CM051238.1 coordinate 424,070,562, forward strand.
GGAAGAAATGCCAGAAGTGTGAAGGCCGGGGCCTGGTGGTGGCCGCAATTGCACTGCAGGGCCCCTTCATCTCTCCAGGGGGCCACACTACTGCTTCCCTCTGGCCTGGGATCCCTTTTGGGTGGCAGACAGGTCTTAGCACTGACCAGGGATTACCATCCCACCCAGGTTGGGGTCCCTGGGAAGAAAAGAGGTGTAGGGTATGAACAGTCTCCATGGCTGTTTACCAGGGCCTCTGGGCATCTAAGGCGAGCTCCTAGAGCGCTAGCTGGCGCATGCCCCACTACCCTCTAACATGGAGCGTTCCATGCTGGACATTCACAAATGCCTGGCATGGGCACGGGTCCTGCTAAAGGGATAGTGGGGATGTGGACGCTGCTTGCACATGCACTGTTGGACTTGGAAAGAAGGTGAGTTTCTGGGTGATCTGGGGGGTATAACACATCGGAGCATCCCAATTTCAGATGCCCCGGGGGGAGGGAATCTAGGGGCCCTGGAATCGTATAGATTCCCAGGCCAATCTCTGAGGGTTTTGGTCCACTTTAAAGGGTAATTCCACTTTCAACAGCATTATTTAAAGTTTCCATTATTGTGTGCCAAAATGTGCAGAGCTTATCTGTTTTTTTTTCCGGAGTTGTTTGCAACTTTTGTGTTATAAAAGAAACAGTTTTCTCTAACAACAAATTTACCTTAGAAACCATACACCAAACGGTGTGTTTGGTGTACAGAGCAGAGACTTCCTGACTCTAGCTTGCTAATCATCTAATTGACTGAGGCAGAGAGGAAGCTATACACTCGTAAGTTCACAGGTTTAACCCCTTCCTGCTCTAATTCAGCCTCTTCAGATGAGGGGATAACTATCTTGTGTCCCAGTAGTTACTGGATAATGATGATGTGGGGAAAGGCTTTTGGGATTTGTTGGCAGCAGCTATTCTAAGGGCTTTACCTAAAGCCAGGAAAGCCGCTCCCACTTGAGCAACTCAGTCACATATCCCCGCCGACCATTCCTAAAGGCCTGGTGTAGGTGTGCCCCTAGTTAGAGGTATAGGGTGCATATGGAAAAGCCATGGGAGCCTCAGGAAAGGTGAGTTTTATGGGCAATCCTGGGTGCTTCTTACAGCGCGGCATCCAACATGGGGATGTCCCAGAGGGTAGACAACCATCTGGTTCTGGAGTCTTTGCGGTGCTCTCCTTGTGCAATGTTTTGTAGAGTTTTATAGCCACCAACAGCACTGAGAAATGTACAAAAAACACACAACATTTCTCCAACGTGTTCTTTCACCTTTTGATTTGAAGTAAAGGAAAGTTTCTATTATCCAAAAACCACTAAACATTCTTCAGCTTGTTCAGACTTAGTCTATATTTAGACTACCTAAATTAAGCGTCGTTGTTTGGCTAAATGAGACCTCTGACATTGAGGGTTGATTCAGCACCATGACAATTATTTTTTCTCACTTTTCTTTCACTTTGAGATGAAACCCTTTTTCTTATGATTTTTTTTTTCCTTAAAGGAGCACTATCGTGAAATTTTGGAATATAAAAAATACTTATAAACAGATCGGCAAATGAGAAGAGGGGTCACTTATACTCCCGACCTGATTAAAACTCCCGCCAAGCTTGTGGTTTATTCTCTCATGGTAGAAATAAAATCCAGGGGCGACAGATTTAGTCTATCAGGGTTGAAAGAACCTGTCACCCCAGATGTACTTTTCATTCCATTAAAAGAAAGAAAAAAGTGACCCCTCCTCCCGCCATCCAGCATATTTATATGGATTTTTATCGTTGGGCCATTTTTGCTCCTTTAATGCAATTCAGCCCCATATTTAGCTGTCCAAATTTTTTTTATTTGCACAGCTAAACATAGTGCTAAATTGCACCGAGGAAAAAAATCTTGAAAAAAGCATTCTCTCTAAAAAATGAGAAACAAAATGCAATCACAGTTCTTAATCAACCATTTGGTGTCATGCAGTTTGGTGGAAGTCACTGCTTTAGTTGCTTTACCAAGACCAAAGCCCACAACCAAATCTCATGTCTTCTTCAGACTCAGAATTTGGTTTCGCCTTGGCTTTTTTTCTATAGATAAGTTGTGCCTGCCCCTGACCTATGACTTGTCTCTTTGCCTACAAACCTGTGCTGCCTGCCCCTGACTTCAGCTTTGGATCGAGCGTAATCAAGCGTATCACAGGTAATGTTCAAAAATTGTTCACCACAACTGGGGTGGGGGGGGGGGGTGCTAGGCCCCTTTGCGGTCTTTGACCATCCCATTTCAAAGCAGTCCTGTCCTGGAGGGAGGTTTACACACAAAAGAACACAATAATAATGGGGTATCTGCCCTCCCCTCCCATGGCTTCTTTAGACTCAGAATTTGATTATATACCCCATGGGAAAGGAAGGAATGCCAGAAGTGGGGAGGCCGGGGCCTGGTGGTGGCCGCAATTGCACTGCAGGGCCCTTTCGTCTCTCTAGGGGGCCACACTACTTCTTCCCTCTGGCCTGGAATCCCTTTTGGGTGGCAGACGGGTCTTAGCACTGACAAACCCAGTTTGGGGTCCCTCGGTAAGAGGTGTAGGTTATGAACAGTCTCCATGGCTGTTTACCAGGGCCTCGGGGTCGCTCTTGGATGGTTAGAGGGAAGTAGAGCAGCGGTTAGCTTCCCCCCCCCCCCCCTGCCCAGTCTCGCAAGGGAAGTTTAGCTGCGCCACGGCTCAGGCCTTGTTCCATTCCCTGTGATCCACTCACCACCCACAGATGTTCTTATATTTTTACACCACATCCACACTCCCATACACCTCACACCATCCCCTCCTCCCTCTTTAAATTAGTCAGTTAGTATTTTAGGGGGGTCCGTGCCATGTCTAACTTGACAGGGCATAACCAGCCTGGGCCACTACAACTTCAGATTTGAATCTTGGTACAGAACCTGTGCAGCCAGCCGAAGACTTCAGCTTTGGATCCTGTTTCACAACTTGTGCTGCCTGCCCCTGACTTCAGCTTTGGATCTTGTTTCACAACTTGTGCTGCCTGCCCCTGACTTCAGCTTTGGATCTTGTTTCACAACATGCCCCTGACTTCAGCTTTGTATCTTGTTTCACAACCTGTGCTGCCTGCCCCTGACTTCAGCTTTGGATCTTGTTTCACAACCTGTGCTGCCTGCCCCTGACTTCAGCTTTGGATCTTGTTTCACAACCTGTGCTGCCTGCCCCTGACTTCAGCTTTGGATCTTGTTTCACAACTGTGCTGCCTGCCCCTGACTTCAGCTTTGGATCTTGTTTCACAACTGTGCTGCCTGCCCCTGACTTCAGCTTTGGATCTTGTTTCACAACCTGTGCTGCCTGCCCCTGACTTCAGCTTTGGATCTTGTTTCACAACTGTGCTGCCTGCCCCTGACTTCAGCTTTGGATCTTGTTTCACAACTGTGCTGCCTGCCCCTGACTTCAGCTTTGGATCTTGTTTTACAACCTGTGCTACCTGCCCCTGACTTCAGCTTTGGATCTTGTTTCACAACCGTGCTGCCTGCCCCTGACTTCAGCTTTGTATCCTGTTTCACAACCTGTTCTGCCTCTCCCTGACCTGGTTTGCTTTTTAACCAAGTGTATCTTCACACTCCAAGTGGCTACCTGCCAATGTGGCCAACCAGAGGTCCTCCACAGCTTGTGTCCAGCCCAGCATCAGTGGCCTTTTAAGATTCCAGGCTCCACATGGCAGAGTTATATTTGTAGACACGACATTTATCCAGCTTGTCTGGGCACATTCTTCTTAATTACAATCTAAACAGATAACATTCAGAATCCATATGTGAATTCCTTATAATATTTAAACAGTAGAAATAACTGAGGAAAGGGACCTGCTTTACCACCTTTTGTTTTCTTCATAAGACCACCATCACTGCTCACTGCCTGAAGGCTTTAGTGATAAACATGTAGTAACATCTCCCAGGAGGCAGCAGAGATATAATGTGGCTGATCAGAGTTGCTATATGAAATATTAGTTCCTAAAGCACCAACGCCCATGTTATCTATGTCTGATCAGTGTTTGCTCATGTCTAATATAATAAATGTTGCTTGCTCCAAAAGCTCTGCCTCGCCTTGCTGGTTGATTTTTATTTGTCTGGGTTTCCTGCTAATAACAATTTATTGAGTACAAGAGGTTCATCATAGCTGATAAAGCTGTACAGCCTGGGCAGGGTTGCCATCAGGGCAGTACAGACAGGACGTCTATATAGGGCCTGGGCAGCCATAGCCCTGTTGCTTCCCATGCTTTTAAGGAATCCGGGCAGCCCTTTATTGATTATTTTCGTCAGGGGTGTAGCTAGGGGGGAGCAGGGTGGGGGGGCACTTGCCCTGGGTGCAGCAGGTCAGGGAGGTGCCAAAGAGGGGCCTGAAAACAGGTGAGAGGCGCCATTTCAAATCATTGCCCCTCGTGCCAGAAAGCCCAGCTACGCCTCTGAGGGATGCCATTTTGTCATGGGTGCTGTGTACACATTTCTAATGCCCATAAAATGAGGGTCTGCTCAAAACACGATGGCTGTGCCCTCAGCAACTCAGCCTTTTTGCATTTATGGAAATCTATGTCAGAATAAGAGGGGGCCTTGACTCTGAGGCAGTATGGGGCCAAATAAAGGCGACCCTGAGCCTGGGAATTCCAATACCCCAGTTTAGTTCTCTCTATCACTGTAGCATAATGCACTCATCACAGAAAGCTGTGAGCTATATGTGAGCTATTTAAATTTTAATAGCAGGCTCATGGCTGCTTTGCTTTTACAATATATCAATATAACAACCTAGCTATAACAATATAACACAATGTAACATTAATAAGGGAGCTGTCAGGCTTTTCTCTTATTTGTTGTCAAAGCAGATGGGAGAGATAATGCAATCCAAACTCCCAATGCAATTTATGGCACTGTGAGATCTGTTGCCTCTGTAGGTAGGTGAGAAACAAAAGGGTGCGCAGAAGTGGGCATAGGTAAACCAGGGTGAGTTGAGCAGAGGTGATGTAGGCAAGGTTTAGTAGGAGACATGCAAGCAGAGGTTTCAAGCGGACCAACAGACAAAAATTAACTAAATCAGACAAACAAAACAAACGGTGCTTATATGCATCCCTCTCCATGGCAATTTAGTTTGCTGCACATAAAAAATAATTCACCTTTCTCTAACGCCGGCTGGGGTAACTTTTAAATACAAGAGGGCCGCTCGTGGGCTTGCAGGCCACCTACAAACAGGAAGTCGTGCTGGGCTTCCTGTTACTGTGTATTTCAGTTATGTCAGTTGGGAGAGGAAGCTCCAAAATGACCGCTATCTTTCTTTTCCAAGCGTGCCAGGCTGTTGGAAACTAGAGTTGAATGCCTCTAAATGTAAAATCATGCACTTGGGTAGAAGGAATCCCTGCTCTGAGCACCGTATGGGCAGCACTGTGTTATCCAGGACCTCGGAGGAGAGAGATTTAGGGGTACTGATTACTGAAAGCGGCAAGATGAATGGACAGTGTAGCCAGGCAGTGGGAAAAGCAAGCAGGATGCTTGGCTGCATAGCTCGAGGCATCACCAGTAGGAAGAGGGAGGTTGTGATGTTGCTGTATAGAGCCCTGGTGAGGCCACAGCTACAATACTGTGTGCAGTTCTAGAGACCTTACTTTCAAAAAGACATTATTCAAATAGAACGTGTCCAAAGGCCGGCAACAAAAATGGTGGAAGGACTTAAACTTAAAACTTATCAGGAGAGACTTAAAGAACTTAATTTCAATTCAATTCAATTTATTGTTCGCCAAGTACATCGTGAGATGAACAAGGAATTCTTTTTGGCATATACACAGTGCAAAAAAAAAAAAAAAAAACCCAACAGTTAACTAAAGTTACAGTAACATAGGAAGGGGAACATAGAAACAGAGATGCAAGTACAGATACTCTTCTAAATTGCAAGTGATACCGGCTTGAGCCTGGGCCTATGATGCCTGGCTATTGTTTAGTATGCGGACAGCCAAGGGAAAGAAACCCTTCCTAGATCTAGAAGTGCTGCAGGCTGGTACAGCGAGACGCCGCCCTGATGGTAAGTGCTGGAATAGGGCGTGTCCAGGGTGGGAGGGATCCCGAAGGATCTTATGTGCCCCAGTCTTGATTCTGCGGTTGTGCAGTTCCTGTAGGGATGGTAAAGGGGCTCCAATTATTCTTTCTGCTGTCTTTATTGTTCTATGGAGTCTACACTTTTCCCTTTTTGTAGCGCCCTCGAACCAGACAGAGAAAGAAAAACACAGAACAGAACCAATGACGGCATTGAAGAAGAGCACTAGCAACTTTCTCGACAGACCAGCCTTCTTCAGTTGCCTCAGGAAGAAAAGTCTCTAGTGTGCTTTCCTCAGTAGAGCCATGGTGTTCTTATCCCAGCTAAGGTTATTGGAGATGGTCACCCCCAGAAATTTTGTCTCCTCTTCTCTCTTTATTTCCACCCCCTTGATGGTCAGGGGTGACATGGGTGCCGGGTTCTTCCTGAAGTCTATTACCATCTCCAGGGTTTTTGAGGGGTTTATGACCAGGTTGTGTATAGAGCACCAATTGACAAGCTCCTCCACTGTTCCCCGGTAGGTTTCCTCTTTGCCGTTCCTGATCAAGCCTATGATGGTTGTGTCGTCGGCAAACTTCACAATCCTCACAGAGTTGTCCAAGGAGGTGCAGTCGTTGGTGTAAATGGAGAACAGGAGAGGTGACAGAACGCAGCCTTGAGGGGCACCGGTGTTAGTGTGCCTGACACTGGACCGTACCTGACCAAGCCTAACTATTTGGGAACGCTCTGTTAAAAAGCTCCCTGTCCACGCACAGATGTTCTGGGGAATGTTGAGCTTAGACATCTTTTCCACCAGCAGTTTCGGACTTATGGTGTTGAATGCCGAACTAAAATCAACAAAGAGAACTCTGACGTAGGTGCCTGGTTTATCCAAATGCTCATACATATAGTGGAGGGCCATATTCACAGCATCGTCTGAAGATCTGTTTGCCTTGTAGGCAAATTGCATGGGGTCCATAAGGCTGCCGGTGGTTGTTTTCAGGTATTCTAGCACAATCCTCTCAAATGACCACAGATGTAAGTGCAACTGGTCTGAAGTCATTCGTTTTGGTGGCCAAAGGTTTCTTTGGCACTGGGACAATGACGGATCTTTTGAGACAGTGTGGAACTACGCCCATTTCCAGGGAGGCATTGAAGATCCTTGAAAACACTGGCGATAGCTGGTCTGCACATGACTTGAGGCAGATTGTGGATACTCCATCCGGTCCTGGCGCCTTCCTTATGTTGAGGCCTTTGAGAACTTGGGCAATTTCTCAAAGACCTAATTTGTACAGTTTGGAGGAAAGAAGGAAGAGGGGGGACATGATTGAGGCCTTTAAATATGTGAAAGGATTGAATAAGGTTCAGGAGGGAAGTGTTTTAAGAAGAAACTTAATGATAGAACAAGGGGGCACAACCTGAAGCTAGTCGGGGGGAACATCAGGAGCAATGTTAGAAAATGTTATTTTACATAAAGAGTAGTAGATGCTTGGAACAAACTTCCAGCAGAGGTAGTTGAAAACATGCCTGGGATAAGCACACATCTATACTAAGATAAAGAGTGCATACAGTATACACATAAGGGCAGACTAGATGGACCGTATGGTCTCCTTCTGCCGTCAGCCTTCTATGATTCTATGTTGGTCCGGTTTAAGGAGCCAAGTGAGGTAGACAGAGGCGATACGGGAAAATGTGTGACAGACAGAGGTGCGGTGGGCAGGGTTGAGGTTAGCAGAGGTGGCTAGAGGAAGGTGAGTTCAACAGGTTTGGTGGGCAGATGTGACATGGGAAGAGAATTGATGGACAGGGGGTGAAAAATTGAGTAGATAAGGCAAGCTCAGATCTCCAAATCTCTAGGGGTGTTGAGGGCTGCATCAACCTGTCTGTGCTAACACCTGACAATGGAATTCATTTTTTCACCCCTGTCCATCAATTCTCTTCCTATGTCACATCTGTCCACCATAACTGTTCACCTCACCTTTGCCTACTTCTAGCCACCTCTGCTAACCTCAACGCTACCCACCTCACCTCTGTCCAACACACCTTTTCCCCTATCGCCTCTGTCTACCTCACTTGGCTCCTTAAACATCTGCTTGCATGTTTCCTTCTAAACCTTGCCCACCTCACCTCTGCTCAACTCACCCTGGTTTACCTATGCCCACTTCTGCGCACCCTTTTGTTTCTCACCTACCTACAGAGAGAACAGATATTCTAGTACAGTGATACTCAACAGGCGGACCGAGGTCTGAATGTGGACCTTGGCTCCAGATTTCCAGACCCCTGCCCTGACAGCCCTGCACTCAGTGGTTATGTGTTGCCGTGTCCAGAGCTGCCCCTTTGATTGGCGATGTAGTGCTTAATCTCCCTGCCAGTGTCATGGCTCCCTGGCATCTAGCATTGCAATATGAAGTACTGCATGGGTGGGAAGTGGCATTGTTAGGTACACACTAATGTTGTTTCTTGGTCTTTTTGCCCCATACAATCCTACTCCCACCAACCCAGCTCAGCCCCATCCCTTCCTGCCCTTCCTGTTCTGTCTATCCATTACTCTTCCTTACAGCTTCTCATCCATTCATCCTCTCCCCCCAACCCTATCTTTCCATCCTTGTTACCAGACCCTACTGCCATTTAACATTTGGGCCCTGATCCACCCCTGTACACAAGCAGCGTGCAGTGGGATAGAGCTGTAGGTTCTGTGGGGCTAAAAAAAGCTCTTGTTTTTCCCAGTGGCCAATAGGATTTTTGTGGCTCAGTGGGGGAGGGGCAAGCAGCCCTTTTTAATTTTGCCTGGGGAATCTATCTATCCCAGTGTGCTAAATTCTAACTATCCACCCCCCATGACAGCCCTCCGCCCGGACCTCCACCTCTCACTGGATGTCTTTAAATGGACCTTTACAAGAAGTGGTTGAGTACCCCTGTTCTAGTGCTATAAGTTGCACAATCTTTCTGTAAAGCCTGACAGCTCCCTTATTAATGTTACATTGTGTTACATTGTTATAGCTAGATTGTTATAATTGTTTCAAGCCAAGAGCCTGCTATTAAAATGTAAATAGCTCACATGTAGCTCACAGCTGTTTGTGATGCGTGCATCATGCTGCAGTGATAGAGAGAACCCTGTGAAGTTTATCTCTTCTTTATGCTCACCTTATCCCACTTCTATTAGCCCACTCTTCCCGCCTTACCTCTGCTCACCTTTGCCACCTATATTAACGCATATGCATTAAAGCATAAAGCTTGTCTTACAATTTATTGTGGCCCCTTGATGTAGTCAATAAGACAATGTGGCTTGACCAAAAATGGTTGTGCTTCCCTGCTCTAGTGTCTGTGGTGCAGAATATCTGATATTTTAATATTGGATTGCTCCTCATTATGACTTTGGCTTAACTCTTTATTTATGTACCAGATCCATCTGCCCATGATCTCATAAATTCAGCTTGTCTTCCAACCATGAACCAGTTCTTCCAGCCTCTGACCACAACCTCTTTCCCAACTATGACTTGGTAATCCCTGGTATAGACCTTATAATGCTCTGGCTGATCCCTGTCCTTTGTACAGGTGACAACCCTCCAGGTAACTGCCTTGTCTTGTTCTCCTTTGCTCACAGTGAGTGTTTCTGACCAAAACCAGGTTTTGGCAAAGTAACTCTACCTGTAATCAAAACATACAAAACAGGCATTTAAAGCAAATAAACCACACAGAAATGTATTTATGGTGCATGCTTGAGTGACAGATGACAGCAGATCAGGTTGGGGTACAGGTGCAGGAGAAGTCAAGTAGGGTAGAGGGAGGTGGGTAGAGGTAGGCAGAGGTAAGTTGGGACAGGAAGAGGTGTATCGGACAGGGGTGAGGCTAGCAAAGGTGAGTACAGACAGGCAGATGTATGGTGTGCAGAGGTGAGAAGAGTGGGCAGAGGTGAGGTGAGCTAAGCAGAGATGGAGGAGGAAATGGGCAGAGGTGAACTGGAAGGAGTGGGCAGGGATAAGGCAGAGAGAAGTGAAACAGGAAGAGATAAGGTAGGCAGAGCTGAGGTGAGAAGAGATGAACAGAGGTGGGTAGAGGTGAGGTGAGCTTAGGTGGGAAGAGGTAAGCAGAGGTGAGGAGGACATGGTCAGGGATACGGCAGAGAGAAGTGAGGCAGGAAGAGATAAGGTAGGCAGAGCTAAGGCAGGGAGAGGTGGGTAGAGGTAGTCAGAGGTGAGAAGAGACGAGCAGAGGTGGGTAGAGGGGAGGTGAGTAGTGGGCAGGGATAAGGCTGAGAGAAGTGAGGCAGGAAGAGATGAGGTGGGCAGAGCTGAGGAAGGAAGAGGTAGGCAGAGTTGAGGTGAGCTTAGGTAAGGTGAGAAGAGGTAAGCAGAGGTGAGGAGAACATGGGCAGAGCTGAGGCAGGGAGAGGTGGATAGAGGTAAGCAGAGGTGAGGTGGGAAGAGATGAGCAAAGGTGGGCAGAGGTGAGGTGAGCTTAGATGGGAAGAGGTAAGTAGAGGTGAGAACATGGGCAGAGGTGATCTGCGAAAGAGTGGGCAGGGATAAGGCAGAGAGATGTGAAACAGGAAGAAATAAGGTAGGCAGAGCTGAGGCAGGAAGAGGTGGATAGAGGTAGGCAGAGGTGAGGTGAGAAGAGACGAGCAGAGGTGGGTAGAGGAGAGGTGAGTAATGGACAGGGATAAGGCTGAGAGAAGTGAGGCTGGAAGAGATACGGGAGGCAGAGCGAAGGCAGGGAGAGTTGGGTAGAGGTAGGCAGAGGTGAGAAGAGACGAGCAGAGGTGGGTAGAGGTCAGGTGAGCTTAGGTGGGAAGAGGTAAGCAAAGGTGAGGAAGACATGGGCAGAAGGGTGAGCTGGGAAGGAGTGGGCAGGGATACGGCAGAGAGAAGTGAGGCAGGAATAGATAAGGTAGGCAGAGCTAAGGCAGGGAGAGGTGGGTAGAGGTAGGCAGAGGTGAGAAGAGACGAGCTGAGGTGGGTAGAGGGGAGGTGAGTAGTGGACAGGGCTAAAGCAGAGAGAAGTGAAACAGGTAGAGATAAGGTAGGCAGAGCTGAGGTGGGGAGAGGTAAGTAGAGGTAGGCAGAGGTTAGGTGAGACAGAAGAGTTTTGTCAGACAGAGGTGGGGTGGGCAGGGGTAAGAATAGCAGAGGCGGTCACAGGTAGGCTCAGGTGAGCAGAGCTATGGTTTGGCAGGAATAGGTGGGTAGAGGTAGGCAGAGAGGTGAGGTGAGCACAGGTAAGGTGAAAAGAGTTAAAGTGGACCAACACCCTGAGGTGATCGGCCCGGGAATCTATAAGATTCCCGGGCCGATCACCTCACACACCGCGGGACATCCGAGATCGGGATGTCCCGCGGGGTGTAAACCCCCCAAAACACCTTACCTGTCCAGCCGCTGCTTCCGCCGCCGCCGCCTCACTCGCGCTCCTCTAGACGTGCGCGCGCCCGCGCCGGCCGTCTCTGAATGGCCGGCGCGGGCGCGCACACGTCAAGAGTGACGCGCGGGAGGCGCCGACGAACAAGCTTCTTGTCCGTCGCTGTCAATCAGCTTGTCCGTCGGCGCCGATTGGACGGCGCGGCCACGTGGGAGCGGGGAGAGGTGAGTTTTGGGGGCTTTCTGGGGGGTTTCACACAGCGGGGCACCCCCGATCGGGGTGCCCCAGGGAAGTGGACCAATACCCAGGATAGTCAAAATCCTGGGTGTTGGTCCACTTTAAGAAGAGGGGGGGTGGGAAAAATAGAGCTGGGAAGGGCCCACAGTCATCTCCCAAAACACCAGTAGTACATGTGTGTCACCCACCTCTACAGAGAAGTAAGCCAGCAAGCTCAGCTCTACAACTACCTAGGGGTGCTGGGGCCACATTTGGGCCTCAGGTTGTGCACCCCTGTTCTACAGACAGGTCCGATGAGTGGCTGAAATCAGAAAATGCTGGATACTTTTGGGACACTGGAATCTGGTCAGCTCTGAGCAGAACAGGCCTTAAACTCGGTTGGGTTTTGGCAACTCAGCCTGGGATTGGCCAAACCTAAGCAAACCCCCTGGGCGATAGGGCAGCCATTGCCTGGGAAATGGAGTCCCATCTTTATGTCCCCTATTTAGATGCTAAGAAGTGGGACTTATTATGCAGCGGAGCAGGAATCCACCTATTCCCTGGTGTTTATTTACGGGCTTGTGCTGCCTTGCTAAGGAGTTTATTGAGTCTTCAAGTGACGCTTGAATTTGTTTGTTCAGAAATTCTTACACAATGAAACCGCAAACTGCTGCTGTGGGTTCCCGGAAAATGACTTGTCTATTGGAAAGGATAATATGTCACTTATGTAGGACTCTACTTTGTATGTTAATCAGTCTCTGGCTGGTGGAACCCTGCTGCCAGGGCCAGTGTTAGGGATTGGCAAACTGTGGCTCTGTCACTAAATTGCCCGACTCACTTTTTAAACTGGACCTTCACCCTGAATAAAATCTTATATGTGTCCCCCACCCTCTACATACAGATTGCCCACATTAAAAATCATCCTACCTGCACCTTTTGCAATTTTTGAGGCTTTTAACATCCAAGATGGCGGCCCAGGGAATCTTAGGCTGCCTGCAGCCAGGAAGTGTCTTCTTACTGTGCTGCTCTGCATTCTGGGATTGCTGTCTTTTTCCTGACCCCAACTTAGCTCTGTCTGTGCAAAGCACAGCTATAACCCCCACCACCTGTACTTTTCACCCCTCTCCCCAGTATGTGATGCTTATTAGACAACATGGCTGGGCCGAGTCCTGAACAGAGTTGAAGCCCAAAAGGGGGAAAGAATAATAAGTAAGCAACTAATTTGGTCCACTGTTACCCAAAAAAACTCCGCCCCTCCGGCTGCCGTACAGAAAGGCTATACTCACCATTTCCTGGCAGGTCTCTGAAGGAATGGCAAGAGGCCACAGCACAATAGTGAGTGCCTTTCTCCTATGGGGAAAGGGTCAGTGAGTAATGGGGGAGATCAGTGGTTGAGGACACATGGCTAGGGCGCTATGAGATGTTGGGCAGTAGATGCCAAGCAAAAACCTGTCCCACTTGGGTGCCACTATCAGATTCCTGGACCACTTTATAGAAATGAACAGGCAAAGGTTTGCTAATGTGTGAAAACACTTTGAGGGTTCCTGATCTGCATGATCGGAGGCATTCCTTACATTCCGCCTTCAGGGGTTGGCAGCAGCGATTGTGTTCTCAGCAGCGTGGCTGAAAAGTCCCTGTCGCAGTTTCACTGACACATATCACTGACTCACACAAACCTTATGCTGCTTAAACATGCAGTGGCAGACTGGGGCTAAAAATCAGCCCTGGATTTTACCGGCCCCTGGCCAGACCGAGACATCACTGCATATATGTGGCAACCTCTGGTCAGTTCAATTGTTCAATTCAATTAATTTAATAGGAAAAAATAATGCAGCCAAATTAACATACACTATTTTTCAATCTAACTCTGCACAATTATAATTGTGATCAAAATGTTTTTTTTCAAAAAGTGTACAATTGAAATGACTGAAATAGAGTTCAGGGCCCATACACTTTTTTCACATTTTTCTGCAGAAGCAATCAGCATTTTTTCAACCTTATTTTAACAAAGCGTTCAAAGTAATTAAACCTAGTGAGAAAGAACAAGCTTCCAATGGTATGCTTGTCAGAAATAAAAAGAGAGAGTTGCCCCAATTATCTATATATTAGGCTTTTTCCCCAAAAGTAGGGCTCCTCGGGGGCAGGGCTCCAATATAAAAACCTGTACCCAGCCAGTCCACTTTGACATGAGGCTACCTACCAGTTGCTAGTCTGCATTGACCCAGATAAAGCTACTTCGAAGAGAGTGTTCCCCAATGTATCCATGCAACTTTAGTTTTCCCCCAAGGGCACCTCAGGGGTGGTGCTCCACTGAAACAAATGGCATGTGCCCAGCCAATGTTCCTCACTTTTTGAAGAATTGAAAAACTTTAGCTAGTTTGCATTGTTTGACTCAGATAAAGCTACATAAGAAGTGTTCCTCAAACTATCCATACAACAGGGATGGGGCTCTAATAAAAAAAAAACATGTACCAAGCCAGAGCATCTTGCCGTGAGGGTCTTTTTAAGAAATTGAAAAACCTTGGCTAGTCTGCATTGTTTGACCCAGATGAAGCTACAGCAAAGAGAGATTTGCCCTAAATACAACAGGCTTTTCCCCCAAAGGTAGGGATCCTCAGGGGTGGGGCTTCATTAAAAAACACGTACCCAGCCATTCCACTTTGACATGAGGGTATTTTCGGGAACTGAAAAACTACCGGTAGCTAGTCTGCATTGTTTCACCCACATAAAGCTACTTCAAAGAAAGTGTTCCCCAATGTATCCATACAACATGACTTTCCCCCCAAGGGCAGAGCTCCTCAGGGGTGGTGCTCCAGTGAAAAAAATGGCATGTGCTCAGCCAATGTTCCTGACTATAAGACAGATTTTGAAGAATTGAAATACTTTAGCTAGTCTATATTGTTTGACCGAGATAAAGCTACATAAAAAGTGTTCCTCAAATTATCCATATAACAGGGATGGGGCTCCAATCGAAAAAAGGACATGTACCAAGCCAGAGCATCTTGCCGTGAGGGGCTTTTTGAGAAATTGAAAAACCTTAGCTAGTCTGCATTGTTTGACACAGATGAAGCTACATCAAATTTGCCTCGAATACAGCAGGCTTTTCCCCCAAAGGTAGGGCTCCTCAGGGGTGGGGCACCAATTAAAAAAGGGATGTTTACCTAGCCTGTGCATATTGCCATGAAGATCTTTTTAGGAATTTGAAAAACCCTAGCTAACCTGCATTGTTCTTGTAAAACTACAAGAACAAGAGAGCGTTCCCCAAATTATCCATAAAACTGGCTTTTTCCACAGCTCCTTAGGGATTGTGCTCTAGTGAAGCAAATGTCATGCGCCCAGGCAGTGTTGCTCACTATGAAGTGCTTTTTGGAGAATTGAAAAACTTTAGCTAGTTTGCTATCTCGCTGCATTGTTTGACTCGAA
Organism: Gastrophryne carolinensis; assembly: GCA_027917425.1. NCBI lineage: Eukaryota > Metazoa > Chordata > Amphibia > Anura > Microhylidae > Gastrophryne > Gastrophryne carolinensis. The sequence continues at coordinate 424,085,591 of CM051238.1, forward strand.
TATAGCTACCTCAAAGAGAGCGTTCCCCAAATTATCCATAAAACATGTCTCTTCTCCAAAGGCAGAGCTCTTTAGGGGTGGGGCTCCAATCAAAAAAAGGGCATGTACCCAACCAGTGCATCTTGCCATGAGGTGGTTTTTGGAAGGATTGAAAAATTTTAGCTAATCTGCATTGTTTGACCCAGAGAAATCTAAATCAAAAAGAGAGTTTCCCCATATACAACAGGCTTTTTCCCCAAAGGTAGGGCTCTTCAGGGGTCGTGCTCTAGTGAAACAAATGGCACATGCCCAGCCAGTGGGCCTCACTATGAGGCGCTTTTTGGAGAATTGGAAAACCAAAGCTAGTGTGCATTGTTTGATCTAGATAGGGCAAATTCAGAGATGTATGTAACCCCTCTTCTTAGTGCTGATTCACCATAACAAAAATCAGGGCCCATACACATGCAGTATTACCAAAATCCACTAGATTTCTCCATCAGAAGTTTTTCATCACGTCAACAAAGCAATCAAATCCACTAAATTCAAAGCACACCAAACCGCTAATAAAATGCTTGTCAGAAGTGAAAAGAGAGCTCACCGAAGTATCCATAGAACTTTTTCCCAAATGACAGAGTTCCTTGGGGGTGGGGCTCCGATAAAACCAAGAATATGTGTTCAGCCTGTCTCCCTCACCATGAGGAGCTTTTTGCAGGATGGGAATAGCTAAGCGAGTCTGCATTGTTTCACCGACATCAGTGACTGGTGGTACATGAAGTCTCACTAAGGTGGTATTTTGGAAGGTCCCAACCAGATTTGCTATCTATCTATCTATCTATCTATCTATCTATCTATCTTCTCCTAACCCAAGCATGGTTTTCATGATAAATATAAAACTGACCTAAAAGATGAATTTCATTAATTTTAACCCACATGTACCAAGCAGGTACCTCAGGGGTGGGGCTCCAATCAAACAAAGGACATGTGTCCAGCCAGTGCAGCTTAAAATGAGGATTTGGAGCATTGTAAAACATGATGAACAAGGTAAGCTAACATCAGAGGTGTCTGTAATCCCCCTATTCCTCACGTCAGGGCTGATTTACTAAACTTCATGCATATGAGCAGGCAAATAAAGGCGTATAAACTGTGGTTGTTAATAAAAAAAGGGGCTTCCCATAACAGTAGTGGACTTAGCATCTCACTCGTAGAAGTTCACCACTTACAAAAAATTAAATCAGAAGGATTTTTAACATTTTGTTCTTTATAAGCAGGTATTGGTTGATCCCTATAGCGTTCAATGTGCATTATGACACTTGTTGTATTTTCACATAATGGAGGCTGGAGGAAACAGATAATGTAAGAGACTGCTGCTGCTATAATACAAATAGTTACAGGTGTTTGTAAGGCACATGTGTGGGGCCCCATTCACAGCCCACCGAGCAACCCTTCAGTTATATATATAGTGTATGTTCTCCAGCATCAGTTAGTTTGAAGACACTGGAGCTACGCGGAGGAGCTGCAGGGGACCAAGACTAAAGAATTTGTTACTTTGTTCCCTGGATGGTGACTTTAAATTCATTCAACAGTCAAATAAAAAACAAAAGGGTGATAGCCCAGCGATCAGCCACTCACCTGATCGCTGGATCCGTGCCCGCACTTCCTACTCTGTCTGGGGTCCAAACATGGGGATGGGATTAATGGCAGGTCAAGATTGCAACCATTGATTGCAATTGAGGTGGTGTGTCGATCAGTGATGGAAGCTATTTGAGGGGGCTTCATTCCATGCAGGTGCTGCAGAATAGCAGGCAGATTCTACGCTCCTGAACCACAGGGGAACACCATATTGCCACAATTCTGACAGCACTTCTTCTGGAAAACACGGTCCCATCGTCAAAATGGCCCTAAATGCTTTTATTTCTAGCCAGAAATAAAAATCCATCATCTGTAATGACTCATCCCTTCTCAGAACGCTCATTGTCTCAACATTGTAAAAGACTGTTGTAATGCTCTGCAGCAGCAAGGCCATTGACTTGCATTGATACATAGTTACACACATAGTTACACACATCCCCTCCAGCAGCTGTTGATTCAGTGTGTGAGTGTGTGTAACATGACAGACATGCTGATCCCTTTTCTGAGATAAATCTCTCTGTTTGGTGTGGGCTGCTTATAGCAAAATCCTAAGCTGCTGACAGGCTGCCCTGTGTGGAGAAACAACATCACACAGGCACACTGTAGCCATGCTGATCTTTACATTAATGCAGCCAGCTAGATACTCATTTTATCTGTCTTATTTTACTAACATTCTGTTTGGAAAAACATAAAATCTCTCTGGTTGGTTGGGATGATCATAATGAAGCTTCCAGTCCAGCTGCATTGTGTCTGTGTGCTAGCAAAGGCTCTCACTCCACTCATGCTCTTGTATAAGCAAGGCTCTCAGGTGTGATCCAAGATGGCTGCTCCCATGTAATTCTAGGAGTGCAACTATTCCATATCATCTGCATGGGGTTAAAGCGGTCCTTCACGCTGTATAAGAGTCTATCTTATATGTTTCCCACACCCTGTACATACATTAAAATCTCACATTAAAATCATCCTACCTGCATCTACTGCATATTATGAGCATTTAAACATTCAAGATGGCGGCTCATGGAACATCAGGCAGCCTGCAAACAGGAAGTGCCTTCTGACTGTGTTGCTCTGCATTCTGGGATTGCTGACCTTTTCCTGATCCCAGCTCTGCTCTGTCTGAGCAAAGCACAATTATAACCCGCCCCCCTGTACTTTATCCCACTCTTCTCTCCTCAGTAAGTGTGATGCTTCTGAGTCAAGATGGCGGCGCCCGTATCCTGAAGAGAGTTTCAGCCCAGTGGGGGAAAGAATAATAAGTAAGCGACTAAAAACTTAAAATATATTAATTTTAGATGCTAGGGAACCGTTTTTTAAGGGTTTGGGCTTTTCAATAAATTATGGTGAAGGTCTAGTTTAAGTCCCTTTAAACAGCATACACCACTGATTAACAAAGGGGATCAAATTACTAAACATTATTTTCTTGACTGGAGGTCCGCTTTAAATTAACCTTCATAGGCCTTTGGCAGGACTGTCACTTTAATACCCAACAGTAGAGATGAGCGAATCGGTTCGGACGAACCGGAATTCGCTCCGAATTTCAGGAAATATTTGATTCGGCACGAACCCGAATATTTTGTGGTTCGTGCCGATCGAATTTTTCCTGAAATTAAAAAAAAAAAAATGCCGGCATGGTGGGAGCGGAACCGGCCGGCCCGCTCCCACCATGCCGGCATTTATGATGGGGAACTTCGTAAAAGTTCGATTCGGCCGAACCCGAATATCTTTGTGAAATTCGGCGAATCGGCCGAATCGAACTTTTCAAAAGTTCGCTCATCTCTACCCAACAGCATGACGGAGGGAACGCCATATGATGATGGGGTCTCAGCCATTTAGCAGTATAATTATGGCATCTGATAAAAAGTAGATGGACAAGTCATTCATAAAGCTTCTCTGATCTCTCCGCAGGTGTCTCCCAGAGCATCCACTTAGCAGCATGCCCGGACTGTAAGAATCCCATCTCCAATCCTGCATTTAAACCGAATGTTATAATCGAGAAAGGCATCACTGGCTATACCAAATGTGCCGGCAGCATCGTTCGGTAATTACCATCTCCAAAAAGAATGTGCCATACACCTAAACAATGATAGTTTAAGAAATATATTTTACATTTTGATTAATATCTTTACAAAAAAGACTTCAAGTCCCTTCTTTTGCAAAACCGATTGTTCACATCAGGTTGATCAGTAGATCAGTGACACGTGTGGGAGGCTCACAGTCTATGGGTTGGCGCAATCAACAATTTCCAGAAACTAAGTTCCGATTTAGAACTTTCAGAGAGGCATGTAACCCTGCTTCTTAGTGCTGATTCACCATAACAAAAATCAGGGCCCATACACATGCAGTATTATCAAAATCCATTAGATTTTTCCATCAGAAGTTCTTCAACCTCACTTCAACAAAGCAATCAAATCCACTAAACCAAAAAACAGCAAACTACTACTAAAATGCTTGTCAGAAGTGAAAAGAGAGCTCACCAAAGTATCCATACAACTTTTTCCCAAAATGGCAGAGTTCCTCGGGGGCAGGACTCCGGGGTTAGTGACACTTTTACAATCAGGCAAGTGGTTAGGTACAATCAGTCTCACAGTCTATGGGTTGGCGCAATCAACAATTTCCAGAAATTATTTTCCGATTTAGAACTTTGAAGAGGTATGTAACCCTTCTTCTTAGTGCTGATTCACCATAACAAAAATCAGGGCCCATACACATGCAGTATTATCAAAATCCATTAGATTTTTCCATCAGAAGTTTTTCAACCTCACTTCAACAAAGCAATCAAATCTACTAAACCAGAAAAAAAAAACACCGAACTGAGCTCATCAAAGTATCCATACAACGTTTTCCCAAATGGCAGAGTTCCTCTGGGGCGGGGCTCTGGGGTTAGTGACACTTTTACAATCAGGCAAGCGGTTAGATAGTCTATGGGTTGGCGCAATCAACAATTTCCAGAAGCTAAGTTCTGATTTAGAACTTCGGAGAGGTATGTAACCCTTCTTCTTAGTGCTGATTCACCATAACAAAAATCAAGGCCCATACACATGCAGTATTATCAAAATCCATTAGATTTTTCAATCAGATGTTTTTTAACCTCACTTCAACAAAGCAATCATATCCACTAAACCAAAAAACACCAAACTGCTAATAAAATGTCAGAAGTGAAAAGAGAGCTCACCAAAGTATCCATACAACTTTTTCCTAAATGGAAGAGTTCCTCAGGGGGCGGGGCTCTGGGGTTATTGACACTTTTACAATCAGGCAATCAGTTAGATACAATTGGTCTAACAGTCTATGGGTTGGCGCAATCAACAATTTCAATTTAAAACTTTTGCAGAGGTATATTACCCTTCTTCTTAGTGCTGATTCACCATAACAAAAATCAGGGCCCATACACATGCAGTATTATCAAAATTGATTGACTTATAAGTGGTGCACCACTAATGAAAAAATACCATTTTGTGAGTACTCACCTGTAAAATGGTTATTACGAGTATGTCACACACCCCCCCTTCCAAATATTCATGACACTGGGTCCTGGGTTCCTCCCACTATTCCTCAGTCTTTTTTAAAAAGCAGTGAAGAACCAGGAAGGTCAAATTGTATTCAATAATTGAAAAATAGTATCATTATCACCATATAAAGGATCCCTTAGAACAAAAAAGGGCGGGGGAAGTGGGGTGTGTGACATACTCGTAATAACCATTTTACAGGTGAGTACTCACAAAATGGTATTATTCCTAGTATGTCACACACCCCACTTCCAAATATTCATGACACTTGGGACATCCAATAGCAGTGTCTATAATGGGTGGGGATCCCCAAGAAACAATGCATAACTTAAATTACTGCAGCTTGCAGAATTTTGCAGCCAAAAGCAGCATCCGCTGAGGCCCGCACATCAACCTTATAAAACTTGGAAAAAGTATGCACAGAAGACCAGGTCGCAGCCTTGCAAACTTGTTCAACAGAAGCTTGGTGCTGAAAAGCCCAGGAAGCTTCAATAGCACGAGTAGAATGAGCGGTGACACGAAAAGGGGGAACCTTCCCCTTAGCCATATAGGCCCCAATGATGGCCTGACGTATCCACTTACTAAGGGAAGATTTGGCAGGAGCAAAACCCTTCTTGGGCCCAGAAAGCACAACAAAAAAGGCATCTGTCTTGCGGAAGGCAGAAGTAGTAACTAAATAATACTTAACACAACGAACTACATGCAAAGAATGTAAGACCCTTTCCTTGTCGTTACTAGGTTTAGGACACAAGGAAGGAAGAACTATATCCTGATTTAGGCGGAAAGCAGACACCACCTTAGGAAGGAAATCCAGTTTAAAATGGAAAACAACCTTATCTTGATGCCTCTCAAAATAAGGGGCTAGAATAGACAAACCCGCCAGTTCAGAAACTCGGCGGACAGAAGTAATAGCAACCAAAAAGGCAACCTTCTGAGTTAGAATAGGAAGAGGAATATCCTGCAAAGGCTCAAAGGGAGCAGCCTGCATAGCTGAAAGCACCAGGTTAAGGTCTCAAACAGGAAGTATAGGCTTTCTGGGAGGCCGCACATGCGCGACTCCTTGAAAAAAGGTCTTAACCAAAGGATGAAGAGCAAACGACCTTTGAAAGAAAATAGCCAAGGCAGAGACTTGCCCTTTCAAAGTACTAATCTGGAATCCCACATCCAGACCTCGTTGCAGATATTCCAGAATTCTAGGAATAGAAAATACTCTACAGGGCAAAGCCCTGTATTCACACCAATCAATATAGGACCTCCAAGTCCTGTAATAAATGACAGAGGAAGACTTCTTCCTAGCTCTAATAAGTGTCTGAATAACCGCATCAGAAAGACCTTCTTCTTTCAAGATGGAGACTTCAGCAGCCATGCCGTCAAAGCCAGCGTTTGTAAATTTGGGTAACAAAGTTGACCCTGAGTGATGAGATCTGGAAGAAGAGGCAGATGGAAATGATCCACTGCCAGCCTTACGACGTCTGCGACGTCTTGGCCACCTTGGCGCCAGCAGAATTGCTGGCGCCTCCTCCAGTGCTAACTTGCGCACCACCTTGCTGATCATGGAGAATGGGGCAAACAGATATAGGAACCCCAGATCCTTCCAGGCCAGAGACATGGCATCCGCTGCCACTGCCAGAGGATCCTGGGATAGAGACACAAAAGCTAGCAGCTTGTGATTGTGGCGAGAAGTAAACAGGTCCAACCGTGGAGTCCCCCACTTGTGACAGAGGAACTGAAAGACCCTTGGATTGAGAGACCATTCTCCCTGGCAAGAAACATCCCCTGCTCAGGGAGTCTGCCTCCACATTCTCTATCCCCGGAATGTAAACTGCTGATATGCAGGGAACATTGATCTTTGCCCACTGAAGGATCAGAGACACTTCCCGGAGGGCACCCCAACTGCGAGTCCCTCCCTGGTGATTGATGTATGCAACAGCTGTTCGGTTGTCTGACCGAATCTGAACTGGCAGACCCTGTAAGAAATGGGTCAGTCGAAGTAGAACAAGACGTATGGCCCGAAGCTCTAATACATTGATTGGAGAATGAGCCTCCTGAGGCCCCCACAATCCTTGGAACTGATGCTTCTTCCAGAAGCCCCCCCCCATCCCACCAGGCTGGCATCCGTGGTAACCAGTTCCCAACGCGGAGTCAGAAATGACTTGCCCTTCTGGAGGTTGAGCGATATTAACCACCACTGAAGGGACTGCAAAACGTGGGGAGACAATAGACAAGTCTGATTCAATGATAGTGGGCACCTGTCCCACTTTGCCAAGAGGAAGAGCTGAAGCGTCCTTATGTGAAACTGGGCAAATGGGACTGCCTCGAATGCAGCTACCATCAATCCCACTAGTCTCATCCCTAGACGGATAGACTGACGAGGGTTGGACAAGAATAGACGAATCAAGTCCTGAATCAGAACCATTTTGGACTGAGGAAGAAAAACCTTGGCCTGAAATGTATCCAGAATCAGGCCCAGGAAGGGAATTTCCCTGGATGGACAGAGAGAGGATTTGGGGTAACTTATTACCCATCCGAACCTCTCTAGCGTAGAGACCACCGTCCTGGTGTCCAACTCTGATTGTTTGAGGGAGGAGGCCGCGATAAGAAGATCGTCCAGAAAAGGCACAATGCGGATGCCCTGGACCCTGAATATAGCCATCACCCCTGCCAGCATCTTGGTAAAGACTCTTGGGGCCGAGGTAAGGCCAAATGGCAGGGCCACAAATTGATAATGCTGGTCTTCTATCGAGAACCTGAGAAATCTCTGGTGACCCAGAAAAATAGGAATGTGCAAATAAGCATCCTTGATGTCTATGGATGTCATGAAGTCCCCCTGACGGAGAGCATCGATCGTTGATCGCAGAGACTCCATGCGGAATTTTCTGAAACGGATAAATTGATTGAGTCTCCTTAGGTCTAGGATAGGCCGAACAGAGCCGTCCTTTTTGGTACCGTGAATAGGTTGGAGTAAAACCCCAAACCCCTTTCTGCTGGAGGCACTAGGCAGATAACAGCCATGTTTAACAGATTCGCTACTGCTGCCCGCAGTCCCTGCACAATTGCCGGATCTGACGGCATCCAGGACATGAAAAATCTGGGAGGAGGCCGGGACTAGAATTCCAGTTTGTAACCGGAAGAGACTACTTCCAGAACCCAATTGTCTGATACCTCCTGAACCCAGACCTGGAAGAAGAACCGCAGCCGTCCCCCCACCCGTAAGGGTGAGGGCGTCCCCTCATTGTTGAGCAGGCTTAGTGGCAGATTTGGTCTTGGACCCCCAATTCTGACTTGGACAGCCACGTCCCTTTCCTCTATTCCATGCATTCCCTCTAGGAGCTGAAAAGGCCGATCCTCTACCGGATCTAGACCCCCAAAAGAAAGGGTTAAAAGAGGCCACTCCACGAAAGGAACAACGTTGTTTCTTACGCTGAGGTAATTTACCTCCTTTAGTGACAGAATCCAATTTTTCTCCAAAGAGGCGCAATCCCAGAAAAGGGAGCGCTGTAAGCGATTTCTTGGCTACAATATCAGCTGCCCACTGCCGCAACCATACTGACCGCCGGATGGCGACTAACAAGGCAGAGGTTCTGCTGCACATGAGCAGAGTATCATCTAAGGCAGAAAGTACAAAAGATGCAAACATCTCACATCGCTTACGAGCGGCGTGCTCATCAGAGGCCGGATCAAGCCCTGAGTAATTCATTAGGTCTCTCACAACAGACCTAATAGCCACTGTCATGAGCGCTAAAGCACCAACAGGCAGCAAGGCCGAGCCCACACTGAAAAAAGCGTGGCACGCCATCTGATCAATACGCTTATCCTCTCCATCTTTAAGTTTAGTGGAGTCAGGAGAATGCAACACAGAAGAATTGGATAAATTATGCACAGGGCCATCCACCACAGGTGGTGATGACCAACGCTTAACAGTATCAGCTGGGAAGGGATATTTCATGTCCCAGCCCAAGGGAATGCCAGGAAGCCGCGCAGGCTTCTCCCATTCTTTAAGAATAATTTCATCAAAATGCTTTTGATTTGGAAATTCTAAACGAGGTTTAGAGACTCCAAAGAATTCCCCTTTTTGAGGAGGGACTACTTCAGGAGTGATAACCAAAACCTCAAATAACTGAGCAAGAGCCTTTGGGGTATCCACAACACTAGCTTCACCCTGCTCAATCACAGTACCAACAAATTGCTGTTCATCAGAAACATCTGATTCCTCAAATAATTCTCCTTCTTCTAACTGAGAAGGATCAGACCAATAAAGCATTTCACAATTATCCGACTCACTTACCAGAACGGCCTGAGTCAAATGTTTCCTTTTAGCTGAGGCCTTCTTGGCCACAGAGCTAGACATTAATTTTTCAAGATGAGCCAATCTGGCACATAAATCAGAATGCGACTCACCACCCATGACAATATCACTGGGGGTACGGACAAGACATGGCGGAGTAGGAGATAAGGCAGAAGCCGCAGATACCGAAGCCTGGGCCCCAGTTTGCTGCATAATAGTTAATTGAGCACAAGGGATGCAAAGAATTGCGTTATCCCCAACAAGGGATGCCCCACATCCAAAACATTGCCGAGTCTGTGCAGAGGGAACTGCATGCCCGTTGTCCTGAGATGCCTCCATATGGTGTTTAGTATTATACTATAATTGATTATAGTCGCCAAGTATATATGGGATTTACGCAATTGCTACCCAGGATGCCCCTTTAAATAGTCCCAAGTGGGAGGATATTAACACAAATGGACCCCCAAATAAGGCTTTAAGGGCTAAAGACCAGGAGAAACCCCTTTTAAAAAAAAGAGTTTCCACCTACAAAGAAAACAAACAGTCACCAATGCACACAATACAATAAATGACAAAGCATGAAAAAAAAGGCAGAAAATTCCCTTCAGCAAGCTGAGGGGTACTCACAGCACCAGGAAATCAGCTCGCACCATGAGGGAAGACCATAGGGAAGCAGCAGGAGCCAGGCAGACAAAGAGAGCACACCAGGGTGCTCTGGGAATGAAATGATGCTGTGTGCCTAAGCCCCGCCCACCCCCAGAATCACATGACCAAGAATGGAGGGAAATTCAAATCTGAACACAGCCAGAAACAAAGAGCTTTAAAAGGTAGCAAAAAAAGAATGCTGCCTAGACAGAGATAGGAAAATCTAAATAAAACATATCCTATTAAATAGTATAGTAAACATACATAATAAAGATTTATCTTCTATATCTTTTTTTTTTTTTTTATATTTGTGTGCATGGTGACAAATAAGCCCAGATAACGCCCCCCCCCCCCCCCTTTAAACCCCAGCAGGGTAAAGGAGAACTAAAGGGGAGAGGATAGAAATGCACCCATAAGGCACAAGGGGATTATAAAGGGACAGGGGCATCCCATGCCGGGAACACCAACCCGGAAACCGCCTACCCACATTTGGGTCTCACGGAGGAGTAAAAACTCCTGTATACACTAGAAGGTGTATGTATCTACCCTTGCCTGAACCATACAGCCAGGGCTGGGAGGCATACAATATAACCAAACAGGTTTAAAGAGTTTCAGACAGAAAACTTAAAAAAAAGGGGCCGGGAGCAAACCCGGCTACCTGCAGCTTGAAGGAGAGTCATCTTCTGAATGCTTCGACTGCAGAGACGAAAAGACTGAGGAATAGTGGGAGGAACCCAGTACTTATGGACCAGGAGGGGCTCCTTTTTCATGTCATCTCTGCAAGATCGCCCTCTACAGGCCGGGTTCCCAAGTGTCATGAATATTTGGAAGTGGGGTGTGTGACATACTAGGAATATAGGTAATGGCGTGCACACCAATATATATAGCTAAACAAACCAAATGAAGCCTGGGGTATACTGTTCCCCCTAGGATTCATAAAGAGGGAGCACAACCAATGAAAGATCTACAAAAAATATTTATTCAAGAATACATAAAAAACAAACATTTAAAACCAACAAATAAGACAACCAGACACATTAAAAGCCCCACCCACTGGCCCTAGTCACAAACTTTCCTCAAAATAACCCACTTAATACAATGCTGCAGCTGATGTTTAAATAAATAATAAACCTGTCCCCCTATCAGTTTGGGTATGCTGCTAGATCTCAAGGACCACAATAAATGATTAATGAATTAAATCCTACACTAATTAAATTTGTCTTTGTGCCGGCACAAAAAAGACTATAACCATAACCTTTACTTTCTGTGATTTAGGTAAAATATACCCATAATGTGAGTCCCATATTTCATGGGAACTTAATAAACATATAATATGCAAAAATATTTTTGTGAACAAAAAAACATATACAAGATAATACTAAGTGAGTGTATTGTAATTCATAGATGAATAAATAAAAAATGTATCATACAATATATGTGCCAAGAAATGAGCAAGTGAAAAATATAATCAACCAAGAGTAAACAAATTACAACAAATACAAAGAGATACTCAGCTAGCTAAGAATACAGGAGCCGTAGCCGGGGAGGAAAGCCAGGGACAGCAGGGGCAAAACACCTGCGCTTCGCAGTTTAAAGACTGCTTCTTGCTTGGGTGAACTGAACATATGAAAAGGCAGAGCTTTTATGCTTACCCCATTTCAATGGCGCCAATGGCGGCGCGCACAATCAGAAAACATGTGTGCTCATGCACGCCATCACCGGCCGCCGCCGGACATGACGCAGCGGTTGGCGCGCCCATTGTCATGGACGGAATCACCCACAGCGGCCGCCCGGCCCCGGCCGGCTGACACACCTACTCCCCGCCTCCCAGCGATGCGGCCCGCCCAGGGAGGCTGCCGATAGTTGCAGAGAACGGCGACACCTCTAGATGTCCCCTGTGCGTGCCGCACAACAACACGGCGGCAAGATACATCTCCTGGCCATGGAGTATAACGCCGGTGGCCTGCCAAGGGCACCACCCGACTCGGGGCAAGCACCAACGCTGCGCCAAGTTTAGAAAACAGTTTTTTACAAATAGTACATATTTTTATTTGTACACAATTTGTTCTGTATAAGCAACAATACTCAATATCAAAATCTCTAGAGAGGACTATATATTCCAAGGACAATCTATTTTTGGCAATCATAAGCCATAACATTGCTTACTATCATGACACATTGCTCTGCCATACAATCCATATCTAATACATCCATTGCTGTGGTTGTTCTATAGAAGGCAAAAGACACAAGGAAATGCAAAAAAAAGTATATGAGTAAAATCACAATCCATATAAATCGCTTGTTCTAGTGTCTAGATGAGACATAGATATTAGGTCCCCACATGAATCAGGAGGACAAGAACCATTGTAATGCTCAACTCAGGCCAAGGAACAGGGAACCATACTCATGAGACATATTCTTTAAGTTTGGGAAAAAGTTAATCCAACACAGCCCGCAGCGGGAGGCGCCCTTTTTTCTTCTTCAAGGTTACTTGTTGAGAGCTCGCGTGTCAAGTTGCTGTCCTGCCACCCATTCTTCATCGGTTGTTCCACAGATCAAACGCTGGGGTAATATCAACAAAACTTTACGTGCTACTTAACCTATAATGGCGACACAAACAAAGGGGATATTAGTGATAGGATAGAGCCAAAAGTTCATTGCCGGGATCCCATTATCCCAATCCCAATCAACCTTTGGCTCTAAATGAGTGAGATAGTAACAAGGTGTATATACAAACATAATGCACTATACTAGATTATTGGAGCTTAGCAGTGGACAATCCACCTGGTTGTCCATCAGCAGTTTTTCAACCTCACTTCAACAAAGCAATCAAATCCACTAAACCAAAAAACACAAAACTGCTAATAAAATGCTTGTCAGAAGTGAAAAGAGAGCTCACCAAAGTATCCATACAACTTTTTCCCAAAATGGCAGAGTTCCTCGGGGGCAGGACTCCGGGGTTAGTGACACTTTTACAATCAGGCAAGCAGTTAGGTAAAATCGGTCTCACAGTCTATGGGTTGGCACAATCAACAATTTCCAGAAACTATGTTCCGATTTAGAACTTTCGGAGAGGTATGTAGCCTTCTTCTTAGTGCTGATTCACCACAACAAAAATCAGGGCCCATACACATGCAATATTATCAAAATCCATTAGATTTTTCCATCAGAAGTTCTTCAACCTCACTTCAACAAAGCAATCAAATCCACTAAACCAAAAAAACTGCTAATAAAATGCTTGTCAGAAGTAAAAAGAGAGCTCATCAAAGTATCCATACAACTTTTTCCTAAATGGTAAGGTTCCTCGGGGGCGGAGCTCCAGGGTTATTGACACTTTTACAATTAGGCAAGTGGTTAGATAGTCTATGGGTTAGGGCAATCAAGAATTTCCAAAAACTAAGTTTCGATTTAGAACTTAGAAGAACCAGAATTGGGCATTTTTATTTGCAAATAAAGATGGTCCCCTTTGTAAAAGAAATACATTTAATTCAAAAATTTGTAAAATAAACTGAAAACAGCTGTTAAAATATAATAAAAATTCAGTACATCACTGAGTTTTGTATGGCGCTTTCAGGTCTTAAGGGCAAGGAAGATGGAATGCACCCAATCAGAAAAGGCCACACCCTGAAGGGAGGTGCAAGATGTCAGAGCCCGGGGGGTTCAGCAGAAGGTCGGTGCAGAGCAGCTCTTGCCTGTCTATCTGACCATCAAATGAAGCAGAGGATGGCGGTGGACAAGGGGATCGACGATGGATTGGAGATAAGTATGGGGAAAAAAATGATAAAGTAATTTTTCTGTGTGTTTTTTCTTACATACCCAAAGCCCAGGGGGGTGCAGAAGAGCCTGCTGCGCGTAAGGGCTTTGTAAGCTGGCAGCCTTCAGGGCCAGGGGATGGCCTCTCAGCCCCCATAGCTGCTGCTCAGATTGGTTTTGCTTGGATAGGGGGGACCTAAGTGCTTTAAGGGTTTTACCCTTAAAAAAGGCATGGGGATCCATTTTGACCCTTTAAACCCTTAATTTTTTTATATTGTATGGGGTTCCTCTTATCCAGTCAAAACCAACCATGACATAGGGGTTGATTTAGTGCCCTTTGAGATTCCTGTTATTTGCCAGAAAACCCTGTTCTCAGCCATTTTCCTTCACGACTGATTCAGCAGACCATTTTGAAGAATATTTTGGTGGAAATTTTAGCTTTTTGGTGTGATTTGTTGTTTGGTTGTGAGAGCTCCAAATGAAAAATCTCTCAAAAAGTTGCTTTGGCTCTCCCCTGGAAAATCCCCTTCATGCCCCTCCCCTCCTGTAACGTCATTAGTGACGTGGGGGAAATTACATAGAGGCCCCACCTCTTAGTATAAAATGCAGCTCCCTTGGTGCTCAGATCATTCCCCCCCTTGATCCATTTAGTCCTGACGCCCCGCGACACCCCAAGGAGATGGCGGAGGGGGCAAAGAAAACCCCCGAAGATCACCGAAGAGCAGCATGGGACACAACAAGCACCTCCAGGGATGGAGGAGAATACCGTCTGGCACTAGGTTAAAGAAAGAAGACGGGACCGGTGAGTAGTTAAATTCAGAACATTTTCTGTGGCGTTTCTTTTTGTCAACACTTGTGGTGAACTGGTAAGGGGTCCAGGGGACCCATTGGTATGGGCACAGGGGTGCTGAACCCATACCGATGGGCATAAGAGCTGGTTACAGGCAGGGCAGGGGGCTGCCTGGTGTGGCCTCTAAACTCTGTATTACCAGCTCTTATGTCTAGTGCCCGGACTGGTTGGATCACAATTATTGCCTATAGCGACATTCATTTTATCAATGAAGACTAGTACAACTCGCTGACAGTGATTTACGCAACTGCCATGCGAGTTTTAAAATCACAGACGGAAGCGAGAATTCGCACCAATGTAAAAATCTTAGAAGGGGCTTTGAATCAGGCGAGTTGCTGAAAAATCTCGCCGGCGAGTTGCATCAAAAACCCCAGCGAGGTTTTAGGCAACGGCTCTGATTCAACCCCATAGTCACAATTCAGACTTTATTTCTTGCACTAAACCCCATGTTTCTTTTTTCAGGTTTCAGCTACTGAAGGGAAGTGTCTGTGCTAAAAATGACTTAGACTTGGCCAATATTCTTCAAGAGTGTTTAGATAAAGGTACGGTTCTTTATTTCCAATTGGAGATGGTTGTATCTGTAGTAATAAGTCAAGGCAAGTGAGCTTACTTTTTCGTAAGACGTCTTACTCGTCATCAAACCTGCCTTCTCCAAAAATAGAAGCCTGGTTGCCTTGACCTCAACCAGAAGAGAAAGCCTAAAATGACATTTAGTCTGGCAGGAAAGGTCTCAAAACCCACGGCCCAACGGCCCTGACATCTATAAGATTCCAGGACTGATCGTTTCCTCCCCCCGGGGCATCCAGAATCGGGATGCCCTGCTGTGTGAAACCCCCCAGGTCGCCCGGAAACTCGCCTACTTTCCTGGTCCAACGGCACGTGCACGAGCTGCGGCCGCATCCCCGCTATCCCTTTAGCAGGGCACGTGCCTGCGCCAGGCACTTGTGAATGACCGTCACGGGCACGGCCCCTGTTAGAGGGTAGTGGATGCGCTCAGATCCACTCACCTTGGATCTAAGCCTGCTGATTAGACGAGAGGGCTGCCAATGCGCCGTAGGACTGCGGAAGGGTGAGTGAGATCGGGCAACCTGGGGGGTTTCAAACAGTGGCGCATCCCCCCTCGGGGTGCTGCAGGGGCAAGGACCAAAGCGAGGAAAGTCAAAATCCTGGGTTTTGGTCCACTTTAAGGCCCTTATTTAACAAGGGATAGCGCCAGTTAGCGACTGGTGAGCGAACGGTAATGACGGTCACCGCCACGAGAACGCCGGCTCCCCACCACAATCACACATTTATCAAGCCGATCCTGCTTAGCGACTGACAGAGCGCCAGATAGCGACTCATTCATCATTATTCCAGCCTTACCCCACAGCGCCAGCGAGCGACCTTGAACAGCGACAGGTATGACCTCTCGCTACCTGGCGCTCTCCAATGCATTTCAATGGAACAATCTTTAAATATTAATAATTAATTGTTAATAATTTTTTTTTTTAATGTGAAAATTTCTGTTACCACTTCTGCCATGTTAGATATTTTTTTTAAGGTAAAAAAAAAATAAAAAAATAATTTGTGCAGAATCGATATTACAGGTCTGATATTAATGTATTCATATTACAAAATGTTTTTATAAACTTGTTTTTTTTGGTTTCAAAAAATATGGTTGTTTGGAGGTTAAAAAACTACTTTTAACCCATCGCTGCCAGCGCTCTGGGGTTTAAACACGCATTTCACAGCGTGAGAATTTTTGGAGCGTGATTTGTTAATGAATATGGTGGGAGCCGGTCGCTAGGGCCAGTCGCTATCATGCGCTCCCATACAGCGCGGAACCTGTCAAATAGCGACTCAATCACCTTGGCTTCAACATTACTGCACACCGACTGAGTCGCTATCAACAACCGAACAACGGCCAAGCACAGCGACTACTAGCGGGTGCTGTGAAAATACCGCTACAGTCGCTCAACTGTCGCTACCTGGCGCTATTAATAAATCAGCCTCTAAGAGTGGATACATGGAGGCAGTAAAAAAAACAACCTAAAATATTGTGTTGCGCTGATAGTAAATTGTGGTTACTGTGATAATGTCATGATCAAAGAGGACCCGGAGCAATGCAGGGCTAGAATCACACTTTAATCACACACACACAAACACACACCCAGTTCTAGGTTGCTGGACACTATACACCTACAGATGCACACAGATCTCACGTTAATCTCTTCTGATACAGTCACCATATCAGGCTGTAATCTGGATTTCTCGGATGACCAGGTAGGATGTTCTAGAAAGCAAATATTAGAAATCTGACACCAGGGCCAACATTAGGGTAAGTGAAAGATTTCAAGATACTGCCCCCAAGACAAACAAAAAAAAAATGAAAAGGGGCAACAAAGGAAACACGAAAAAGAGGGAAGACAGAAAGATGGGGCAAGAAAGATAAGAGGGAAAGCAGAAAACAGAGAGAAATAAGAGGAAATGTGCAAAAGAGATTAAGAGAAGGAGAAAGGAATGTAATATAAAGGGAAGGTGAAAGGAGAGAGGATTCCAAAAGGGCCCAAAGAGTCACAAAAGCCACACACACACACACACATGCACAGACACACGCACAGACACACACACACACACAGACACACGTACAGACACACGCACAGACACACACACAGACACACGCACAGACACACGCACAGACACACGCACACACACAGACACACGTACAGACACACGCACAGACACACGCACAGACACACGCACAGACACACGCACAGACACACACACACACACAGACACACGTACAGACACACGCACAGACACACGCACAGACACACGCACAGACACACGCACAGACACACGCACAGACACACGCACAGACACACGTACAGACACACGCACAGACACACGCACAGACACACGCACAGACACACACACAGACACACACACAGACACACACACAGACACACACACAGACACACAGACACAGACACACACAGACACACACACAGACACACACACAGACACACACAGACACACACAGACACAGACACACACACACACACATATACACACATATACACACACACACACAGACACACACATATACACACACACACACACATATACACACACACACACACATATACACACACACACACACATACACACACACACACAGACACACACATATACACACACACACACACATATACACACACACACACACACACACACAGACACAGACACACACACACAGACACAGACACACACATACACACACACATACACAGACACACACACAGACACACACACACAGACACACACACACACACAGACACAGACACACACACACACACACAGACACAGACACACACACACACACACACAGACACACACATACAGACACACACATACAGACACACACATACACAGACACACACACACACACACACACACACACACACACACATACATACACACACATACACACGGCTGCACAAAGAGTCGTGCAGTAGGATATAGAAGCAAAGAAAGTGGGGGTGGCCCAAACACCCCCAAAACCACACTAGCGACAAACTCCCGCACCACCATGTAATTACAATGAAAGATATTTTATTGTATTTGGGCAACGACACAAAAGACAAAGATAAAAAAAGGTTTATTTAAAAAACGTATAAACACATACATGACTATAGAGGTTATTCATGAAGGGATAGCACCAGGTAGTACTTCGTAGCGGCGTAGCCGGGCGCTATACGCAAAACCACATTTATGAATGTGAATCTAGTGAGCGACTCTAACAGTGCCATGTAGCGTCTGATTCATCATTACAGGTGGTTCAGCATATAGCACCGGCGCTCTAGCTTCCAGTGCGCCAGGTATTACCGGTCACTACCTGTCGCTCTCCCATACATTTCAATGGCCGTTCCTTTTCTTCTGTTTAAACAGAGTTTTATGTTTTTTGTCTCAAATCATCGTGTGACCTCTCCTGGCCTAGAAAGAGTCATTTTTGAAAACTTTTTTGACTTTTTATATTTTTATGCAGAATTGTCATTACAGGTCTGGCACTAAAGTATTAATGTCACAATGTTACAACAATGTCATTCCATGTGTTTTCACTTTGATATGTGTTCAAAAACAGACTTTAATCACACAGCGCCTGGTGCTCTATGCTAAAGCGACCAGATTTATTTTTTGATAAGTATGGTGTGGAGTGCCGAGAGTTGGTCACACTGGGTAGTTGGCGCTGCCTTTCACTCCCTGCAGCGCTGTACTGGTGTTAGAGCTCCCAACATACATCACATTCATCAATGCCGGCCAGGTTACTACAGCGACTGAGGCGTTCTGTTACAGCGCCCGATACCCGCTTACAGTGTCTGCTAGCAGTCGCTCTAAGCGCCGCTATACAGACGCTCATCTGCCGATACCTGGCGCTAGTAATGAATCAGCCACCACATCTATATTGCTTCACCTAACCAGAATACCGCACACCCCTACTACCTTATTGGTGTAGCGGATTTTTGTATTGAAGTTAATCTGCAGTAGGATATCACATGACCTATTCCCAGCGGGGTATTAGATGGCGCAGATACACCTGTAGTGGTATGCTAGCAATTGAGGCCACTATGATGGAAAGGTACATATTGTTTTTTAAATACAACTAAATGAAAAAGAGCGCACTAACCTTGCTGTGTGAGCGTGCACACTAGGGGTGGGTAAAGCTACAAGAGCCAAAATATACAGCAACAATGGGGGCCCACACTCCCCAAAAAGGCCACACCTCAATAACCCAGTGGCACCACTAAATTTTCAATACAACTATATAAACTTTATTAACAATTCATATATACACAATGCAAAGGATTTTTTAACAAACACAATAATAATCAGAGGGAAGGGCTGGGAGAGGGGGAGAAAAGGAGGGAACAATGGAACATACAGTTCTGTTTGGTGTCTTTACAATCAAAAATATATAATTAATGGATATCTGTACCAGGCTAAACATGCTATACAATATACTATCTAAAACAATGTCACATGCAAACAACTACCTAATCAATTATTACTCATACCTCAAAATGTTCTGCCACAGATGCAACCAGCAGAATAAAGTGCAAAGTGCTAATCAAAACCATACGTAATAACCTAAAATCAACCAAGTGAATAACATTTTTTTTTTTTAATTTTAAAAAAATCCTTTGCATTGTGTATATATGATCTCTACACACTAAAAGGTGGGACTCCAGGGCTGGCCCACCACTATGTCCTATTACATAAGGCTGCACACTGGTTCTTGATTACTCCATTTTATTAATCACATAGAAATACATATAGTGTTCATAAAAATAGACATATACCACATACTCAACATCACAAAACATCACATCATAAAAAACACAGATTTAAAAACCAAAAAAGTGGGGAGGACCTCCAGGGCTACACTCAATTTAGATACACTTTAATGATCTTAGCACCAAGATCAATAATGCACATAAAATATGTATCAAAGCCTATATAACAACATATATATGTAGGCGTTCAATAGGGTAAAGTGCTCAGGGCATATTAAAATCTGATGTCTATATACTGCAAAAAAAAATATATATTAAATATAAATAAAAATAAAAAAGTGCCTCAAATTATATAAAGTGAAATATATCCTCAACATAACTACTCTCACAAGTGACCTCACTAAACATCATGCAAAGTAACCAAGTGCTTTAAAGTGAAAAAAGTGCCTGTGCCTAAATCTGTGCTACTCCTATTTACCAGTATTCAACGCCACATATGTATTCAGCAATAATCACTATTAACATCAATCAATATCGGGAATAACACGCCCTTCGTGGTGCCACTGGGTTATTGGGGTGTGGCCTTTTTGGGGAGCGTCGGCCCCCATTGTTGCTGCTTGTTTTTTAAATACTTACTACCGTTCGCTAATTGACACAAAAGTATGTTCCCCGGATGTGCAGCGCACACGTGACAGACTAGCGAATAAGCAAAACTTAACTGCAGTGAACACATACTTTCTCAATACATTTTGCACCGCAATTTGCTGGCGAAAAGTATTTACATTAAAAAGTGCTTTGGGAGAATGGCTGTCATATGCCCGCGAACAGCTGTGGCAGAATTATTTAGCAAAAAAACATGAAATCTTGCTGAAAACACACTTTTATAGAATATGTCGGGATTGGAGGGGTCTCAGAATATATGTGGGGTATCTTGGGAGTGTCTGGGTTGTTTGAAAAGCGTAATAATAAAAGTAAATTTGAAAATATAAAAGTCATGTAAAAACATTATTATTATTTGTTTGTCACATACTGGGGAACTTTCTAATAATAAGTTTTTTAGTTTTAACAACTAAATAACATTGACTCCTATGGGGTTCACCACTAAAAGGTGTGTTCACCAGCATTTGCCGAGCCAAACTAAAGTAGAAGTAAACCAAACAACATGGACATCGCCGGCAGAACATGCTAAATTTTACTTGGTGGATGCGTAAACCTAGGCTTCGGGAGATGACTAGAGGTGGTCAATAGGGGGGAGTAATGGGTTTTTGAAGGGTTGTTCCCCCAACAGGTTCCTGTCAAGGGTTGAGTGTCTGCCCGGATGGGCGATGGGGCTTGACTGGGCAAGGTTCACTGTGCGGGGGGCCTGAGTTGAGTAACCTTGACGCCGGGCTCTCCTTGTTCTCTCCTCTCCTTGAGTGCTCCTTCCCTCCTCCATAAATGGCTTGAATGGTAGACTATGGCTAGAAGGTTGTTCTGTTCCTCCCGGGCCTCTGTGTGAGTGAGTGAGTGAGTGAGTGAGTGTGTGTTTGTAAGTGCGAGTGTGGTCCATGTGGGTAGGTTGTAGCGCAGATTGTTGGTGCCTGCGGCACTGCACTGTTGTATGTTCTTTATTGAAATGCACAATAAAACTTTTTTACAAAAAAATGATGTGTAAACCTGGCGGATGCGTGGTAGACGCAGGCAAATCGCTTAATAAATTACCCACTTAATGTGAATTGAGTGTCACTTAAAGTAACACTTTAAAGTAATTGGTCAATTTTTACCTGGTGCAGTTAGGTCCTTACATTTTATCTTCTCTTCTTACAGGAAACTGTCAAAGTCTCTTGCTCGCAGACTCTAAAAAAGGAGCATCCAAGGGTGCCACCAAAAGTCCCTCTACCACAATCCAAAATCTCCCAACAACTCCTCTTGTGACCACGCCGAAGACAACTCCCTATGTGACCAACCCAAAGACAACTCCCTATGTGACCAGCTCAAAGACAACACCCCAGAGGAATTTTGAAGTTGTCACATCAACAAAGGCGAAAGAATGGGAACCAACCACACCTATCGAGAGCCTCGAGAACCAAGACCCTAATGTCGACTTGCATCATGGTATGACTTTATATAACACACTATTCCTAGGATCCCACCCACAAGTAACTGACCATAGATCAACTAAATCTACATCTTAGGTCCCCATAGGCAGAGAAAACCGAAAACCTAAACTCCATCTCTCTACATTTGCCCTTTTTTATTCAACTCTCCTCTCTATTTTTTCTTATTTTACTCGCTTCTCTACTTCTATTTGTAGACGGGTCTTTGGGTATGAACCTTGATAAGGATTCCACTTAGTCATCTCTAAAGGTCTGCACAAAGTGTTTAGCATCCTTTACCTTCATTTATGTGTCATGAACTCCTAATATTCAACTATCCATTACCTTTCCTGAACCACCCAGCAATCAACAAGCATAAGTATTGCTTGGACTCTGATGTGACATCCAACCACAGGACCCTTTCTCCTTGCCTATTTTATAGAGGAGATTCTCCTCCCCCTATGTTTGCTTTGGTTACAGAACAGCAGTGACAGCTATTTCATAAAATAGTGTCAGACAGAGCTCATACAGCGGGTGGCCGTGGCCCAGCTCCGTACAGCGGGTGGCCGTGGCCCGGCTCTGTACAGCGGGTGGCCGTGGCCCGGCTCTGTACAGCGGGTGGCCGTAGCCGACACCTGCTGTACAGAGGTAGGTGTTCGCTCAGTGTGTGCAGATGCCGTGGAGCAGAAGCAGTGACAGCGGCAGATACAGCGGGGGAAGCGGGGACAGCGCGTGCGGTGGAGGTAGCGGGCAGGGATCGGTTGCCCTGTCCGCTTTCCCACCTCCGCTCCTGCATCTTCTGGCCTCCCATAGCTGTGGCGGCCTGGCCGACAGCACGGGAACGCTTAAAATGTGAGTTTCTCATTTTCACAATCGCCCGATAAGACACCCTAACATTATTCCCCACTTTTGGGTGCGTCTTATAGAATGAAAATGCTGTATGTTGAGCAATATTTCCTTAAATTGGAGCACCTTTTATGATGGGGAGCTTGGTCCTGTGGGACATGCTTCACCGCCGCCCATGCAGAACCTTTTCTGGCCCAAGCAGTTCTACCAGCAGTGTCTTCACACTGTGAGAAAGTGTTACTTCACACACGGAATCCACATTACCGGCATCAGCAAAAAGTTCATTGTGGCCCTGCGGCTCTTTGAGGGTGGCAAAAGGGAAACCCCCTTTTTTTTTTTACATTCACTCTGCTCCCCCGATTAATTATGGACTCGTGATTGGCAAGCAGTAGTCACATGGTCCGGGTTTCTCTGGCGTGATTCTGGGCCAAGGGAACCAGGACCATGCAAGCAAAGAGGGGCTTGCAGGGGTATGTATGCACTGGGGTAATTAGAATGCCCCCCCTTTAGCTGTCTACATCAGCGGCCACCACCCATTTAGTTAAAAATGGGTGTTCTGCTTTTGTGGACCTAAAGAGAAATGGTGACCCAGTTTGTCTCCTACCCCTGGACAGCCAGATTTAGTATTCCAAACCATTTACATTTTCTTGGAAATGCATAAAAAGTGGGAAGGATTTCACCCTTCTTGGCTTTTGTGTAGCCATGCATGTGTGGCAACCTGCCTGCTTGTTTACTAGAGACTATGGATGAGCAAATCGATTGAATTTGGCCCAAAATTCCCAAATTTGGTTCCAAAAGGAATTAGAAAGTTAAAGTGTTTCTGCAGCCTTAACTCTTCTCCCTCACAACGCCTACCTCTAGCTAGCCTAACAGCACTGGTGAATCTCCTCCAAACACTGCAGGACACTGGGCATCGCCACCCACCCAGGGGTGTAGCTAAGGGGAGGCAGGGGGGGGGGGGCATGTGCCGGTCAGGGGGGTGTCAAAGGGGGGCCTGAGAACAGGTGGGGGGCGCCATTTCTAATCTTTGCCCTGGGTGTCAGTAAGCCTAGCTACTTCTCTTCACCCACCTCCTTGTTTACCAGTGCCTCCCCTACAATCCCGTCCCCCTATCAGCTCAGCAGAGCCGGCCCAAATTGCACCAAGCACCATGAAGAAGACCAGCCCTACACGGTAGGAGGGCTCGTTGCAGGAGTGCGCGCATGCACCTTTGGGAGTGTGCACATACGTGTTTGGGAGTGTACATGCACTTTTGGATTGCACGCATGGACATTTAGGAGTGCGCACATGCACTCTCTACTGGCAGCCAACTGGATTATCCTGAAGTGTTTGGGGGGGACCTGAAAAATTAGACACCCTTCCACTATATGAGCACTTCAAGGAGGCCAAATCATTTTATAGATTTAAAAAGTATAAGGAAGGATTAGAACAACCCACCTTCCTGTCTGCGGGGACGCGCTTATCATTTCTGGGACCCCATGGAAAGTTCTGTCTGGGGGCCCTTATCAAAGACAAAAAAAATGTATAGTGAAATACAATATTAATGCACCTTGTCGGGGATGTAGACACAGCCTGCTCATGCACTGAGGGAGCGTGAGCGGATCCAAAGGGGCATCCTGGAATTGTCCATTCATGGCAAAGGGAATTGTTCAGGAATTGCCCATATGATTATCTAATCTCTACTCCTTGTGGCATCCCAAACTAGGATGCCCCACTGTGTGAGACCACATTAAATCGTCAAACCCACTCACCTAACCTCATTCCAATGATGCATGAACAGGTCATGACCTTGCTATACATTTAGCTAGATGATTACACAGAGCAACCATTTCTGAAAGGTCGACCTGGGTACGCCCCCAGTTAGTGGGATGCAACCAGTGACTGCTCTGCACCATTCTGCTCGCTAGCTTGTGATGCATAACTGAATAGAGCTGAGCACAGATTCTGCAGCAGTTGGCTCAGGTAAGTGTACAGTGGCTTCCTATCTGCTGCATTGTGTTAAATGGCCCCTCACTCACAGCAGCCTGCCCGCCAAGTGCCGTTATTTATTTCTTTATTTTTTTTAAACAAAAAGTTGCCAGTGATATGACCCTGTCTCTGGGGGGGCCCCTGGCAAGCGGGGGCCCCATGCATTTGCATTGTTTGCATGGTGGTTAGGCATGCCACTGCCAATCTGCAATAATAGGTTTCAGTAGCCAGCATTGTATACCCTTCCTGCAGTAAATAAATAGCTCTAGATGTCAGTAAGCTTTATTGGGCCACAAACCCCATGTTTTGTATTGGTCATAACTCTTTGTCTGGTTCCTGACCAGAAGGATTTTTGATAACGTGGAACTGAAACCAAAATAGGCATAGGACCATTTTAGGCCCCACCCCCTGGGCATTCAAAATTTGGAATAAGAAGCCAAATATCAGAACACTCATCTCTCTGTGGTCCCGGGGCCTGGCAGCTGAATCCGAGTGTTCTACCGACAAACAATTCACCAGGTAGGTCTATGCACACTAGCTGGGCAAACCCCATTTCCCACCACTGGTAACAGCTGGGGTATTCTGCCTGATTTCCAGGCCTCCTATGTGTTGTAGAGTGTAAGTGCTGGGTGCAGCAGGGTTGAATCCAGATAGACATAAACTTGAACTTTACTGGAACATGAATGCAGTAAGAGATTGTCACCTTACATGGTGGCTAACACAGACAGAAAGAGAACTTTGCAGTAATAGAGATTACAGCTCGACATACAGGAAGTAACAACACAGCAGTAAATTGCATAGAAAACTCTACAGTTGGGCATTGGTCACAGCGCCATCTAGTGTCACAACAACTTGTAATATCTGCAAACTGCAATAAAAGTCAATAATCACATTCAAAGACAAGCTGTAAGCTGTTGCAAATGTATCATATCTCCAACACTATAGGATATTGCTGCCACACCATATATTTTGAGCTTGCCCACCACCATTCAGACCAAATAACCTTCTGACTTAACTGACAAAGCAGCAATTGAGTTTAAATGTCCTCAATAGGGTTAGAGAACCCCAAAATAACTTACTAGAACTCAACCCTAGTTTAGTAAAATACATAAAACGAGGATGGGTAAGGACCAATTGCATGCTCATTTTGCTGACTAGAACCCTCCAGCTCTGGTGACCAAATAAGAAATCCATCCATCCTCTCCAGACTAGAGGCCACAAGAGGAGCTTCAGAACGTTCGACTTGAGGTCAATATTAAAATAACTGGCCTGGTCTGCCCGGAAATTACCTTTAAGGCGGAACAAAACCCACCAGCAACCGGCCTGGAAATTAAACTGGACCTTCAGCATCATTTAATAAAAATCCCTAAACTTTAAAAAACTACCCAGCAGCTAAAATTGCTTTTTACTCTTTTCCCCACTGGGATGCAACTCTGTTCAGGACTCTAGCCTCAGAAAGATCACATACTGAGGAGAGGGTGACAAAAGCGGGGTTATAGCTGTGCTATAGGACAGCAATACCAGAATGCAGAGCGAAGATACTTCCTTTGCAGGGAGCCTGAGACTCAATGGGCAGCCATCTTGGATGTTTAAAGGCTCAGAAAATGTAGTAGATGCAGGTAGGATGATTTTTAATGTGGGCAATCTGTATGTACAGTGTAAAATATCATTATTTGTGATATTTCCTTCCCTTGTTTTCCTTAACAAGGACTGTTTTGGGCCATCCAGAATCTGATCTCAGCTATAGTAATTTAAGCAAAGTATTGGCCGAAACCAAAAATCGATAAATGGATTTAATATAAATAGAGCTGATTACAGTACAGGAATATAATATGAATGGTATAAATATGATATGAAGTTGCAAGCAGAAATGTAAGCAGTGTCCATAGGAAAATGCAGCAGACTAATCAAACTAGGGTCTTTGTCTCTCTCGCCCAACCCCCACCATACTGCCATGTGGCAATCTCCTACATGTTGTCTGTTCAGAGACCCAAAGCAAAGAGAGCGAAAGACCCTGTCCTTTGTCCTTAAAAAGTTATCCTCTCTCGCCATACCTTTCCCCTCCCCCCAAGGGGGAGGAATGTAACACTATGCCTTACATATGGATTCACTTAAATAGTTGAAGTTAAGACATAACATTACTGTGCATATATACATATATACATACACACATACAATGAACATTGATGCAATTCACCAAAATTAACTTATATTACATTATATGTGCATCAGCCAGCCCTGGATCAGAATCATAATAACCAGGTAAAAATCCACAGACTCCATTCATCCAAGTTACCTATTTTCCAGTAATATTAGTGATTTAATAATAATTCATTAATAATTGAGATCATAAACATTTTATTCCTCTGGAACCTTCTTACATACAGGGTGGGGGAAATATATAAGATAGGCTCTAATTCAGGGTTTGTTTTAACCTTTGTTTACATTTTTTATAATTCATTCTATTCAATTCCTTCTTTTCTCTTTTAGGTGATAAATCATCTTCGAAGTTTAAAGAAGACGCTGACAGTAAAATGAGTAATATGAGGGCCACCATTATCTCGCTAACATTTATCATTCTTGTCATGGTGGCTGTCGGTACCGGTTTTTATTGCCACAAGAAAAAGTCGCCGTTGCTACCCTGCTTTGACAAACCTGTATTGTACACCCCAGCTCCATCAGTAGATACCATAGAGATAGAGGGGTCACCGTAGAGGACTATGCTGGATAAATGTGCGTCTCTGAAAAATCACGTGCAGCTATTTTGATGTTAGTGAGGCAGGTTTTTAATCACATTAACATATAACGAGCACTCAACGGTACCGCTGATGCTTCGATTTGTCGCTACTCTTACTCTGTTGTGTAATAGCAATATTATTCCTATGATGAGATTACAGTGTGGACATTTTGTGTAATTGTATCAATTTGTATCACCATGCAAGTAAATGAACAACCATAACCAGCAATCAGATTTTAGAACATTTCTACCGCGGTTATTTCAAACATTAGCTCCCACCAAGCTTGTTGTCCATGCCACCACTATGGGAGGAAATGAGATCATCACGTTCTTCTATTCAATAAAGTCAACATTCATCTGGGGCTTCTAGCTATTGATCCTCCATGATAACTGCTGCATAAATGCGTCATTAAAAACCAATACCATACTGGAGGTATGTTACCAAACCTTCTTAATGGCACGCAACTGCTACACTAGTGAGAAGAATACATCTGCATGTTCTTCTGAAAATAATGCAACAGAAGAACCTACACATTCAGCTGTTAGGAGGACCCTGGAGGACCTGCTTCCTCTGCTTAGATCTCCAGCTTGCCTTACCTGTTGCGTCATCAGAAACCAATGCCACCACTATGGGAGGAAATGAGATCATCATGTTCTTCTATTCAAGAAAGTCAACAGTCATCTAAGGTTTCTAGCTATTGGAGGACTTTGCCTATATTGTCTTCCTTCCTCCATGATAACTGCTGCATGAATGCGTCATCAGAAACCAATGCCATACTGGAGGTATGTTACCAAACCTTCTTAATGACACGCAACTGCTACACTAGTGAGGAGAATACATCTGCATGTTCTTCTGAAAATAATACCACAGAAGAACCTACACCTACAGCTGTTAGGAGGACCTTAGAGGACATGCTTCCTCTGCTTAGATCTCCAGCTTGCCTTACCTGTTGCGTCATCAGAAACCAATGCCACCACTATAGGAGGAAATTAGATCATCACGTTCTTCTATTCAAGAAAGTCAACAGTCATGTAGGGCTTCTAGCTTTTGGAGGACTTTGACTATCTTGTGTTTCTCCATGATAATTGCTGCATAAATGTGGCATCAGAAACCAATGCCATACTGGAGGTATGTTACCAAACCATCTTAATGGCAGGCAACTGCTACACTAGTGAGAAGAATACATCTGCATGTTCTTCTGGAAAGCACAACAGAAGAACCTACAGCTTCAGCTGTTAGGAGGACCTTGGAGGACCTGCTTCCTCTGCTTAGATCTCCTCATTGGACTCCAAGTTACATTACCAACCTTTTTAACACCACCACTTCACACCAATAGAGGGATAACAACTTAAATGAGACCAGTTTTCCACCTCTCTGGAAATACTAGGTTGACTTGGAAGAACTATTCCATTTTGTCCTTAGACCGGGAGTCCTCAACCAGTAGCTTGGGAGCCCCATGTGGTTTGCAGACCCCTGCTCTGTGGTTCTCGGACTGTCTGCTCGAGCAAAATATTTATGAACATGCATGGTGCCTAGGGCTAGGCACTGTCATGGCTGTGCATGGGGTTACTGCAGAGTGCGGAAGATGAAGAGGTGTTCCATCAGAAAGCTCACAATGGACTTCCTATACTCACTCCTCAGGGATCCAGCTTTCCTTTAGTAGCCAATTAGGATTGCCAGACAGGTGTGCACAATGGCCACATGGGTAGTGCTGGAGTGTGCTTCCTATAATTCATTAAGCAGGGCCTATCCCAAATCAGCCGATTTGGCCGGATCATTGGACTATGACACAAGACCGGAACAAAAAAAGCTGACCATGGCCAACAAATGATAGACAAGATCAGCCAGTGGCAATGTTTCCGGGAACTGAAAGAATATATAGGAAAGACTGTATAACATTGGAAGATTGTATCAATGTGGGAATGACACTGTTGACAGTGAGCATACAATGTAACTTATATCATTGCTAATAGCTGACAATACCTCCACCTAGTGGCAAAGTCATTATAAAGGGCATTCTAACCCCCGGACCCTTGATTAGGGTTTTGTCTCTTGCTCCTGGGAAATCTGACATTTTTCCTTGGCAATTGTCAACTTCTGTGAACAACTCCCTTTGAAAAAATTCCTCTTTCAATGGCATTTATAAAAGTTTGTATTATTGTGCGCTAAGATGATGTCATGAAGGCGCTGAGCTTACCTGTTGTTTTTTTCTTTCTATTTGTTTGCAATTCTGTGTTATAAAAGTAACAGTTTTGTCCAGCAACGATGTATTTACCTTAGAAACCGTACACAAACTGGTGTGTTTAGTGTACATAGCGCAGACTTCCTGACTCTGGGACCATGCCATTCTGTGATATCATTCAGAGCTTAAAGTGGACCAGAACCCACCCTGGAGTCTATGAGACTCCAGGGCAGGAATGCTTCCTCCCCCCGGGGCATCCAGATTCAGGATGCCCCGCTGTGTGAAACTCCCCAGGTCGCTTGAAAACTCACCTTCGTTCTCGGTCCAACAGCTCATGCGTGAGCAGCGTCCACATCCCCGCTATCCCTATAACAGGGCGCGTGTCCGCGCCAGCCATTTGTGAATGGCCAGCACAGGCACACTCTCTGTTGGAGGGAAGCAGGGGATGCACCCACCAGTGGCTCTGAATGCGCTGTTTGGACAAGTGGCCACACATGCGCCATAGGACCAGGAAGAGGTGAGTTGCGGGGGGCGATCTGGGGGTTTCACACAGTAGGGCACCCCCCGTTTAGGGTGCCCCAGGTAAAGGACCAAAACCCAGGATAGTCAAAATCCTGGGTTTTGGTCCATTTTAATTCCTGTCTGGGACATGACTGAAGTGCGCTTGAGCAAGGCACCTAACCCCCCCCCCCCCATCCTTCCGCGGTTACCTTTGCTAGGGCGACTTACTGCATGCGTTCCCTAACTGCTCTCCTAGTGAGTTCACTGGTGTTTGTCTCACAACAGTGATAAGTGAAATGTGGAGCATGAATTCCTTTGTGTGCTTAAGCATAAATTAGTCACATGCACATTATTATTATTATCTTTTAAGACTTAAATAGGAACAGCCATCTGTTGTGCCGGCCCTGGTGTCCAAAAGACTCCAGGGCTGATCTATCAAGTATCAGGGCTGCTGTGTGATCCCCCTAACAATGGCCTCCCGCTCACCTTTCCAGTGCTCCCATAACAGGCAATTACACTCCCCAGCCAAACCCCCACAGGTGATGTGTGCTTCCACCCTCAACCGATCTCATTGGCTGGGGAGGATGGTGCGTGCTGCAGGCTGCAGGGGGACTGGGGATGCAGCCGCTCCTGTATCTCTCTGTTCCAAACAGAGCTGAATGCTGTGCGTTAATATGCAGGTCCTTCAATGCTGATCAAAAGTCCACGGAAAGGTAAGTTTTTAGGGTGATCCGGGGGAGGGGGGGTTCACACAGACAGGAAAGGGGCGTCGCCATGAGAGCTTCCAACATCCAATCAGGTACTGAGTTCCTTCCTTCAAATCCTGCTGACTTGATACATTGTAATTATAGGTTTACTGTTAATTCTGATTAACAAAAAATTGATTGTCCTTAAAGGGGACCCCAATCCTTTTTTAAAAAAAAAAGGGGGAGACTGATCCTGCAGGACGGTCTGGCCATAGCTCTAAAAACAAGACCCTCTTCGCTGCTAAATGGAAGCCTGTTGACCTCGGTTGACAATCATTTATTTTTACCAAAGATAAGGAGTTGAGAGAGGCAGGTCATGACACAGTTAAAGGGGAACATCCTCCCCCAAACCTCCCCGATCTGCTGCCCCCCAGCCTCCGGTTTTACCTTAGGGCATTATTTACTCACTTTGCCGGGCGATCCGTCTTCTGGAGTCCTTGGATTCTAGATGACCTTCCGACGGGCTGCGCCATCTTGCATCCCATCAGGCAATATGTGCGGCCCCCGATCTCGCGTCTGTACAGTGGGTTGCAATGGAGCCCCCCAAAATCTTGTGAGACTTCTCTGAGCAGAGCGGGACTTTGAAGAGAACGGCTGTCACTTACAGATGGCTAAGAGGGAGGGGGGCAGGGGATCGGGCCCGGAAGACACCAGATGTTACAACAGCAGGCAGCGGCGACATCCAAAAGGTAAGTAGGGGCTGATAAGGGGAGGGCCGGCCCCTTTTTATCTTTGGTCTGATGTTCCTATAGTGATCCTATACCCAGAAAGGAAGTTTATGTCGTCACCTTCTATCCCCAGCCCAGCGCCCCAAAACAGAAGCCTGTGTGTCTTTTTTTTTTTTTTTACTAAAGCCTTTGCTGTGCTAATTCATTCTGTTACAAGCTACACTGACACATAATGGCAGTTAGGTTGTAATACTTTCCAATTTATTGCAGTTATTGCAACTTACCCACAATGCTGAGCTGTGTGTAACTGATGTATGATGTATAATCGCTGGAAAGCACCAGGGAGCAATATAGCTGACCATTCAAGCATCATGCTGCATCCTGTTAGTGTTTTTATGAACATTGGACAAAGGCTTTAGTAAAGAAAGAAACACAGGCGGTTTTGAGGCACTGGGCTGGGGATAGATCATAGAAACATAGAAGGGTGATGGCAGAAGGAGACCATATGGTCCATCTAGTCTGCCCTTATGTGTATACTGTATGTTCTCTTTATCTTATGTGTATACTGTATGTTCTCTGTATCTTATGTGTATACTGTATGTTCTCTGTATCTTATGTGTATACTGTATGTTCTCTGTATCTTATGTATATACTGTATGTTCTCTTTATCTTATGTGTATACTGTATGTTCTCTGTATCTTATGTGTATACTGTATGTTCTCTGTATCTTATGTGTATACTGTATGTTCTCTTTATCTTATGTGTATACTGTATGTTCTCTGTATCTTATGTGTATACTGTATGTTCTCTTTATCTTATGTGTATACTGTATGTTCTCTTTATCTTATGTGTATACTGTATGTTCTCTGTATCTTATGTGTATACTGTATGTTCTCTGTATCTTATGTGTATACTGTATGTTCTCTGTATCTTATGTGTATACTGTATGTTCTCTGTATCTTATGTGTATACTGTATGTTCTCTTTATCTTATGTGTATACTGTATGTTCTCTTTATCTTATGTGTATACTGTATGTTCTCTGTATCTTATGTATATACTGTATGTACTCTGTATCTTATGTGTATACTGTATGTTCTCTGTATCTTATGTGTATACTGTATGTTCTCTGTATCTTATGTGTATACTGTATGTTCTCTGTATCTTATGTGTATACTGTATGTTCTCTGTATCTTATGTGTATACTGTATGTTCTCTGTATCTTATGTGTATACTGTATGTTCTCTGTATCTTATGTGTATACTGTATGTTCTCTGTATCTTATGTGTATACTGTATGTCCTCTGTATCTTATGTGTATACTGTATGTCCTCTGTATCTTATGTGTATACTGTATGTTCTCTGTATCTTAGGTGTATACTGTATGTTCTCTGTATCTTATGTGTATACTGTATGTTCTCTTTATCTTATGTGTATACTGTATGTTCTCTGTATCTTATGTATATACTGTATGTTCTCTGTATCTTATGTGTATACTGTATGTTCTCTTTATCTTATGTGTATACTGTATGTTCTCTTTATCTTATGTGTATACTGTATGTTCTCTGTATCTTATGTGTATACTGTATGTTCTCTTTATCTTATGTGTATACTGTATGTTCTCTGTATCTTATGTGTATACTGTATGTCCTCTGTATCTTATGTGTATACTGTATGTCCTCTGTATCTTATGTGTATACTGTATGTTCTCTGTATCTTAGGTGTATACTGTATGTTCTCTGTATCTTATGTGTATACTGTATGTTCTCTTTATCTTATGTGTATACTGTATGTTCTCTGTATCTTATGTATATACTGTATGTTCTCTGTATCTTATGTGTATACTGTATGTTCTCTTTATCTTATGTGTATACTGTATGTTCTCTTTATCTTATGTGTATACTGTATGTTCTCTGTATCTTATGTGTATACTGTATGTTCTCTTTATCTTAGGATAGATGGAGGCTTATCCCAGGCATTTTTACATTCGCATTTACATTCACTTACTTACGATTGTTCCAAGCATCTACTACTTTTTCTGTAACATAATATTTTCTAACATTGCTCCTGATCTTCCCCCCGACTAGCTTCAGGTTGTGCCCCCTTGTTCTATCATTAAGTTTCTTCTTAAAAACACTTCCCTCCTGAACCTAATTCAATCCTTTGACATATATAAAGATCTCCATCATGTCCCCCCTCTCCCTGCTTTCCTCCAGACTGTACAAATTAAGTTCTTTAAGTCTCTCCACCATTTTTGTTGCCGGCCTTTGGACACGTTCTATTTGAATAATGTCTTTTTGCAGGTAAGGTCTCCAGAACTGCACACAGTATTCTAGCTGTGGCCTCACCAGGGCTCTATACAGCGGCATCACAACCTCCCTCTTCCTACTGGTGATGCCTCGAGCTATGCAGCCGAGCATCCTGCTTGCTTTTCCCACTGCCTGGCTACACTGTCCAATCATCTTGCAGCTTTCAGTAATCAGTATCCCTAAATCTCTCTCCTCCGAGGTCCTGGATAACACAGTGCTGCCCATACGGTGCTCAGAGCAGGGATTCCTTCTACCCAAGTGCAGGATTTTACATTTAGAGACATTAAACTCTAGTTTCCACAGTTTTGACCATCTATCCAGTAAAGCTAAATCATTTTCCATGTTACAGACACCTCCAGGAATATCCCCCTATTACTAACCTTTGTATCATCAGCAGGTGACGACATAAACTTCTCTCTGAGTATAGGATCATATTAAAAGAAATGACCGGTCCTCCTCTGTCCTTGTCACAGGTTTAATAAACCAATGTCAGATGGGTGAGACAGACTCAATTTTACAGCAATCTTATGTGGATAAATGATCTGAGTAATTAAGAAAAAAAAAAACAAAGCAATATATATTATCATAAAAATGTGTTATGCCCTAATTAATTGATCTATTTTTTTAATTGTTTATTGTAATGTTTGTTACATTACTAATCAGGGAAATGTGTGGGCAGAGGATATATGTTCCTTTATAACAAGAAAAAGTTTTTATAATCAATAAAATTAACTTTTATAACAAAATTCCTTGTTTTTCCTTGTTTTGGTGCTGGAGCTCTTAAACCGGACCTTCATCATGATGTAATGAAAAGCCCAAACCCATAAAAAACTATTCCTCAACATCTAAAGTTAAAATATTTTACGTTTTTAGTCACTTTTTATTCTTTCCCCCACTGGACTGCAACTCTGTTCAGGACTCTAGGATACGGGCACCGCTATCTTGACTCAGAAGCATCACATACTGAGGAGAGGAGAGTGGGATAAAGTGCAGGGGGTGGGGTTATAGTTGTGCTTTGCACAGACAGAGCAGTGCTGGGGTCAGGGAAAGGTCAGCAATCCCAGAATGCAGAGCGACACACTCAGAAGACACTTCCTGTTTGCAGGCTGCCTGATGCTCCATGAGCCGGCATCTTGGATGTTTAAAGGCTCATAACATGCACTAGATGCAGGTAGGATGATATTTAATGTGAGCAATCCGTAACATATAAGATATGCTCCTATTCAGGGTGAAGGTCCAGATTAATGTGAGCAATCTGTATGTACAGGGTGTGGGAAACATATAAGATAGGCTCCTATTCAGGGTGAAGGTCCAGATTAATGTGAGCAATCTGTATGTACAGGGTGTGGGAAACATATAAGATAGGCTCTTATTCAGGGTGAGGGTCCGGATTAATGTGAGCAATCTGTATGTACAGGGTGTGGGAAACATATAAGATAGGCTCTTATTCAGGGTGAGGGTCCGGATTAATGTGAGCAATCTGTATGTACAGGGTGGGGGAAACATATAAGATAGGCTCTTATTCAGGGTGAAAGTCCAGATTAATGTGGGCAATCTGTATGTACGGGGGGGACGGGACATATAAGATATGCTCTTATTCAGGGTGAAGGTCTGGATTAATGTGGGCAATCTGTATGTACAGGGGGGAAACATATAAGATATGCTCTTATTCAGGGTGAAGGTCTGGATTAATGTGGGCAATCTGTATGTACAGGGGGGAAACATATAAGAAAGACTCTTATTCAGGGTGAAGGTCCAGATTAATGTGAGCAATCTGTATGTACAGGGTGGGGGAAACATATAAGATAGGCTCTTATTCAGGGTGAGGGTCCGGATTAATGTGAGCAATCTGTATGTACAGGGTGGGGGAAACATATAAAATAGGCTCTTATTCAGGGTGAAGGTCCAGATTAATGTGAGCAATCTGTATGTACGGGGGGAAACATATAAGATAGGC
The DNA here is from genome assembly GCA_027917425.1 of Gastrophryne carolinensis. Taxonomy (NCBI): domain Eukaryota; kingdom Metazoa; phylum Chordata; class Amphibia; order Anura; family Microhylidae; genus Gastrophryne; species Gastrophryne carolinensis. The sequence continues at coordinate 424,121,498 of CM051238.1, forward strand.
TCTTATTCAGGGTGAGGGTCCGGATTAATGTGAGCAATCTGTATGTACAGGGGGGGGGGAACATATAAGATAGGCTCTTATTCAGGGTGAGGGTCTGGATTAATGTGGGAAACTGTATGTACAGGGGGTGAAACATATAAGATAGACTCATATTCAGGGTGAAGGTCTGGATTAATGTGAGCCATCTGTATGTACAGGGTGTGGGAAACATATAAGATAGGCTCTTATTCAGGGTGAAGGTCCGTATTAATGTGGGCAATCTGTATGTACAGGGGGGGGAAACATATAAGATAGGCTCTTATTCAGGAAGAAGGTCCGGATTAATGTGAGCAATCTGTATGTACAGGGGGGGAACATATAAGATAGGCTCTTATTCAGGCGGAGGGTCCGGATTAATGTGGGAAAGCTGTATGTACAGGGGGCGAAACATACAAGATAGACTCCTATTCAGGGTGAAGGTCTGGTTTAATGTGAGCAATCTGTATGTACAGGGGGGGAAACATATAAGATAGGCTTTTATTCAGGGTGAAGGTCTGGTTTAATGTGAGCAATCTGTATGTACGGGGGGGGGACATATAAAATAGGCTCTTGTTCAGGGTGAAGGTCCGGATTAACAGTATTATCCACGCTGTGCTCCTACAGTGAGAAAAATAAGTAATGAAGTTTTGCCCAGCAGACAGTACGTCCTGCTCCAGATAAGATTCTTTACTCTTGGGTATTACTCCGCCAGATGGCGCTGGACTACAGAGACCGCGAAATTGGCTCCTCCCGGCCCCTCAAATACCCGGGACCTCCCACAATCCCCAGCATTGAAAAGCAGTTAAACAAGAAGCCGGGAGAATGATAACAGAACCAACTAGTAACTATCAATTATCAAACAATGATAACAATCACCATACAGGGGATCCAAGGATAATGAACAAAGGGTGGGGTGGAGCAGGACGTACTGTATACTCATAATAACAATTCTACAGGTGAGTAATCACAGAATTGTATTATTCTTAGTACACAGTACGTCCTGCTCCAGATAAGATTCTTTACTCTTGGGACATCCAATAGCAGTGTCCACAAAGTAGGGTGGGATCCCCAAAGGTAACAACAGACAGGTCAGACCACTGCCGCCTGCAGAACCTTACGGCCAAAAGCAGCATCAGCTGAGGCCCTAACATCAACCTTGTAAAACTTTGAAAAAGTATGAACAGAAGACCAAGTAGCGGCCTTGCAAACTTGTTCAACAGAAGCCTGGTGCTGAAAAGCCCAAGAGGCACCAATAGCACGAGTAGAATGAGCAGTAAGGCGGAAGGGAGGATTCTTCCCCTTAGCAGAATAGGCCTGAATCACAGCCTGACAGATCCATTTGCTGATAGTAGACTTGGCAGGAGCCAAACCCTTTCTAGGCCCAGAAGGGACCACAAAAAGAGCATCAGTTTTTCTGAAAGGTGCAGTAGCCCCCAGATAGTACTTCAGACTCCTAACCACATCCAAGGAATGCAAAACCCTCTCCTTAGCGTTAATAGGATTAGGGCACAAGGAAGGTAGAACAATGTCCTGATTCAGATGAAAGGCAGACACAACCTTAGGCAGAAAATCTGGCTTGAAGCGAAACACCACCTTGTCCTGGTGTCTCTCAAAGTAGGGGGGCTGGATGGAAAGCGCCGCCAACTCAGAAACACGCCTAATATAGTGATAGCCACCAAAAAGACAACCTTGAGAGTAAGAATGGCCAAAGCAGCCTCCTGCACAGGTTCAAAGGGAGCACCCTGCAAGGCTGACAAGACCAAGTTCAAATCTCAGACAGGCAACATAGGCTTACGAGGGGGACGCACATGAGTAACCCCCTGGAAAAAAGTCCTGATCAGAGAATGCTCAGCCAGGGCAGAGACATGACCCTTCAGAGTACTGAGTTGAAGCCCCAGATCCAAACCATGTTGGAGGAACTCCAGGATCCTGGGAATAGAGAACACACGACAGGGAAGAGACTCACACCAGTCAATGTAGGGAGACAGTGACGCGGAACGCGCCATCCGCAGGCCCCGCCCCCCCGAAGAGTGCAAAGTAGCCCACGTGACAAGCAGCCAATGAAGGCGCAGCAGCGCCTGAGATAATGCAGCCGCCAACCGCGGGACGCAGTGGAAGCGCGCGTGCGGCGGCGGTATATTCAAAACGCAACCAGTGCAACCAAGTCAGTGCGGAAACTGAACTAAAAGCAACAAGCACACCATCCAAGCTACAAGGAAGAGCGAGGGAGAGCAGCAGCCACTTAACGTAGGGCCCACCGTTAGACAGGGGCAAGGGGCAATAGGGCGGGAGGGGCATCCCATAGAGGCTCACCATATGCCTATACCGCCTACCCTTTGATGGGGGATTTCGGTGGAGCAGCGCTCCTAAGCACCTGACAGCGGTGCTGCCTACCATCACCCGACCAGTGCAGCCAAAGCTGGGAGGTACATTAATAATGGAACGGGTGGGAATAGTCCTACAGGGCCGCAGGCTAATAGCCCCGCTCACCTGTGAGAATAGAAAGCCATCTTCTTGTCCTTCGCAGTCCAGACTGCAGAGAAATTCTGGGGATTGTGGGAGGTCCCGGGTATTTGAGGGTCCGGGAGGAGCCAATTTCGCGGTCTCTGCAGTCCAGCGCCATCTGGTGGAGTAATACCCAAGAGTACAGAATCTTGTCTGGAGCAGGACGTACTGTATACTAAGAATAAAACCCAGGATTTTGACTATCCCAGGCTTTGTTCCATGTCCTGGGGGCAACTTGTACTGGATGCCCTGCTGTGTGAAATCCACCAGAATGGCATGTAAAGCTCACCTCTTCCCGGTCCTATGGTGCATGAGCGGGCTCTCGTCCAATCAGAGCCAGTTGCCGTGACGATGTCATCCGCAAATGCCTCTGATGTTCTTCAATGAGAGTGTAAGCCTGCGCATCCCCTGCAGTGTGTGTCCTCCCTTCTAGAATGGTTGGGGAGGGAGCACGTGCACAGCCTGAAGATTTAGGGGGTGTGGTCTCTTGCACTCCCCATTGAAAACAATAAGAGCCAAGAGCGCTGGCTCTCATCCAATCAGAGCTGTTTGTTGTGACTATGTCATTCGGCAAATGCCTCTGATTGGATGAGAGCCAGCGCATGTGCATTGGATTGGGAACAGGTAAGTGTTTACTGGCAACCTGGGAGGCTTCACACAGTGGAACATCCCAATTCTGGATGCCCCGGGGGAAGGGTAGCGACAAGCCTTTGAATCTTTTAGACACTGGCGCTTGGGCCGGCTCCAATCCAGCAATTGGGTCAGTGGATGAGCGCCAGAGTTGGGGAGTAAAGGTGAGTACCCATTTGTTTTGTTTTTGGCTGGTCATTCACTTTAAAGAGGAACAACACACCCGATTTTAACTTTTTGGGGCGTTGTTCCTTTCAGTGGGGGATGCCCCGCTGTGTGTATCCCCCAAGGTCATCCTATTTACTCACCTTCCTATCGCTCCCACGGCACAGACTCGGGGCAAAAATGAGCAGGCTGAGTGGCTGAGCGGCCAGCTGCTGAAGGCTAAACCGCCTGGAAGGCTAAATAGCCGAGTGGCGCCGAAGGGAGCCAAGTGTGCCGCCGGCCGCATCCCCCGCTCACTCCCCAGGCGTCACGTACCTGTCCATTAAGAAAGGCTGAACGCAGGCACGCGTTCAACTAGAGGCGAGCTGGGCTGCAGCCACAGTGCTAATACACCTCAAAGGCTCTGGAACAACGTACGTGAAATGGGGCTTCCGGGGGGTTTTACACAGTTGGGCATCCTAATTCGGGATGCCCCAAGGAGTGTACCTCGGGTGGCCCTGGAGTCTTTTAGTCTTTTAGACTCCAGGTCCTCCGATGTTCTTCTTTAAGCAGATTCCTATCTGTGGAGCAGGGTCTTTCATTACACGTCAGAGAGGGGCATTAGCTCTAATGGACTTGTGACATTTTCTTATATTTGATCACTCTTCACTATATGTTTATTGGCTGAGGAATCACATTTATGCCAGGGCTGCTTTTTTTAAGTAGACCAAAACCCGGGATTTTCACTATCCTGGGTTTTGAAATATACCTCTGGAGTGCCCCAGTAAGGGATGCCCCGCTGTGTGAAATCCCGCCGTTTGCCCAGTGAACTCACCTCTCCTTGGTCCAACGGCACATGTGTGGCCTCTTGTCCAGTCAGCTTCTCTGCCCGTGCATATTAAAGTGGACCAAAACCCACAGAACTTGTGAAATACATTTGGCCATAGCCCCTGCCGATATTCCCTTCTAAGGGTGTAGAACTAGAAATGGATTTGATTTTCAATTTGTTCTGGAACACTAATTTTTCTGCTGTCCCCCACTGTAATATGGCAGGTGATCAGTCATTGCATAGGTGTGGCAATGACATCATCGCCACCCACAACAATGGCAATGAATGGAGGAGGTGGAGCTTTCCGGCTAAAACAGGCGCCATTATCTGGTAAGCAGGATCAGTGAAAATTGGCAAAAGGTTCTCTGCATGGGGAGAGCAATTCAGGGGGTGTTAAAAATGTGGGTTTTGGTCCCCTTTAATGTGCAGCTGGAAAAGCTGAATGGAATTCCAGCCGCACATATTGGTGGCGCACGGCATCACTTGCATCCATCGTCTGTGCGCGGCCACGCACAGCCATTCAGTTATGCCGAGCCCGTCTGAAAGAGGTTGCGAGTGATGCCGCTGCCTGCCACGCATGCGCCCTGGGCTCGTTGGACAGGTCAGACTATCTGGCAACTGGACTATCTGGAATTCGGGATGCCCATGGAGAGGGAATCAGCCGGCCTTACACTCTAAGGCCAGTTTTGGGCCACTTTAAAGTAAAAAAAAAAATAATAAAATATAAATAATAATAAAGTCCTTAGTAGCAACTTTTTCCGATTAGATGTCAGTTGTTTCTTCAAACATGAGAACCGACAGACCACATGGAAGTGAAAACTGCGGTTGGGCTTCTTTTAGATCAGGAACAGGAAAAGCCGATGACAGCGGAGCTTGTGTTTGCTTTAAAAACAGAAGTTTATTTTATTAATATGACATCACTGTCTACAGGGACTTTATAGCGTGTTTGGTTTGATCCAGTACTTAGTCATTAGCTAGTAGGGATACTTTAAATGGACCTTTGATCTGCAGCCAATCCCTCTCCAGGGCCAGATAATACGGAAGGGCAAGAAGGGGCTTACCCCCTGAGGCCTCCACCAGTTGCCTTCTGAATGGGGGCCTGCTCTGTATGCTTCAGTGTGAGGTAAGGCTACATGACAAAACAGAGCTGAATACCATCTCCCAAATGGTGGCAGTTGTAAGTAACGGCTACCACTGCTCAGCCAATGAATGTGTCCTTTAATGGGGTAATTTAAAGTGACCCCCTCAGTTAAAAACAACTGGATGGCTGAAGACCTCTGCTGCAGGGCACATACTGGTGAGGCACATACTGTAGACGGAAGGCAAAAAAGGGAAAGAAATACTCACCTGTTTCCACATTATTTCCTAATGTTGTCCAGGTCATGCCCTTCCTACAGCCCTTCCATGAAAGCCTCTAACCCACAGCCCTCCCGTGCCACCCTGTAACCCGCAGCCCTCCCGTGCCATCCTCTAATCTGCAGCTTTCCTGAGCCTCCCTCTGACCCACAGGTCTTTCGTGCCTCCATCTGACCCGCAGCCAGTGTAACCACTGCTCCTCATAGACAAATAGTTTGTAATCACAGCACTTAATATACCATTATATTTGTACAGATGTGTAATCATTGCTCTCCATATACAGGAGTATAATCACTGCTCTTCGTAGACAGGTACATTTGAAAAAATAACTTCTCCAGCTACAGTTATACGTACAGCAGTGAAACAATTGTTCTATATGTACAATTATACTTGTTTACTGTTCTCCATATAGTTATATTTCTACAGAAGTGTAATCACTGCTCTTCATAGACAGTTATATTTCTACAGGAGTATAAAAACTGCTCTCCATAGACAAGCTTATTCCTACAGAAGTGTAATCACTGTTTTCATAGACAGTTATATTTCTACAAAAGTATAATAACTGCTCCCCATAGACAAGCTTATTCATACAGAAGTGTTATCACTGAACTTCATAGACAGTTATATTTCTACTGGAGTATAATACCTTCTCTCCATAGACAAGCTTATTTCTACAGGAGTGTAATCACTGCTCTTCATAGACAGGTATATTTCTACTGGAGTATAATACTTTCTCTCCATAGACAAGCTTATTTCTACAGAAGTGTAATCACTGCTTTTCATAGATAGTTATATTTATATTTCTACTGGAGTATAATAATTTCTTTCCATAGAAAAGCTTATTTCTACAGGAGTGTAATCACTGCTCTATTCATAGACAAGCTTATTTCTACAGGAGTGTAATCACTGCTCTTCATAGACAAGCTTATTTCTATAAGAGTGTAATCACTTCTCTTCATAGACAAGCTTATTTCTACAGGAGTGTAATCACTGATCTTCATAGAAAGTAATATTTTTACAGGAGTATATTAACTGCTCTCCATAGACAATCCTATTTCTATAAGAGTGTAATCACTGATCTTCATTGACAGTTAAAATTCTACAGGAGTATAATACCTTTTCTCCATAGACCAGCTTATTTCTACAGGAGTGTAATCACTTCTCTTCATAGACAGTTATATTTCTACAGGAGTATAATAACTGCTCTCCATAGACAAGCTTATTTCTACAGGAGTGTAATCACTGCTCTTCATAGACAGTTATATTTCTACAGGAGTATAATGCCTTCTCTCCATAGTCAAGCTCATTTCTACAGAAGTGTAATCACTGTTCTTCATAGACAGTTATATTTTTACAGGAGTATATTAACTGCTCTCCATAGACAATCCCATTTCTATTTTTACAGGAGTATATTAACTGATCTTCATAGACAATCCCATTTCTATTTTTACAGGACTATATTAACTGATCTTCATAGACAATCCTATTTCTATAACAGTGTAATCACTAATCTTCATAGACAGTTATATTTCTACAGGAGTATAATACCTTCTCTCCATAGACAAGCTTTTTTCTATAACAGTGTAATCACTGATCTTCATAGACAGTTATATCTCTACAGGAGTATAATAACTGCTCTCCATAGACAAGCTTATTTCTATAAGAGTGTAATCACTGATCTTCATAGACAGTTATATTTCTACAGGAGTATAATACCTTCTCTCCATAGACCAGCTTTTTTCTATAACAGTGTAATCACTGATCTTCATAGACAGTTATATTTCTACAGGAGTATAATACCTTCTCTCCATAGACAAGCTTATTTCTATAACAGTGTAATCACTAATCTTCATAGACAGTTATATTTCTACAGGAGTATAATACCTTCTCTCCATAGACAAGCTTTTTTCTATAACAGTGTAATCACTGATCTTCATAGACAGTTATATCTCTACAGGAGTATAATAACTGCTCTCCATAGACAAGCTTATTTCTATAAGAGTGTAATCACTGATCTTCATAGACAGTTATATTTCTACAGGAGTGTAATAACTTCTCTACATTTACAAGTTATATTTGTATACAAGAACTGTCACTGTGCTCATGTTTTTGTATGAATGGCACTGCTCTTTAAATCCATTGTAGTTTACTATAGTGACAAAAGCGTTGTGCGATTATGTTTTGTACAAAAGAATATGGCTATTTAGCACCACCTAGTGGCAGACACAAATGTTACGCAAATTGGTAGAAAAATGTGAATTTTGCTGTGATTTCTTCCTTCAGAAGATAAAAGTAAAAAAGAAAAAAAACACTAACTCCTAAAATTAGGATATGGGGGGGGGGTTTAGTAGTTCTCTGCCTCGGCAATATGTTTGCACTCAGCATTAAAGCGGACCTATCATGTATTTCCCACACTCTGTACATACAGATTGCCAACATTAAAAATCATCCTACCTGCATCTACTGCATGTTATGAGCTTTTAAACATCCAAGATGGCTGCCCATGCACTCAAAGGCTGCCTGCAAACAGGAAGTGTCTTCTGTGTGGCTCTGCATTTTGGGATTGCTGTCCTTTTCCTGACCCCAGGTCTGCTCTGTCTGTACAAAGCACAGCTATAACCCCGCCCCCTGTACTTTATCCCCCTTTCATCTCCACAGTATGTGATGCTTCTGTGTCAAGATGGCGGTGCCCGTATCCTAGAGTTGCAGCCCAGTAGGGGAAAGAATAAAAAGTGACTAAAAACTTAAAATATATTAATTTTAGGGTTTAGGTTTAAGGTTTGTGCTTTTCATTAAATCATTCTGAAGGTCAGGTTTAAAGTGGACCTTCAGAACTATCCTGGGTTTTGGTCCTTTCCCCCCGGGGCATCTCAATCGGGGTTGCCCCATTGCGTGAAACCCCCCAGGACGCAGAGACCAGCTCACCTCTTTCCGGTCCCATGGCGCGTCCAAGAGTAGCGGCTCTGAGTGCCCTGATGGCCTCCGCTTCCCTCTAACTGTCCTCTATCATACTGGGTACTGCACCAGAATCACCTCTACTAAGCAGTCCATTTTTTTATGCATTTGTTTTGTCTCATGTCATATGAACCTGTATTTATTGTGTATATATCATGAAGCTGTGACTTCATATTATGTTTTCACCTTAAAAAACTATTCTTATCTAATGCAGTTGCGCCTCTTGGGTGTTCAATTTTCCTCTTTTGTACAGAAGTTGCTGCAGCCAAGAAAAAGTGGATCATTTGACCAATAATTGCCCTATAAGGCCACCAACTGTATCCCCCTGTGAGCAGGGGTAAAGCTGAGGGGTACCTCAAATCACAGCAGGCACAATAATATCTGAAAAATATTGTATGGTTAATAAGTTTACATTACTGCAGAGGAAGTCTGCAGTACTCATCACCAGTAAGAAGAGGGAGGTTGTGAAGCTGCTGTATAAAGCCCTGGTGAAGCCACAGCTAGAATACTGTGTGCAGTTCTGGGGACCTTACCTGCAAAAAGAGAATTTTGTGAGTACTCACCCATAGAATTAATTTCTCTTCCATTATTACTTCAGGACATCAGACTTAATTCAGAGACGAATGGGTTAATCTCGCCCGAAGGGCGTGGACTGCAAGACAAAGGTGTGGCTCCACTTCCCGGGTCTATATCTTCCTGGCTGACTTCTTCCACTTCAGTTTAATTAAAAAGCAGTAGAACAGCCGCCCAGGAGACCCTTCTCTATCTCCTGTTGGAGATGTTTTTTCCTCTTCTTCACACTATACACTTATTTACATATTTACATCCTCATCAAGACTAGGCATCAAAGGCATGGATATAGCCACCTAGCAGATAGGGAGGGTCTGATGTCCTGAAGTAATGGGAGAAAAATTAATTCTACAGAATTCCCTTTACTCTTCCATTTTACTTCAGGCCATTAGATTTAATTCAGAGATGAATGGAACCTCCAAAAGCAGTACCCTTACTTCAGGGTGGGATCCCAAAAAAACCTTATTCCTTACTCTCAGGAATAAGACCTTACAAGACCTTAACTCACTACAGTCTGTAAGACTTTTCTACCAAAAGCTGCATCTGCCGAGGCTCTAACATCCACCTTATAGACCAAGTAGCGGCTTTTGCATACTTGTTCTACTGAAGCTTGATGATGAAAAGCCCAAGATGCTCCAATAGCTCTTATTGAATGAGCAGTAATCCTAAAGGGAGGATCCTTCCCTTTGGCAACATAGGCTCTTACCACTACTTGTCTAATCCATCGGCTGATGATAGACTTAGCTGGAGGAAGACCTTTCTGTGAACCTTCAGGTATAACAAATAAAGTGTCTGTCCTACGGAAAGATTGTGTAGCAGTGAGATAACATCTCAGCGCTCTCACTACATCCAGCGAGTGAAGAACTCTTTCCTTATCAGACAGTGGAGCCGGACATAAGGAAGGTAAAACCACCTCTTCATTAAGATGGAAAGGGGAAACCACTTTCAGAAGAAAATCCTGTTTAAAACGGAAAACAGCCTTATCCTTATGTAACACTAAATAAAGAGGCTTAACAGGCAAAGCTGCTAATTCAGAAACCCTCCTTACTAAGGTTATTGCCACTAAAAAGGTAACCTTAAGAGTCAATAAACTTAATGATGCATCTATCAAAGACTCAAAAGGAGGACCCTAAAGAGCTGATAAGACTAAATTCAGGCCCCAAACCGGTAGTGGCTTACGAGGAGGCTGCACATGAGCGACTCCCTGAAAAAAGGTTCTGATACACTTATTTTCAGCTATAGGTTTTTTGAAAAAAAAATAGATAAAGCAGATATCTGCCATTTTAAAGTACTTAATTGAAGACCTTCACCCAGACCCTTTTACAAAAACTCCAATATTCTGGAAACAGAAAACATTCTTTAGACTCGCAACAAGCGATAAATGCTCGCCAGACTCTATAGTAGATCATTGATGAAGACTTCTTCCTGGCCTGAATCATAGTCTGGATGACTGGCAGAAAAACCTTTTTCTGCCCAGATGAAGGACTCAATGGCCAGGCCATCCAAGCCAGAACTTGTGAATTAGGGTACCTTAGAGGCCCCTGTGTGAGATCTGGATCGCCTGGTAACCTCCACGGGTCGCCTTCTGACATCCTTACTATGTGTGAGAACCAGCTTCTTCTTGGCCACCGAGGAGCCACCAGAATGGTTGGGACTCCCTTGCGAGCTATCTTTTTTTAGTACTCGCCCTAGGAGTGGAATCGGAGGGAATGCATAAAGAAGCTTGAATGCTGACCACTGAAAAGTCAGGGCACCTGTTGCTACTGCTAGAGGATCCCTGGACCGGGACACAAACCTTGGCACCTGCCGTTTGTGCCGTGATGCAAAAAAGACCTATGTCCGGAATCCCCCAGCACATGCATAGGGATTGAAAAACTCTCTGACTGAGAGACCATTTCCTCTGATGCAGGGCCTTTCTGCTGAGATGATCGGCCTGAAAGTTGTCTACTCCCGGTATGTGTACTGCCGAGATGCAGGGAACCTGTTTCTCAGCCCAAAGAAGAATCTGGCTCACTTCCATGAGGGCTTGCCTGCTTCTGGTGCCCCCTTGGTGATTGATATATGCCACTGTCGTCCGATTGTCTGTTTGAATCCGGACGGGATGCCCCTTCAGATGGGACGTCCAATGACTGAGACGCAATCGAATTGCTCTCAATTCCAAAATATTTATGGAGAGTCTGCTCCCCTTCGGACTCCACTTTCCCTGAATCGTCTGTAACTCCACAACATTCCCCCCCCCCACCAAATAAACTGGCATCTGTAGTGATGATTTTCCATTGTATTGGAAGGAAGGATTTTCCAATCTGTAGAGGCTGAGGATTCAGCCACCAGGCTAGGGACTGCTTTGTTGACGGTGTCATGCAAAAAGAATGATCCAGAGTCTGTGGGTCTCGAGCCCAGACCGAGAGCAATTCCATCTGAAGGGTTCTTGTGTGAAACTGTGCAAAGGGCACTGACTCGAAGCAAGATACCATCAGGCCCAACAAACTCATTCCCCTATACCCTGGCCTGAAGTACCAATCTCTTCTGTTCTGGCAGAAACACCTTTGCCTGAGGAGTGTCCAATGACATTCCCAGAAAAGACAAAACTCTTGAAGGTGTGATATTCGATTTTGCATAACTCACTATCCAAACAAATTCTTCCAATGTCGATAAGACCATCTGTGTTTCCTTCTGGGCCTCCTGACAAGATGGGGCCCATATCAACAGATCGTCTAGGTAAGGTAATATACGTATTCCTTGACTTCTCAGATAAGCCACAAGAAACCTGCCAACACTTTGGTAAACACCCTTGGAGCTGATGACAGGCCAAAGGGCAGAAGAAACAAAGGAGGGGTGGCAGCCACTCAGACCATTTTATAACTAACCTGGGAGGTGCACGTTAGCAGGGCAATTAGGATACAAAAGTCTTAAAGGAGCCACAGCACTCAAACCAGTTAGCTTGCTGACCAACCTACAATCTGTCTCTAAACTTGGTTAAAAACAGAGGGCTCGGTCACACACATCTGCAGAAGTATGCTTAAGCTGCACCACCAGCGCCAAGGTGCCCCTGTGAGGTGCAGTCCTAACTCGAATTTCTGAGAGCCCCATTTGGGACATACAATGCAATAGATAAATTGGGAGCAGGCTTACCTGAGGCCAAAGGGCAGAGCCACAAACTGAAATCGGAATGTGTAGGTACGCATCCTCTATATCCACTGTGGTCATGAAATCGCCTGGCTGAAGTGCCATTACAGTGTATTTCAATGTTTACATGCGAAACCTCCTCAGAAGGATGAATTTGTTGAGGCCCTTGAGATCTAATATCGGGCTTACTCATTTGTCCTTCTTAGGAATTATGAATAGATTTGAGTAAAACCCCTCTCTCTCTAAGGGAGGGACAGGACATACTACTCCAATCTCTTAAAGGCGAGAGACTGCAGATCTCATTGCTTCTGCTTTCTGTGGATTTCGGGATACCTCGGACCGAAAGAATCTTCGAGGAGGTTTGGCTGTTAACTCGATCTTGTAACCTGAGGTCACGACCTCCTGTATCCAAAGGTCTGTTACATGGCGCCTCCAAACATGCACAAACTGCAGAAGCCGTCCCCCCACCTAAAAGTGTGGGCGCGTCCCTTCATGCCTGAGCGGGCTTTGAAGGAGGTTTGGCTTTGTTTCGCCAAGCTGCTTTTGCCCTGACTTGGGACTTTGATTTATTCCAGAAATTTCTACGGTATGCCAGAAAGGCAGCACCTCTACCTCCCCGAAAAGGCTGAGGGTTAGAAGGCCTGCGGAAAGTAGTACTAGACTTTGGCTTCTGTGGCAGAATAGTAGACTTACCACCAGTAGCCTCCTTAACCATGTCGTCTAAGAGCTCCCCAAACAGACGCCGCCTCTTATAGGGGAGTCCTGTTAGATGCTTCTTAGAGACTGTGTCAGCTGACCATTGTTTTAGCCATAAGATACTCCTCAAAGTCACCACCAGAGCTAAACCTCTGACACTTAACTTCATCAAATCATCCATAGCTGTGATCATATACTTGTTGATATCCAAACTATCTGAAGCAGCTTGGAGCATGACCTCCGAGAATGACCCAAAGAAGTCTTGGAGTCTAGTTGTTTTAACAATCTCCTGCTCACCAAAGACGCTATGGATGTTGCACAGGCCGGCCGCAAGGTCGACCCCACAATAGCATAAGCATGGCGTGCCATCTGATCTATGCGCTTATCCGCTGGATCCTTCGGAAAAGAAAACAAATGGAGGCATAACCGCAGCTGACACTGGAGCATCCACTTTAGGGGAAAAAGACCATAGTTCAATGCCCATAAAAGGAAAAGGATACATAATATCTAGAACTCTAGGAATGGCAGGAAGACTATCAGGCTTCTGCCATTGCTTTTGAATCAATTAAGAATAATGTGTATGCACCAGAAAAACCACCCTCTGTATTTCCATTTTAAACCAGTCCCCCTCTTTCTTTTTGGGGACTGGTTTAAACCAGTTCTTTTTTCTGGGCCCGAAAAAATCCATTATCTCCAAAATGGATGTGATCAACTCATCCATCTTCTAATTAAAAGGAGAGCCCCCTTGCTTAGAGGACTCTGAATCCGATTCCCTACTGGATGAAGCCTCCCCAGTGGATTCCTCCTGGGAGACTATGGCAGCAATAAAATCCTCTTCATATTCAGAGGAATTCAAATGCTTCTTTTTTCCCGAAGCTTTCCTAGGAGCCGGTGATTCTGAGCCACTCTCTAGGCGGGCCAATCTATCTGCCAACTCTTTGAGGACATCCTTGTCCAGAGGTTGGGCTGCCAAGGGGGACTTAGGATCAAATTGCATGGAGACAGGGGATGAAACCCTTGCAGGAGGAGACATCTGTCTTCCATATTCAGCAACTATCACTGTTGCACATTGCCTGCACACCATGCGATCGCCATCCAGTGTCTGTTTGCATACTGGACAAATCTATCTGCTAAATGGCCAGATCCGATTACCCCAGATGCCTCCGTCATGGTGATTAATACTAGATTACCTCCCAGGGGGTCTAAAACCTAGTATATGAACAGATCCCGATAGTCGTAATACTATTCTAAGACCTCAGAGAGTGAACCACACCAATATATTGCCTGTCTTTTCCCACAATCTAAAAGACAAAAAAACAAAAAAAATAAAAATAACAGACAAGACAATATATATGAAAAAATCATTATTACACAATTTAAAAATGATCTACCTAAGATTTAGCTCCGCTTGAGGATGGCAGTGCAGCGGGCAGAAGCAGCCCCCCCCCCCCCAGTATTAAGCGCTGCCGGAAAATTACCACGAATCAGCGATACTTTGGTCCTTCACCCGGCCGAAATCTTCGTGAGAGCGGCCGGAGGTGAACCTGCGATCTCAACGGTATTCGGCACTTAGACCAGCCAAAAATGTTCCAGCGCAAACGGGCGGATAACCGCAATGTTAGTACTTGCCTCTTAGCCCAGCCGAAAATGTTCCAATGCGAGGGGCCGGGGGAGAACTGCGATGTTAGCGGTATTTGCTGCATTGCCCAGGCGAAAATGTTCCAATGCCAGCGGTCGGGGGAGAACCGCGATGTTAGGATGTTAGCGGTACTTGTCGCTTAGCCCGGCCGAAAATCTTCCAGCGAGAGCAGGGTAAGAAAGGAGCCGCTCGCTGCTATGCCAAGCCGAAAATGTTTCCACAGCGGCGGGTAGATTCAATGCCTTGAGTCGGAGGAGGCGAAGGAGCCACTCGCTGCTATGCCAAGCCGAAAATGTTTCCACAGCGGCAGGTAGATTCAGTGCCTTGAGTCGGAGGAGGCGAACACTCCTCATTGATTGCCGGAAGAAGCCTGATTAACCCCGCCCCCTTAAAAGAGCGCAAATTTTGAATCTTCTAGCAGTAACACGTGGGAAAGAGCAATAAAGAGGAAATTAATTCCCCTGGTTCACCTCAATCAGGTTCACCAGACAAAAAGACAATTCTGTTAGTACTTACCTGTAGAATTGCTTTTACTATGCATGGCACGGCCTGCTTCCAGAAGTCCTTACGTATGGGTTATTCAGCCACAAGGTGGTGCAGTGTACTGCAGAAGAGTTGTGGCTCCTCCCGGTACCATATAAAAACGGAATCACCATAGACTTATCCAGTGTTGACAAGCAGTTATTCAAGAAACTGGGAGATAATAAAAGTAAAAAAGGCAACAAAACCCCAACTAACTTGGAACAATCACCATAAAGAGGCAACCTAGAATAACGATAACAAGGGTGGGGTGAAGCAGGCCGTGCCATGCATAGTAAAGGCAATTCTACAGGTGAATACTCACAGAATTGTCTTTTTCCTATTGCATGGCACGGCCTGCTTCCAGAAGTCCTTACGTATGGGTCGTCCAACAGCAGTGTCCTTAAAGTAGGGTGGGATCCCAAAGGAGTAACAACAGGCAGTTTAAACCACTACCGCCTGAAGTACCTTGCAGCCAAAAGCAGCATCAGCTGAGGCCTTAACATCAACCTTGTAAAACTTGGAAAAAGTATGAACAGAAGACCAAGTCGCAGCCTTACAAACTCGCCTGACCGAAGTAATGGCCACCAAAAAGGCCACCTTAAGAGTCAGAATGGGCAAAGCAGCCCCACGTATAGGCTCAAAGGGAGGACCCTGCAGAGCAGACAACACCAGATTCAGGTCCCAAACTGGTAGCATAGGCTTACGTGGCGGACGCACATGAGAAACTCCCTGGAAAAAAGTCTTAACCAACCGGTGATTGGCAAAAGATCTTTGGAAAAAAATTGCCAGAGCTGACACCTGTCCCTTGAGGGTACTAAAATGAAGACCTGAATCCAAACCATGTTGCAAAAATTCCAGAATCCTGGGAATAGAAAGCACCCAACAAGGAAGAGACTTGGACTCACACCAGGCAATGTAAGCATGCCAGATCCTGTAGTAGATAAAGGACGAGGATTTCTTCCTAGCAAAGGGGGGTGGGAGCAGCTCAGTCACTATTATTTATACAAAATTATTATTATTATTCAGGGCCTGGGAACTAATTTACCGCCCAGTTTAACCCTCTCATCAACTAAATATCAAGCAACAAACATGTCTAGCTATGTGGAAAGACAGAGATTTGGTTGCATATATCTGCAGATACATGTGGAAGCCACACTGCCCCGGCAAGGCACTCTGTGTTTAGTGTGGTCCGTACTCTTAATTCTGAGTCCCCAAAGTTGGGACATGCAATGCAGACAAATATCTGAGAGCTACTCACCTGGGAAGCAGCCAGCCTCCCTTTAGAACACTTCACAGGGAGAAATCCATATTGAGTGAATTCCTCCCTGCTTGTGCTCATGGCAATTCAAACAAAGGGGGGTGGGAGCAGCTCAGTCACTATTATTTATACAAAATTATTATTATTATTCAGGGCCTGGAAACTAATTTACCGCCCAGTTTAACCCTTCCTAGATCTAATCATGGTATCAACAACAGAAGCTGGCAAACCCTTATCCATCAGGATGGAGGTTTCAGCAGCCAAGCCGTTAAAGCCAGCGTTTGTAAATTGGGATGGCACAGTTGTCCCTGAGTGAGCAGATCTAGATCCGTGGGCAGGGCATACTGATCTACTGCCAACTGCACGACGTCTGCGAACCACACCCTCCTTGGCCAACAGGGGGCCACCAGAATGGCTGGTACCCCTTCCTGGGCAATCTTGCACAGCACCCTGCCCAGCAGAGGGAATGGAGGAAGCACAAAGAGGAGCCGAAACTCCGTCCAAGGCATTGCCAGTGCATCCGTGGTGAAGGCCAAAGGGTCCTGTGACAGGGAGACAAACCTGGGAAGCTTGTGATTGTGGCGAGACGCAAACAGGTCCACATCCGGCTGACCCCAGCGGCGACACAAGGAGTGAAAAATCTTGTTGCTGAGGGACCATTTCCCCAGCCGAGATGTCCCCCTGCTCAGGGAGTCTGCCTCCTGGTTCTCCACCCCCGGAATGTAAACCGCTGAGATGCAGAGGACATTCTCTTCCGCTCAAGACAGTATCAGAGACACTTCCTTGAGGGCTCCCTTGCTCCGAGTCCCCTTACCAGTTCACAAGGGGTTAAATGTAAAAAAAAAACACAGACACACAAAGAGAAAAAATTATTTTATTCTTAGTATGTCACACACCCCGCTTCAAGAATCCATAACATGTGGGTAATATCGTCCTGAAGAGGGCGTTCCTGCAGAGATGATAGCAAAAGAAAGCCCCTCCCTGATCCATAAATACCTGGGACCTCCCACTCACTACCCAGTTTTCCATCTCTGCAGACGGCGAGCAAGTCAGAAGATGATGGCTCCTCCTTGCACAGGGGGATTTCAGGTAGCCGGGGTAACTCCCGGCCTCTTATTTTGTCTATTTCCGCTCGGACCCCTGTTTGTCCCAAAATTTACCTCAGATTACATGCCTCCACAGTCTTGGCTGCTGGCCCGAGCGAGGGTACATTGGCACCTCTGGTGCTGAGGAGCAGAGCTCCACCGTGAGACCCTAAAAGAGAGGGTAGGCGGTCATACCGGTTAGGTGATCCCGGTTTGGGATGCCCCGTCCCTTGACTCTTCCCCTGGGGGGGGGGCCCTTCCCTTTACCAACTATGGGGGCTGGGGGTTCCTCTCTTAGGGGTTAGCTTTATTCACTTTCTCTTGTTGATGTGGAGCGTCTGGAAGTAATCCCTCAATGAATTGGTTGCACTGTTGTTACTATGTTGCAGCACCGCGGCTGTCATTGCAGCGGGGTGCCGGGGTTTTTCAGTCTGTGAGGTAATTTTTTTACCTCACACGCTTTGGGGGGGCGGGGCTGGCACTCGGCGCTCTGCCGCGGCCAGCCCCCGTTCTCTCATTCATTCCTCGCCGCAGCGAGCGGGGCGGGTGCTCCGCTAGTGATAGCGGGAGCACCCGCTGTCATGGCAGCTCTGGGCTGCTGCGTGAGGGACTTCTTCCCTCACGCTTCATTCACACTGGAAGGGAGGGCGGAGCCGGGCTTTCGGCGCGTCGCCGCGGCTCCGCCCTCCTCTGTACTGGCGCCGCTGCGGAGCTGAGCTCCCTGTTACTAGGCAGCTCCTTGTTACTAGGCAGCTTAGGGGGCACAGATCAGCTTTGCGCGGGCTGCGCAGACCACGCCCCTGACAAGGCAGTTCTTCTTCTCTTCACTTCACCTCAGAAATCACCATTGTTCTGAGGCGGATCGTTCACCGCAGCGTCTGTGAGTGGCCCTGTGGGCCTCATTTATTTCTTCTTTTCTTTATCTGTTAAGTCTTATTGTAGGGACTTATGGGTCTCTGTCTTTTAGGTGAAGGTTATCCAGGAGGATCTTCTGTAGTATTGGAAGGTCTCTCCTGATCCTGGGTCCCTGGGTCCATTTTAGCATCACAAATCCTCCCACTCGGGACATTAAAGGGGCATCCCGGGTTGTCTAACTGGCGTAATTCCCTGGGTCATAGCGACCACTCAAAATTCACCTTATGGAGGCATCCCCGGATACTGGGACTGGGATCCCTTCGGGGCATCCCAAAAAGTGTATGTTGTGTGGGATTTCCATTACTGGGGATGATGTGTTACTGTGTATACCATGTGCACAGCAAACTATTACGCGGCAGTCCGAACCCCAAGCGGCGGGGTCAGCACAGCCGGCCACCTCAACTCCCCCTCCCGCCTTGACTCGTGCCCCGTGTGCCGTGGTCATTGGCAGGGATCTGCAATCCGAGATGTGTGCCAGATTGGCTAGCCTTGAGAAAATGCTCTCTAGCTCGGTCGCCCGTAAGGCTCCGTCTAAGAGAAAGCATTTGTCGCCGGTGGATGATCTTGATGACAGAGACAATCTGGATTGGTCTGATTGTCCTCAGCTAGAGGAGGGGGAAGTTGATGAGGGTTCAGAATTTTCGGATGATGAGCAGTCTGCTGGCGCTGATGCCGAGCTTTCTGATTTAGGGAGATCCTTGGACTCTCCTCACGCTCTGTCTCTCATGCTGGAAGTTCTGAATATTTCCCCTCCCGAGGAGGCGTCACAGCAGAAAGGTGAATTGTTTGAGGAATCCAGGCCCCACCTGGAGTTTCCTACGCAACGCCATTTTGATAGAATCATTGACAAGGAATGGGATAGGCCGGCTCGGCTCCCTGGCATCCCTCAGGGGTGGGATAGGAAATATCCCTTTCCTTCTGAGGCGGTCAAGCGCTGGGCATCTCCCCCCGAGGTGGATGCACCGGTTTTGGGGTTGTCTAACTCCTCGGTGTTAAACAGACCTGATTGTTCCACTCTCAAAGATGGAGAGGATAAACGTATTGATCAGATGGCCTCTCATGGCTTTACTAGCATTGGGTCGGCCATCCGGCCTGTGTGTGCTTCGGAGCTAATGGTGTTGGCCACCAGGTCTGTGGTCAGGGACCTGTTGACTTCTTCCGGGCTTCGTCCTGGTAGTAACGAGTTCCTTAGCCTTAAACGGTGCGAGTTGTTTCTATCCTTTGTGTTGACTGCCTTGGATGATACTTTGATGATGTGTGGTAGGACTTCGGCTCTGCTTGTGGCTATTCGGCGGTCGGTGTGGCTGCGCCAGTGGGCGGCCGATTTTATGTCCAAAAAATCACTGACGGCTTTACCCTTTGTTGGTCTACGGCTCTTTGGAGAGACATTGGACTCTGTCACCAAGGGTGGTAGGTTACCTCAACGTAAGAAACAACGTCTTGGTTGCTGGCCCGAGCGAGGGTACATTGGCACCTCTGGTGCTGAGGAGCAGAGCTCCACCGTGAGACCCTAAAAGAGAGGGTAGGCGGTCATACCGGTTAGGTGATCCCGGTTTGGGATGCCCCGTCCCTTGACTCTTCCCCTGGGGGGGGGGCCCTTCCCTTTACCAACTATGGGGGCTGGGGGTTCCTCTCTTAGGGGTTAGCTTTATTCACTTTCTCTTGTTGATGTGGAGCGTCTGGAAGTAATCCCTCAATGAATTGGTTGCACTGTTGTTACTATGTTGCAGCACCGCGGCTGTCATTGCAGCGGGGTGCCGGGGTTTTTCAGTCTGTGAGGTAATTTTTTTACCTCACACGCTTTGGGGGGGCGGGGCTGGCACTCGGCGCTCTGCCGCGGCCAGCCCCCGTTCTCTCATTCATTCCTCGCCGCAGCGAGCGGGGCGGGTGCTCCGCTAGTGATAGCGGGAGCACCCGCTGTCATGGCAGCTCTGGGCTGCTGCGTGAGGGACTTCTTCCCTCACGCTTCATTCACACTGGAAGGGAGGGCGGAGCCGGGCTTTCGGCGCGTCGCCGCGGCTCCGCCCTCCTCTGTACTGGCGCCGCTGCGGAGCTGAGCTCCCTGTTACTAGGCAGCTCCTTGTTACTAGGCAGCTTAGGGGGCACAGATCAGCTTTGCGCGGGCTGCGCAGACCACGCCCCTGACAAGGCAGTTCTTCTTCTCTTCACTTCACCTCAGAAATCACCATTGTTCTGAGGCGGATCGTTCACCGCAGCGTCTGTGAGTGGCCCTGTGGGCCTCATTTATTTCTTCTTTTCTTTATCTGTTAAGTCTTATTGTAGGGACTTATGGGTCTCTGTCTTTTAGGTGAAGGTTATCCAGGAGGATCTTCTGTAGTATTGGAAGGTCTCTCCTGATCCTGGGTCCCTGGGTCCATTTTAGCATCACAAATCCTCCCACTCGGGACATTAAAGGGGCATCCCGGGTTGTCTAACTGGCGTAATTCCCTGGGTCATAGCGACCACTCAAAATTCACCTTATGGAGGCATCCCCGGATACTGGGACTGGGATCCCTTCGGGGCATCCCAAAAAGTGTATGTTGTGTGGGATTTCCATTACTGGGGATGATGTGTTACTGTGTATACCATGTGCACAGCAAACTATTACGCGGCAGTCCGAACCCCAAGCGGCGGGGTCAGCACAGCCGGCCACCTCAACTCCCCCTCCCGCCTTGACTCGTGCCCCGTGTGCCGTGGTCATTGGCAGGGATCTGCAATCCGAGATGTGTGCCAGATTGGCTAGCCTTGAGAAAATGCTCTCTAGCTCGGTCGCCCGTAAGGCTCCGTCTAAGAGAAAGCATTTGTCGCCGGTGGATGATCTTGATGACAGAGACAATCTGGATTGGTCTGATTGTCCTCAGCTAGAGGAGGGGGAAGTTGATGAGGGTTCAGAATTTTCGGATGATGAGCAGTCTGCTGGCGCTGATGCCGAGCTTTCTGATTTAGGGAGATCCTTGGACTCTCCTCACGCTCTGTCTCTCATGCTGGAAGTTCTGAATATTTCCCCTCCCGAGGAGGCGTCACAGCAGAAAGGTGAATTGTTTGAGGAATCCAGGCCCCACCTGGAGTTTCCTACGCAACGCCATTTTGATAGAATCATTGACAAGGAATGGGATAGGCCGGCTCGGCTCCCTGGCATCCCTCAGGGGTGGGATAGGAAATATCCCTTTCCTTCTGAGGCGGTCAAGCGCTGGGCATCTCCCCCCGAGGTGGATGCACCGGTTTTGGGGTTGTCTAACTCCTCGGTGTTAAACAGACCTGATTGTTCCACTCTCAAAGATGGAGAGGATAAACGTATTGATCAGATGGCCTCTCATGGCTTTACTAGCATTGGGTCGGCCATCCGGCCTGTGTGTGCTTCGGAGCTAATGGTGTTGGCCACCAGGTCTGTGGTCAGGGACCTGTTGACTTCTTCCGGGCTTCGTCCTGGTAGTAACGAGTTCCTTAGCCTTAAACGGTGCGAGTTGTTTCTATCCTTTGTGTTGACTGCCTTGGATGATACTTTGATGATGTGTGGTAGGACTTCGGCTCTGCTTGTGGCTATTCGGCGGTCGGTGTGGCTGCGCCAGTGGGCGGCCGATTTTATGTCCAAAAAATCACTGACGGCTTTACCCTTTGTTGGTCTACGGCTCTTTGGAGAGACATTGGACTCTGTCACCAAGGGTGGTAGGTTACCTCAACGTAAGAAACAACGCCGCCCTTTTCGGGGGGCGCCTGCCTTTACCCCCTCCTTTCGGGGGGCCAAATCTGGTAGGGGTTCTGCATTTCCCTCTTCCAGAGGAGATTCCGGAAACAGGGGCAGAGGACGTGCCCGTTCTGGATACAGTTGGGGCTCTAAGCCCAAACCGGCTGCTAAGCCGGCCCAGCAATGAGGGGGCGCCCTCACCCATGCGGGTGGGGGGACGGCTGCAGCACTTCTCTCAGATCTGGGATCAAGAGGTCTCGGACAGATGGATCCGGGAAGTGGTGTCTTCCGGCTACAAGCTGGAGTTCGAGCTCCGCCCCCCTTCCAGATTTGTCAGGTCTCGGATGCCGTCGGAGCCTCTAGCGGCGCAGGGGCTCCTGGTGGCAGTGGAGAATCTTCTGGACATGGCTGTCATTTGCCCAGTGCCCCCTTCAGATCGGGGCAGGGGCTTTTATTCCAATCTGTTCACGGTACCCAAGAAGGACGGGTTGGTCCGACCCATCTTGGATCTGAAGTTTCTCAACAGGTTCATCCGGCCGAGGAAATTCCGCATGGAAACGCTGCGTTCGGCCATTCACTCTCTTCGTCAGGGAGACTTTCTGAGGTCCATAGACATCAAGGATGCTTATCTACACGTTCCGGTTTTTCCAGCACACCAGAGGTTTCTCAGGTTCGTGGTGGAGGATCGGCACTTTCAGTTTGTGGCACTTCCTTTCGGTCTCACCTCAGCTCCTCGGGTGTTCACCAAGGTGCTAGCGGGGGTGAAGGCTCTGCTCAGAGGCCAGGGTATCCGCATCGTGCCCTATTTGGACGATCTACTGATCATGGCCTCTTCCTTCAACCAAGCGGAGTTGGACACCAGAGCGGTGGTGTCCACTCTGGAAAGGTTCGGTTGGGTGATCAACCACCCCAAGTCTTCTCTTTCTCCGTCCAGAATTCTGACCTTTCTGGGAATGTCTCTGGACACTTCACAGGCCAGGGTGTTTCTACCCCAGGCCAAGATTCTTTTGATTCAGGAGTTAGTTCGGCTTCTCTTGTCTACCCCTCATCCGACCATCCGGTTAGGGATGAGGCTGGTGGGGTTAATGGTGGCCTCATTCGAGGCAGTTCCCTTTGCGCAGTTTCACACAAGGACGCTTCAGCTTCATCTGTTGAAGGTTTGGGACAAGTCTCCACTATCGTTGGATCAGTCCTTCCTGATGACTCCCCGAGTTCGTCGATCCCTGCAATGGTGGCTGGGGTCGGTCAATCTGTTGAAGGGCAGATCTTTTCTGGCTCCGTGTTGGGAAACAGTCACCACGGATGCCAGTCTGTCAGGTTGGGGGGGTGTTTGGAAGGACCTCCAGTTTCAGGGTTTGTGGGGCCCGCGGGAGGCTCACGAGCCCATCAATGTTCTGGAGTTGAGAGCCATCAGGTTGGTTCTGTTTCGCTTGACTCATCAGTTGAGAGGCCTGCCAGTTCAGGTCCGGTCGGACAACAGAACGGCGGTTGCTTACATCAATCACCAAGGAGGGACTCGCAGCAGGAGTGCCCTCAGGGAAGTGTCTTTGATTCTGGACTGGGCAGAGACCCACGTCCCGTGTATCTCAGCAGTCTACATTCCGGGAGTGGAGAACACGGAGGCGGACTTGCTGAGCAGGGCCTCCTCTCGTCAGGGGAAGTGGTCTCTCAGTCCCAAGGTGTTTCGTTCGATATGTCTCAGGTGGGGGGTCCCAGCGGTGGACCTCTTTGCTTCTCGTCACAATCACAAGCTTCCAGTCTTTGTGTCTCTCTCGCAGGATCCTCTGGCTCTGACAGTGGATGCCATGTCTCTAAACTGGAGGAATCTGGGGCTCCTTTACCTGTTTCCTCCGTTCCCAATGCTAGCCAGAGTGCTGCGCAAACTGGCCTTGGATGGTGCGTCGGCAATTCTGGTGGCCCCAAGGTGGCCAAGGCGAGTTTGGTTCGCAGATCTTGTAAGACTGGCAGAGGATCAGTTCGCCCTGCCTCTGCTGCCGGACCTGCTCACCCAGGGTCGGCTGCGCTATCCCAATTTACCATCGCTGGCTTTGACGGCATGGCTGCTGAAACCGCCATCTTGAAGGAGGAAGGTCTTTCTGACGCGGTGATTCAGACTCTTATCTGTGCCAGGAAGCGCTCTTCCTCTTCTATTTACTACAGGACTTGGAGGGCCTATATTGATTGGTGTGAAAGTAGGTCTTTCTCTTGTCGAGAGTTCTCCATTCCTAGAATTTTAGAGTTTCTCCAACATGGTCTAGATCTGGGGCTCCAGCTTAGTACATTGAAAGGGCAGTTTTCTGCCCTGGCGGTGTTCTTCCAAAGGTCTTTTGCACTTCATCCCTTAGTCAAGACCTTTTTCCAAGGTGTTACACATGTTCGGCCTCCTAGGAAGCCTTTTGTTCCAGTTTGGGATTTGAACCTGGTTCTGTCTGCTCTCCAGGGCCCTCCGTTTGAGCCCTTGAATGAGATAGCTTTGTCTTCTCTTACCCAAAAGGTGGCCTTTTTGGTGGCTATCACTTCGGTTAGGCGTGTTTCTGAGTTGGCAGCTTTATCCATTACAGCTCCGTACTTCGAGAAACATCAGGACAAGGTTGTCTTTCGTTTCAAGCAGGATTTTCTTCCTAAAGTGGTCTCGGAGTTTCATCTGAATCAGGACATTGTTTTGCCCTCTCTATGCCCAAATCCCAGCGACGACAAGGAAAGGGCATTGCATTCCTTGGATGTAGTTCGTGTTGTGGAACATTATCTGGAGGTTACGTCTTCCTTTCGTAAGACTGATGCTTTCTTTGTGGTGCCCTGCGGGCCTAGGAAAGGTTTGGCTCCTGCCAAATCTTCCATTAGTAAATGGATTCGTCAGGCCATCATTGGGGCCTATTCTGCCAAGGGGAGGAGTCCCCCTTTTCGTGTTACTGCTCATTCTACTCGTGCAGTTGGTGCGTCCTGGGCTTTTCAGCACCAGGCTTCTGTTGAACAAGTTTGTAAGGCCGCTACCTGGTCTTCGGTTCACACCTTTTCCAAGTTTTACAAGGTTGATGTTCGGGCATCAGCGGATGCTGTTTTTGGCCGCAAAGTTTTGCAAGCTGTAGTGGTTTAAGGTTGTGCATTGTTGCCTAGTTTTGGATCCCCGCCCTTGTTATGGACACTGCTGTTGGATGTCCCACATGTTATGGATTCTTGAAGCGGGGTGTGTGACATACTAAGAATAATACCATTTTGTGAATACTCACCTTGTAAAATGGGTATTATGAGTATGTCACACACCCCGCTTCAACCCGCCCTTTTGTATTCAGGATCCTCTTTATTGCGAACTTTGCGTGGTTGTTGTTTATATTTGCCTCTTCCTGGTCCCTTACCTTACTGCTTCTGTATACTGGGTAGTGAGTGGGAGGTCCCAGGTATTTATGGATCAGGGAGGGGCTTTCTTTTGCTATCATCTCTGCAGGAACGCCCTCTTCAGGACGATATTACCCACATGTTATGGATTCTTGAAGCGGGGTGTGTGACATACTCATAATACCCATTTTACAAGGTGAGTATTCACAAAATGGTATTATTAATTTTTTTTTTTTAATACTTACCTCCCATCCATTCTGGAGCACTGTGTCCCTCGGCGATCACTGGCTTCTGCTCACCTGCTAGAAGCCTTTTATAGCTGCTGGATGACAGAACAAAAGGGTTAATTAAAAAAAAATGACATAGGGTCCCCCCTCCCGGGGGGGGGGGGGGGGGGGGCTCATTTTTTGGGGGGGATTTTTAAGGGTTAAAAACCCTTAAAAAAAAAAAAAAAAAATGTACGTGGGGTCCCCCTTACCCAAAGTAACCAGCCTGGGACCAGCTATGGGGGCTTGTAGGAACAGGGCGCAGGGGCCAGCTTTTTTGGCCCCTGGCCCTGCAGGCTACAAGCCTGCATAGCCAGTGGGCCCGGGCTCTTCTGCCCCCCCCCTCTGGCCTTTGGGGAGGCAGGTAATGGGGGTGCCGGGGTTGATGGCAAGTCACCCACTAGCCTTGTGAACTGGTATAGGGGGTTCCAGTTCACAAGGGGTTAAAAGTCAAAAATAATGACACAGACACATAAGAAAAAAATCTTTATTTTTTTTTTTTTTTTACTGTACTCACCTCCGATCCGGCGTCCCTCGCCGCTGTCATATCACTGACAGATGCCGGTAGTGATCGGCGCAGGGCGGGTGACAGGCGAGGCCTCGCCTAACACCCGACCTGCTCCGATCACCACCAGCATCCGACAGATGCCGAAGCTCGGAGGAGGTATAGGAGGAGCGGGATGACGTCATCCCGCTCCTCCCACAATAGGCGGGGCTAGGGGGCGGCGGCCATCGCCGCCATTAGAAGCGGTGAGGACCCCGGAAGCCTGCGCAGCCCGGGGGGGGGGGGAATCGGACCCCCCCCCCCCCGGTGAAGAGGAGACCGGAGGAAGAAGGATCGGGCACAGAGGTGAGTAAATGACACTTTTATTTTTTATTTTTTTTACAGCCACTGCCAGCGCTGGGAACAGGGGCGGTTTCGGGCCCCCTCCTGAAGACGGAAGACGACGGGGGAGGGATCAGGTGCCCCCCGGAGGAAGAGGGGACCCCCCAGCTACATATCTATACTAAAGGTAAGTGTTTTTTTTTTAATATTTTTTTTTAACTATTTGGGGGAAATGCCAGGCACGTAGTTTCTAAGTGCTTGCCACTTAACGGTAGGAGAAGCAACCACGTAGAATCTACGTGCTTGGCATTTAAAGGGTTAATCTATCCTTGTAAATTGTCCCTGTGATACATTTGCCCGTCTTTAGCTTCATCAATGTTTTTCATGTTGGCCAAAGCCAAACATTTTCATGTGGACCTTTATTAGTCGTTTTCAAGGTAATCTTTAGTTGATCCAACATACATATCCTTTTTTGGGCTAAAGAATACTTACTAATAAATACTTAGGTACTTAGTGTCATTTGTATTGCCCAACATGTTTTTTGGAGGTTGTTAGGAGTTAGTGTTTGAGTAGTTTACCTTGCCTTGCTAATTTTTGTTGCTTTTTTTTTTTCCCAGGAACCGCAAAATGGGCCAGTCCCTGGATGTCCAAGCAGTGGTGGCCCCGAACATGCGGTTCCTTAGTGTTCTCACCGGGTTTCCAGGCTCATCCCATGACGCGTACATATTGCGACGATCTGGATTGTAACGTCAGTTTGAGTCTGTAGAATTCTCCAGTGGATGGCTCCTTGGTAAGTAAGCACAAACCCTTACAAAATGATTTCCCACCATTTCTAAATAATATATTTCTACTTTCTAGTAAATTACTTATTATTCTTCCCCACACTCAGCTGCAATTCTGTTCTTGACTTTATGATAGGGTCTGCGCCATCTTTGCTCAGAAGCATGACACTTACTGAGAAGAGGAGAGCTGGATAAAGTGCAGGGGGCGGGTTAGAGCTGTGCTTGGCTCAGACAAAGCAGATCTGGGGTCCTGAAAAGGTAAGACATCCAAGAATGCTGAGCAGCACAGTCCTAACCCAATTCCTGTTTGCATTCTGCCTGATTTGCCCTCATATGCCATCTTGGATGTTTAACCCTTTAACCGCCAGCCTGCCTGGAGTTTTTGTTACGCTTTGTTGCCAGACCATTTTTCACTATTTTGCACTATGCATGTTCAACTGATTTTTGAAGGGATTTCCCAGAAAAATTATATATTGTTTTTTTCAGCAGAGTCTGGGCTTTAACATGAAATGTCTTGTTTGTCATTTTTTAAGTGTATTCTTAATATTTTGGGGTGAGATGTGCAAAAAAATAAAAAAAAATCTATTTTTTACAATTTGTAGTGTTTTTTTGTAACAAAGTTTGTCAATAAAATCTTATTGTGTGTGAAATCCTAATTCCTCCCGGTTACAACGGCACCACATATGTATTGGTAGATGCCCTTTCCTGCCCAGGAGACTACCCCAAAATGAAACAGCGCTTTAAGAGATTTTCAGATCAAATACAGCTATGCTAAACGCTATGTGCACCTTGCAGTTTTTCAATAAAAACAACCCTTTACATTTGAAATACCCCCCACAAACTATATATTCTCTGGAAGTACACACCTCAAGCTTTTTAGGCATACCAGGCTTGTTGATGTTTCCACAGTTTTCTGGAAGTTCTCCCTCAATGTATTCTTTGGTTACACAGATGCTTCCCTAAAAAAGGATAAAAAAGCAGATTCAAAGCCACATTTTTCTAAAGAAAACTAGATACAAACAAGAAAAAACAAGTTAATCTAAAAAAGCAACATCCCCCCGAACAGAATACCCAACATGCATAGCTACTGTCAAGGGAAGAGTTGCCAAACACCCCAAAGTAAAGCTTGTGCACAACAGTAATTTTGCTTGAAAATTTCAGCTCTGCAGACAAAGTGGCACATTGCGCTTTTTCTAACAACCCTTTACTTTTGGAATACCTGCCACAAACCATATATTCCCTGAAAGTACACATGATAAGCTTTCTAAGCATACCCAGCATGTTGTAGTGGGCCCATCTTTCTGGAAGTAATCCCTCAAAAGAATTCGTTGGTCGCACAGGGTTTCCTTAAAAAATGTATAATAAAGCAGAATAAAAAATGAGTTTTCCTAAAATATCAATATGCAAACAAGAAAAAACAAGCTAAATCTGAAAGTGCAAAATCCCCCGAGCAGAACGATACCCAACATGCATAGGTACTACTAACCCTTTTAACTGCCAGCCTACTTGAGGCTTTGTCACCCTCTCTTGACAGGTCATTTTTCACCATTTTGCGCTATGCTTAACTTTGATTTTTGCAGCAATTTCCAGGAAAATCATATATATTTTTGCGGCAGAGTTTAGGCTTTAACATGAAATGTCTTGTTTGTACTGTTTTTTTAAATATTTTTGAGTAAATCAAACAAAACAAACATTTTTTTTTAGAAAATTGTCTCCTTTATTTCAAATAAAACATTTGTTTTATTAAAGAAAACCATATTGCATGTGAAAGCCCCATTTCTCCCGATTACAACGGTACCACATATGTATCAGTATCCCCCCGTTACTGTTCAGAAGACCCCCCCAAACTGAAAAAACACTTACAACATGTAAAAATAAAATACAACTACAATCCACACTATAAAGGGTTAAATCAAGAAAAAAATTGGTGTGGGGTTCCCCTTCCCGGGGGGGGGGGGGGGGGGGGTAACCCCCATTTTTTTTATTTTAAGGGTTAAAAACCCTTAAAAATTCCCATAAAAAAATGACATGGGGTCCCCGCTATCCAGCATAACCAGCCCAGGGATCAGCTATGCAGGGCTTGTAGAACAAGGCGCAGGGGCCAGCTTTGGTGGCCCCCCCACCCTGCCAAGTACAAGCCCGCACCGCCTAAATCAGCCCGGGCCCTTCTGCCCCCCCTGGGCTTCGGGGAGGCAGGTAATAGGGGGGCCGGGTTTAATGGCAAGTCACCCGCTAGCCGCAGGTGACTTGACAGCCCCTGAGCCTTATGAACTGGTATAGGGGTTTCATGGACTCCTTACAAGTTCACAATGGGTTAAAGTGGACCAACACCCAGGGCTGATTGGTCCCGGAATCTATAAGATTCCTGGACTGTTCTATTCCCTCCCTTCCGGGCATTCAAAATCGGGATGCCCCTCTGTGTGAAACCCCCCGAAACACCCGCTACCACTTACTTGAATCCCGGTCCTACGGCGCATGCGCGGGCCGCATCCCCGCTATCCCTCTAGCAGGACGCGTCCCTGCGCTGGCTATTTATGAATGGCTGGCGTGGGCACGCTCCCTGTTAGAGGAAAGTGGGGAATGCGGCCGCCAGTGCTCTGAGCAGCTGAGCTTAGACGTCTCTTAGACGTCCATAACTCAGCCGCTCTGAGCGCGCTGATTGGACAAGCGGCCGTGCATGCGCCGTAGGACCTGGGTGAGGTGAGTTATTGTGGGTGATCGTGGGGGTTTCACACAGCGGGGCGTTTAAAGGGTTAAAGGCTCAGAACATGCAGTAGATGGTGTTAGGCTCTTTTTTGAGGTGAGCAATCTGTATGTACAGGGTGTTGCAAAAATATAAGATAGTCTCTTAGTCAGGGGGAACGACCGCTTGTCCCCAAAATTTTTCATTGGATTGGGTAATTAATGTAAGTATTTTCTAATTCTTTCAGGGGATTCAGGCAATCTGCTTCTTCCCTGGCTGATGACGCCCATCCTTCGGCCACAGAATGCAGCCCAGGACGCCTACAATCGGGCCCACCGAAAAACCCGGGCCATTGTGGAGAGGGCCTTTGGCCTCCTAAAAACTAGGTTCAGATGTTTGGACCATACCGGGGGGCACTCCAGTACCACCCCAAAAAGGTGATTGATTTAATACTGGCCTGCTGTGTGCTACACAACTTTGCCATAATGCAGCGTGTCCCCCGGTATGTGGATCTTCCCCCCTCTCCAGCCAGCCAGGAGCCTGATGCCAATTACCGTGGCACACCTAGTGCCTCTAGCCAAGCTGTGAGGGCAAATTTGATTCGAACCCATTTTGCCAAATTTTGTTTTCCTGTTTTTGTTTGTTGTATGTATTTGTTGTTTTGTACCCTCATTTGCCTTTGTGAAGGCTTGGTTATTTTATTATTTAGAAATAGTAATGAATGAATTACTAAAACTTTCAAACTTGATCTGAGCCTCATTCATTATTTTCTCACATGTTTGATTTAAAAAACCTTCAATAATCTCCAAATAACCCAAACATTAATGCATCAACTTAGTCCACAACAGCTAAAGTCACATTCAATATATTTAATATAAATATGTCAATTATTAGTTGAAGGGCACTCGCAGACTTCATGTATATACATAGTACAACATAAATATACATTGGTGCAGAATCATGGCACCTAGCAATTGGCCACATCCTGGAGTTTTTAAGTAATGCACTCCAGGCCGAAGTTTCAAGAACAAATAAAAGAAACAGACATAGGGAGCAAGCATTTGCAGGTCAATATTTGTGCAGTAATACATAGGGCCACATACACACCCTCTCCTGCTTGGCCACATTTGCCACAAGCACAGGTGGAAAGCAGCCATACCTATGCCACATCCACGTCTGTAAGTCAGTGGCCCTCCCAAATAATAACCCCCAGTCCAAATGCAAGTCCAGTCCAATCTTTGCCAGGGTTCAAGGTCGTAGTTTGCCAGCCCAGAATGCCCCCAATCATGCCTACAAATAGGATGAGCCAGACACAATTTCATTAGGCCAAAGCCTGCAGCGTGACAGCTTGAGTGGCAGGTTCAGTGAGGATTGAGCTCAGGCATTGGCTAGTGGAGGATCTCAGCACTCTAATGAGCTATATGGATGAAAATTCAAATCAGACAAGCAAAGCCACAAAAAAAGGCCAATACAGACAGGTCAATACAGTAGTGATGTAGAGGAAAGATGTGGAGCAGATACAGGGCAAATAACTGTTAAAATGGGTTGCCCATCCTTGGGGATGGCCCATCACCTGGGCATGTGTGGCATTAAGAATCTGCCACTGTTCCAACATGAGTCTGTTGCTATTTCTAACTTCCTCGAGCATGCCTGTCAAAGTATTAGTTAAGGTGGCCATGTGGCTGTTGCTCGTCCTAAATTCTGTCAGCATGGAGGTGAATGTATTACTTAATGTATCTAATTGTGCAGAAAACTGCTCTGTGGTTCTTTGAGTCACCTGGCGAAATAAACGCCTCTCATGGTGCCACGCTGGATCAACACGCGCCTCCCCTGGGAAACTGGGTGACGTTGCTGACTACGCCTCCCAATTCCCCGGGTTTGAGCGCCTGCAGATGCTGGACGTCTAGGGCGAGCAAGAGTCGCAGATGTGCTCAGCAAATCCTCTGCAGCAGACCTACCACTGGGGACTGTAGGCTCAGTCTCTGCATGCTGCACACGATGGGCTGGCAGCATGCGTCCAGCTTCACTCTGCTGCAAAGGTTTTGTTGCAGTAGCATGTTGAGACCGTGGCAGATTCTGTTCCAGGGGGGTCAGTTGTGAAGGTCCCATCAAGGTGGCATCCTTCTCCATCTCCTGGATTTCCTCCATCAGTGTGTGGGTCTGTTGGGACATGTGCAAAAAAAGGTTTAGTTTGATCCCTAAATATATTAGTTAGGCTAATTAGTCATGTTCATTCACATGCATCAGCAGATTCAGCAAAATACACTTACCGTATATATCTGCTCCTGGCTCCTAGGCAGCACGGAAGTTGACGGCGTGGTCAAACTGGATGAGGCTTCCACACTTGCTGAGGGTTGATTCTGAGCTTTATTTAAATAAAAAGGCATGTAAATACTCAAATATCCATTGATGATCTGTATAACTACATATGCTTCACTAAAACACGTGGGAAAGCAGGAATGGCAACTCCCCCAATGGTCCAAGGTGACCTTCACTTTGAATGTCATTATCTGTTATATGTATGACTGACCCTGTACATACACATTGCTCCCCTTAAATAATACAAACATGCATGTACTGCATGTTATGGGGCTTCACACATCCCTAAAGGGCCATTAGGGACCCACACTCAGCTTGCAAATAGCATTTTTCTTCAGAGTATGCTGGTGGGCATTCTTCCTATGTAGACCTTTCCCTGACCCCAGATCAAGTATTTGAGAGCAAAGCACAGCTAAAACCCAAGTGGCCTAAAGACAAAGAAGGAAGTGTTGGATATGATTGAGTAGAATCACATAACAGGCAGTGCTTTGCTAATATTAAGACTTTAATAGTGACCATAAATACTCTCCAAGGTCGTGTATGGCCTGGCAAATTAGAAAATGAACATTCCGCACACATTACACACCCTGCTAAAACTGTAACCTCCCCTACAAGCCACTTCCTAGGGGCATGTGTTCATATATGCCTGTGAGCCTCATTTTACACCTTTAAAACATTTCACATACACGCTAACATTACTAACCTGCAGGAATAGTAGGGATGTCCGTGTCCCATCGCCCCAAGTGGCCCTCTAATGCCATGGGATTATTCAGCCCCAGCACCATCTCCTTAGCTCGGGTAAACTGTAATTTTGTGGGGAAGCCTCTGCCAGTTTGTAAGCTAAAAAATATAGGTTTGCAAATGTAGGAAATTGTTGACAATACAAGAAGCAGACAAATGCACAACTCAAATATGTACCTATAATTTCGCCGTTTATTTTCTTTCTTCCGTGCTGCATACTTCAGGTCAGAAATTTTGCGTTGAATCTGCTCCACATCTTTAAGCTCCTGCCCCGCTGCATTGACCTGTCTAGTGAGCTCCTCCAAGAGTTCAGTTTTTCGCAATTTGCTTGTTGATTTGGATTTTCACCCATATAGCTCGTCATAATGTAAGGTCAGCCCACTTACCAATGCCAGAGTTTGGGCCTCACCAAACCTGCCACTCAACTGTCCTTGGCGCAATGTCCGGCCTAATGCTTGATGTTCTGGCTCATCCCTGGATGTAGGCAATTCGGGGGACATTCTGGGCTGGCTCTGTTGTGTAGAAATGTTTGACAGGTGGCTGGATAAAGAATGGACTGGACTTGGAAATGGACTTGGTGCCCTTGCCTGGGTGGCCACTGAACTTGCAGGCGTCGATGTGGCATATGGATAGTTGCCAAGCTGATTCCCTTAATCTCTTTTTCTAGATGTTAATGTAGTGGGTGAAGGATCTGGAGCAGGGACTGCAGCAGATCAGGCCCAGGAGGCACATGAAGAAGGTGGGTGATGTCACACACACATTCAAATTGTCATTTGCTTACTGTTGATTCAGATTAGAAGTGATCCTATTTGACATGTCTCTACAGCCTCAACTTCCCAGCAGTGGCAGGTCCCAGAACCCAGGGTGGTCCCCGACGCACACGTCGGCCACCAACGAAGTAAGTTGTAATGTCATTCTTTTGAGTATCTTGATGACATGATCACCAAGATACCTAAAGCCATAGTCCATGGCATTAGCATAATGACATATGCCCACTTCCTTTGATTAATTACTTAGCATAATGACATATGCCCTCTTCCTTTGATTAATTACTTCGCATAATTATATATGGCTTCATGAGTTAGCTTGCCACCTAAAAACATTCCATCCACAGGTGAGAAACATGTATTTGCCAACAAATAATGTTTGTTTCTTTTTTATACAGGGACCACATGTGCCAGAGTGGCAGCAATGAATGAAAGGGTCCTTCAGTTGGTGGACGACATGCAGGAGCCGAGTGATTCGTTGGGGACCACAAAAGAAGACTAATGTTCTGGGTCCTGCCATTGCTTTGTAAATAGTTTTAAAGTTTCATATGTTTAAGCATTTTACATTTTTAAACAATTTTATATTTTCTATTTATAGTTTTAGGGGTCCAAAATGGAAGAAGAACCTAAGCGCAAAGTGGTTTGGGTAAGTTTTAGGGGTGCAAAATGGAAGAAGAATCTAAGCGCGAAGTGGCTTGGGTAAGTTTTAGGGGTCAGAAATGGAAGAAGAATGAAAGCGCAAAGTGATTTAGGTGCGTTTTAGGGGTCAGAAATGGAAGAAGAATGAAAGCGCAAAGTGATTTAGGTGCGTTTTAGGGGTCAGAAATGGAAGAAGAATGAAAGCGCAAAGTGATTAAGTTGCGTTTTAGGGGTCAGAAATGGAAGAAGAATGAAAGCGCAAAGTGATTTAGGTGCGTTTTAGGGGTCAGAAATGGAAGAACAATGAAAGCGCAAAGTGATTTAGGTGCGTTTTAGAGGTCAGAAATGGAAGAACAATGAAAGCGCAAAGGGATTTAGCTGCGTTTTAGGGGTCAGAAATGGAAGAACCACCTAAGCGCGAAGTGGTTTGGGTAAGTTTTAGGGGTCCAAAATGGAAGAAGAACCTAAGCGCGAAGTGGCTTGGGTAAGTTTTAGGGGTCAGAAATGGAAGAAGAATGAAAGCGCAAAGTGATTTAGGTGCGTTTTAGGGGTCACAAATGGAAGAAGCATGAAAGCGCAAAGTGATTTAGGTGCGTTTTAGGGGTCAGAAATGGAAGAAGAACCTAAGCGCGAAGTGGTTTGGGTAAGTTTTAGGGGTCCAAAATGGAAGAACCACCTAAGCGTGAAGTGGTTTGGGTAATTTTTAGGGGTCCAAAATGGAAGAACCACCTAAGCGCGAAGTGGCTTGGGTAAGTTTTAGGGGTCAGAAATGGAAGAAGAATGAAAGCGCAAAGTGATTTAGCTAAGCATTGTAGCACAAGTGAGTGAACCAAATATTTAGGCAAGCACTTTAATGAGTTAAGTTTGTAGTGCGCAGGCGTAAGGTCAAAAGGATTTTCGTCTGGACGATGAACGGGAAACCTAAAGGATTCGTGGAAGGAGACGATGGAAAAAGGGCAAAAACAGAAGCCTACGTTGTAACATGAGTAAAAAAAACGGAAAACGAAAGCTGGAAAATGACATTCTCGTACTCTGCCGTACGAATGGACGAAGACTTTACAGAAGGCTTGCAATGCATGCATAGAATCGCTCGTACACTCATACAAGAGCAAGAACATTTAAAAAGAAAAACAGATCGACACAAAAACCAAAGTACTTATTTGTCTCTCTGAATCAACCTTAATGTGCAAGATTTCAAAAATGTGAGCTAACAGGCCATCAGTGTCCTCAGGGAACCATGACTCCTCCCCAGACGCATACCCAGGGTCACTGTCGTAACCCTCCTGCTGGTCCCTAGAGGAGTCAGAGTCCTGAAAAAGTTCCCCCTCCTCTAGGGGGTAAAGTCCCCCATCCTCCTCAGGAAAGAGGGATGTCACGGGAGCCAGGTGCCGCTTCTTGCCAGAGCCTTACGTGGAACTGGCCTGGCAAGCTGCCTTTCAATACTGGCCACACGCAGTGCCAGATCAGACTGTGACCCCCCGCTAGTATCCCCCTCACTGGGGGCTAAATGCAGGCACAGGGGGGGGGGTAGGCGATGCGGAAAGGGGCGCAGAGCTGGGAAGCGAAGCGGGCAGCCCAGCCTGGAGCGCAAGGACACCTTGGGTGCACGGCACACACATCGTGGCACTGTTACTCACAGGGGATACCCCACACATGGAACACAGCCGTGCTTGCCCCGAAAGGACCTCCAAGCACGCTATCCCCAGAAGCCCCCATATGGTGATTAAGACAGGCGCAACAGGCCAGCACAGGGTAAAGGCTAGCAAGAGCCACCCAGGATGCCCCCCCCAAGGGATGCCCCCAGAAGCAAGTAAGGGAAGATGAGGGATGGTAAGGGGTAGGACTGGGAGAAACCACAACCCACAGTTGTCCCGCCTGAAAGACATAAGACATAAGTATCCCGCAGCATATGCCCCAAGGAACGAAAAAACCCTGAAGGGGATTCACGGACCAAGCAGGGCAAGGACACCAGCCGTCAGACCACAGGAGGAAGCGCCAGGCAGACCAGGATCACCGCCGCAGCTCCGGGATGAAGAAGGGTCCCAGACGCGCAGCAGAATCAAAATGGCGTCGGCAGAAGAACCTTGAGGGGCGGGCCGCAGGAGAACGACGTGATACGAGTCATCCTCCAGCCCCGCCCCCCCGAAGAGCGCGAAATCGGCGCTCACGTGACCTCGCCGGCTTCATCACACAGTAGAAAAAATGCCTCACAGATATAGCGCCGTGGAGCGTAGTACAAAGCGACGAGGCCGCAAAAAACAGCTAGCACACAGTAAAAAACTGATTGAGAATAGAAAAAAGCACCCTCGCCGCTACTACCTGCCCCCCCCCCCTCCCCCGAGCACGCGACAGGGAGGGAGAGAGGGAGGTGAGCGAGCAGCGGCCAGGGATGGGGGGGGGCGACCCCAAAACGCCAGAACAAGCAACCCCCAAAAACACTCACCCCCTCAGAAGCTAGGACAGGAACTCAGCATCCCTAGTAGGCTCACCATAAAGCCTATGGCCGGTCACCCTTTGTGGTACAGGGTCTGCGGCTTGGAACAGCGCTCCTTGAGCACCTGACCCTAGTGCTCTTCTACCTTCACCCGATCCGTCAGCCGAGGCTGGGAGGCACAGAGGGTCCGGAAACGGGTGGAAATAACCAAGCAGGGCCGCAGGCTTGGTTGCCCCGCTCACCTGCGCAATATAGAGAGCCATCTTCTATCTTCGCAGAATCACTGCAGAGAGAACACTGGATAAGTCTATGGTGATTCCGTTTTTATATGGTACCGGGAGGAGCCACAACTCTTCTGCAGTGCACTGCGCCACCTTGTGGCGGAATAACCCATACGTAAGGACTTCTGGAAGCAGGCCGTGCCATGCTATAGGAAAAACCTTATGGCTGCTTTTTCCTGTGGCGGAACTCTCAGCCAGCCACAGCGCCCCAAGACCCTGGCGCTTACCTTACCATCCTGATCCGAATGCAGCTTAGCTGCGGAGGCAAAGTGAGTCCATTCAGATCAGAGGAGTATAAGTGCCAAGGAACAGTCAGGTTTCCATTATCCCCGCTTCCAAGGCATAATTCCTTTTTAAAGTGGACCAACACCCAAAATTTTCTCTATCCTGGGTGTTGGTCCACTTCTGCGGGGCACCCCCAGAAAGCCCAAAAAAAACTTACCTCACCAGGGAGGGCACCCACGCCGGCCATTCACAAACAGCCGGCGCGGGTGCGCGCCCTGCTAGAGGGACGCGCGAGAGGTGGCGGCAGCCAGCGCATGCGCCGTTGGACCGGGAGAAGGTAAGGTTTGTCCGGGGGGGTTTCACACAGCAGGGCATCCCGGTTTCGGATGCCCCGCGGGGAGGGAGCTGATCGGCCCGG
The DNA here is from genome assembly GCA_027917425.1 of Gastrophryne carolinensis. Classification (NCBI taxonomy): domain Eukaryota; kingdom Metazoa; phylum Chordata; class Amphibia; order Anura; family Microhylidae; genus Gastrophryne; species Gastrophryne carolinensis. The sequence goes on from CM051238.1 coordinate 424,159,145, forward strand.
GAATCTTATAGATTCCCGGGCCAATCAGCGGTGGGTATTGGTCCACTTTAAAAAATAAAAAAGTAAATAGAAAGGAGTTCAGATACACCCATGCAGGCCAGTTCCAACTGCAAGAAAGAAAACTGAAGTGGAAGAAGTCAGCCAGGAAGATATAGGCCAGGGAAGTGGAGACACACCTTTGTCTTGCAGTCCACGCCTTTCCGTCGAGATTAATCCATTCGTCTCTGATGGCCTGAAGCAAAATGGAAGAGAAAAGACATTCAAATAGAACGTGTCCAAAGGCGGGCAACAAAAATGGTAGAAGGATTTAAACTTAAAACTTCAATCAGGAGAGACTTAAAGAACTTAATTTGTACAGTCTGGAGGAAAGAAGGGAGAGAGGGGACATGATTGAGACCTTTAAATATGTGAAAGGATTCAATAAGATTCAGGAGGGAAGTGTTTTTAAGAAGAAACCTAATGATAGAACAAGGGGGCACAACCTGAAGATTTTTGGATGGAAGATCAGGAGCAATGCTAGAAAATATTATTTTACAGAAAGAGTAGTAGATGCTGGGAACAAACTTCCAGCAGAGGTAGTTGAAAAAATCAACAATCACTGAATTTTAACATGCCTGGGATAAGCACACATCTATCCTAAGATAAAGAGTACATACAGTATACACATAAGGGCAGACTAGATGGACCGTATGGTCTCCTTCTGCCGTCACCCTTCTATGTTTCTATGTCTATCCTCCTAATGACACTTGGCAGTCTCTGAAGCATAACTTCTGGGGGTGGGGTTATGCGCTCAGAGACAGAACAACTTTATCAAGTGTCCGTTCTCCAGGTCAGTCCTGGAAAAAAATTGCTTTACTGAATGAACTACAATAACACAATTCTGTGAAACTCACCTGTAGAATTGGTTTTTCTGGAGATCCATTCCAGACCCTCCTTACACTTGGGATTACTTCCTGCCCGAAGGGTGTGACTGCAAGACAAAAAAGGTGTGGCCCCTCCCGGGCCATAAGTAGCAGCTGCCTCTTAAAGTGGACCATCACCCTCCCGGGCCGATCACCTCCCTCCCCGCGGGACAACCGAGATCGGGATGTCCCGCGGGGTGAAACCCCCCCCAAACGCCCCAAATCCCCTTACCTTGTCTTCAGCGGCGGCGGCCGGCCGCCTCCCTTGCGCCCCTTTAGACGTGCGCGTGCCCGCGCCGGGCGTCTGTGAATGGCCGGCGCGGGCGCGTCAAGAGTGACGCGCGGGAGGCGGCGGCGGAAGTTTTCCGGGTGATCGGGGGGGGGGTTTCACACAGCGGGGCACCCCGATCGGGCGTGCCCCACCGAAGGGGACCAAGACCCAGGATAGTCAAAATCCTGGGTGTTGGTCCACTTTAACTAAACCAGCACTTAAAAAAACTGTAAATCATATACCCAGAGGCAGGCCGGGAGGCCCCATTATAGGAGACAATGTTACCTCACACCGAACTCGCTTTTTTTTTCAAAGCCAATGAAATAATAAATGGACTAAACACCATCAAAAAGGCATCAAAAGATAGATCATGACCCAAAAAGGGTGGGCCGGAGGGTCTGGAATGGATTCCCAGAAAAACCAATTCTATAAGCGAGTTTCACAGAATTGTGTTTTTTCTTCTGATCCATTCCAGACCCTCCTTACACTTGGGATCTCCAAAAGCAGTGCCATCTATGGGCGGGATCCCCAGCGCGGAACAGCAGCTAGTTTATTTCATTACCGCCTGAAGAACCTTTCGACCAACCACAGTGTCAGCTGAGGCCCTAACATCTACTTTGTAGAATTTGGTAAATGTATGAACCAAAGACCAGGTGGCAGCTTTACAAACCTGTTCCACCGAAGCCTGATGCTGAAAAGCCCAAGAAGCCCCATTGGCCCTAGTGGAATGGGCCGTCATCCGAAAAGGGGGTTCCTTCCCCTTGGCCGAGTAGGCTCTTACCACTGCCTGTCTAATCCACTTACTGACAGTGGATTTAGCAGGTGGAATACAAAAAGAAAATCCGACTTCCTGGGGGATTCTGTAGCCGCCATGTAATATCTTATGGCTCTGACTACATTCAAAGAATGAAGAGCATTTTCCTTAGCCGGAACTGGGCATGAGGAAGGTAGGACTACCTCCTCATTAAGGTGAAAAGGATAAACAACCTTCGGTAGAAAATCAGGCTTAAATCAAAAAACGACCTTGTCTCTGTGTAACTCAAAATAAGGAGACTTCATACATAAAGCCGCTAAATCGGAAACTCGCCGCACAGAGGCGATTGCCACCAAGAATATCACTTTGAGCGTCAACATGCTCAATAGAGCGTCAATCAAAGGTTCAAAGGGAGCCCCCTGGAGAGCAGATAGCACCAGATTTAAGTCCCACACCTGTAAAATAGGCTTGCGCGGTGGTCTGACATGAGTTACTCCCTGAAAGAAAGTTCTAAAAAGTCTATTGTTAGCGATAAACAAGTCCGAAACATGCCCCTTGAGGGTGCTTAATTGGAGACCTAGCTCTAAACCATTCTGCAGAAATTCAAAAATTCTAGAAACAGAATATCTTCTGCATGAAAACTTCCTGGACTCACACCAGGAGATGAACGCCCGCCAGACCCTGTAGTATATCTTGGAAGATGTCTTCTTCCGGGCCTGAATCATGGTATGAATAACCTTGGCCGATAAACCCCTCTCTGTCAAGATCGAGGTTTCAATAGCCAAGCCGTCAAAGCCAGCATCTGTAAATTTGGGTTTCGAAGAGACCCCTGTGTGAGAAGCTCTGGATCTTCTGGCAGGCGCCAATGGTCTACTTGACATCCTTACTATGTCTGAAAACAAGCTTCTCCTTGGCCAGCGAGGAGCCACCAGGATGGTTGGTACCCCCTCTTGAGCCACTTTCCTTAGTACACGACTCAGGAGTGGGAGCGGAGGAAATGTATACAGGAAATTGAGCCTTGTCCATGGGGTTGTCAGAGCGTCCGTTGCTATGGCCAGAGGGTCTCTCTCATAAACCTCGGCCCTTTGTGATTGTGTCTGGACGCAAAGAGATGCACCTCTGGACAACCCCAGCGAAGGCAAATGGCTTGAAAGATCTTCTGACTAAGAGACCATTCTCTCCGACGCAGACACCCCCTGCTCAAGGAGTCTGCCTCCTGGTTCTCTACCCCCGGGATGTAAACCGCCGGGATGCAGGGAACATTCTCCTCTGCCCAAACCTGAATCCGGCTTACTTCCCTTAGGGCCCTCTTGCTCCGAGTACCCCCCTGATGGTTGTTATAGGCTACCGCTGTCCGATTGACTGGTCCTGGACAGCATGCCCCTTTAACCCTTTAAACGCCAGCCACGTAAATTTTACGTGGCTGCCTCTCAAACAGTTAAACGCCAGCCACGTAAAATTTACGTGCCTGAATTTCCCCACAAATAAAAAAAAAAGTAAAAATAAAAGACACTTACCTCGTTCGATCCGGTCGGGTCTCCTCTTCAGCCAGAGGGGCTCCGATCGCCCATCGGGGCTCCTCCGGCTGCAGAGGAGGGCCCGGACCGGGTGCCCCCCCCCCGTTTCAGCAGCCGCCTGGTTTCCTGTAATAAAAAAAAAAAAAAAAAAAATGACAGTTACCTACCTTTGTCCCCGCAGGCTCTCCTTTTCACGGGGGGGGGGGGGGGGCTCCGATCCCCCCTCCCCGCTCTTCTGTCTTCTGGAGGGGGCATAACAGCCCTCCTCCCTCAGCAGCGTCTTCCGATGGCGGCCGCCATCTTGGATTCTGGCCCCGCCTCTTTGGGGCGGGGCCGGTGACGTCACTCAGCTGTCAGATGCCAGTGACGGTCCTCCGATCGCCTGCCTCCCCCCTCCTCTGCCCAGCCGTCACTGACAGCAGATCGCCGCGGGACACAGAAGATGAAGTTCAGAGGTGAGTAAAGTAAAAATTTTTTTTTTTTTTTTTAAATAAAGTATTTACAAAAAAAGTGTCTGTCTTTTTTTTTTTTTACTTTAACCCTTTGTGAACTGGTAAGGGGTCCATGTGACCCCTTATACCAGTTCACAGGGCTCGGGGGTCTGGCAAGTCACCTGCGCTAGCGGGTGACTTGCCATTAACCCCTGGCCCCCCAAATTACCTGCCTCCCAAAGCCCAGGGGGGGCAGAAGAGCCGTGGCCCTAGGCTATGACGGCTTGTAGCCGCAGGGCCAGGGGCCTCTAAAGCTGGCCCCTGCGCCCTGTTCTACAAGCCCCCATAGCTGGTCACAGGCTGGTTATGCTGGGTAGGGGGGACCTCACGCCATTTTTTTTTTGGATTTTTAAGGGTTTTAACCCTTAAAAATCCCAAAAATAAAATGGGGTCCCCCTCCCTTTGAGGGGGGACCCTATGTCATTTTTTTTTTTAATTAACCCTTTGTTACCTGTAACCCAGCAGGAGAGCAGAAGCCTAAGTGATCAGCGTGGGACACAGGGATGGATGGGAGGTAGGTATAAAAAAAAAATAATTAAAAAAATATTTTTTTTTAATAAAGTTTTTTTTAAAGTGTGTCTCTGTGTGTGTTTTTTTTTTTTTTTTTTACTTTTAACCCTTTGTGAACTGGTAAGGGGTCCATGTGACCCCTATACCAGTTCACAGGGCTCGGGGGTCTGGCAAGTCACCTGTGGCTAGTTTGGCCCCATTTACCTGCCTCCCAAAAAAACCTTAAAATTCCCCCAAGAAATGGTGCCCCCCCCCCCCCCCCCCGTAAAGGGGGATCCCACACCATTTTTTTTTTATTTAACCCTTTATTATGTGGATAGTAGTTGTATTTTATTTGTAAATGTTATAAAGTGCTCTTTTCAGTTTATGGGATCACCTGGACAGGAACGGGGGGCTACCGATACATATGTGGTATCATTGTAATCGGGAGAAATGGGGCTTTCACATGCAATATGGCTTTCTTTAATAAAATAAATGTTTTTGTTTAAAATAAAGGAGACAATTTAAAAAATATATATTTATTTATTTATTTGAAAATATTTAAAAAAGTAGAAAAAATACAAACAAGACATTTCATGTTAAAGCCTAAACTCTGCCACAAAAAGAAAATATGCCATTTTCTTGGAAATTCCTGCAAAAATCACAGTTAAACATCACGCAAAATGGTGAAAAATATCCTGTCAGGAGAGGGTGACAAAATCTCAAGTAGACTGGCAGTCAAAAGGTTACAGGTACCTATGCATGTTGGGTATTGTTCTGCTCGGGGGACCTTGCGCTTTCAGATTTAGCTTGTTTTTAGCTTGTTTTTTCTTATTTGCATATTGATATTTTAGGAAAATGTGTTTTTTATTCTGCTTTTTTATACATTTTTTTGTGAAATCCTGTGCAACCTATGAATTCTTCGAGATATTACTTCCAGAAAGATGAGCCCACTACAACAAGCTGGGTACGCTTAGAAAGCTTAACATGTGTACTTTCAGGGAATATATGGTTTATGGGGGATATTCCAAATGTAAAGGGTTGGTTTGGTAGAAAAAGCACAAGGTGCGCACTTTGTCTGCAGAGCTGAATATCTGAAGTAAAATTACCGTTCACACGCAATAAGATTTTATTGACAAACTTACATTTTTTATTACAAAAAAACACTACAAATTGTAAAAAATAGTTTTTTTTTTATTTTTTTGCACAATTGTCACCCAAAAATATTGAGAATACACTTAGAAAATGACAAACAAGACATTTTATGTTAAAGCCCAGGCTCCGCTGAAAAAAACAATATATCACTTTCCTGGGAAATCCCTGGAAATCCCTTCAAAAATCACAGTTGAACATGGGGAGCGCAAAATAGTGCAAAATGGTCTGGCAACAAAGGGTGACAAAATCTCAAGGTAGGCTGGCGGTTAAAGGGTTAAAATGGGGGTCAGATGCTGGAGTACTAGCAAAACTGCTCTTAACTCCAAGAGATTTATGGGAAGCCGATTCTCCTTCGGACCCCACTGCCCCTGGATCTTCTGGGTTGGCCGGATGCCCGCCCCCCCCCCCCCCCCCAGCCTGTAAGACTGGCATCCGTGGAAACGATTTGCCACTGAGGTGTCAGAAAGGACCTGCCTACTAATAGGTGTAGAGGATCCAACCACCACAGGAAAGATTGTCTGGCTGAGGGAGTCAGAACAAACGACTGATCCAGAGATTGCGGGGCCCGATCCCAGCTTGACAACAGATTTAACTGAAGAGGCCTCATGTCAACTGGGCAAAGGGCACTACTTCGAAGAAGGCCACCATAAGGCCTACTAGTCTCATCCCTAGCTGAATTGTTGGCTGCTGACAAGCTAGCAAGGTCTCTATCTGGCTCCGGAGTAGCAGAACCTTCTGCTCCGGCAGAAAAACTCTGATCTGAACCGTGTCCAGAGTCATTCCCCAAAAAGACCTTACTGACGATGGGGTGATATGCGACTTTGGATAATTGATCACCCAGCCAAACCTCTCTAGGGTTGACAACAGAGTCAGTGTGTCTTTCTCGATCTCCTGAAGGGACCGGGCAGAGATCAACAGATCGTCCAGGTATGGGATTATGCAAATCCCCTGGCCCCTAAGTCTGGCCAGGAGACCTGCCAAAACCTTGGTGAACACCCTTGGAGCCGAGGATATGCTGAAGGGAAGAGCCACAAACTGGAAACGTTGGCCTTCCAGGGTAAACCTTAAAAACTTCTGATGTCCCGGAAAAATCGGGATGTGCAGATATGCGGCCCTTATGTCTACTGTGGTCATAAGATCTCCGGGCTGAATCGTTCTTACTGCTGATCTCAAAGTTTCCATGCGGAAATGTCTCACCCGGATGAACTTGTTGAGGCCCTTTAGGTCTAAAATAGGATGCACCGATCCATCCTTCTTGGGGATCGTGAACAGGTTGGAGTAAAACCCCTGACCTTCTTCCTGAAGGGGTACCTGACAAATTACCCCTTTCTGAAGAAGATGCAGAACAGAGGCTCTCAGGGCATCTGCCTTTAACTGGTTCCAGGATGCCCCTGACCAAAGGAACCTTGTGGGCGGTCTGGCTGCAAACTCGATCTTGTAGCCTGACAACACCACTTCCTGAATCCAAAGATCCGCCACATGGTGTCTCCAGATTGGAGCAAACTGCAAGAGCCGCCCCCCCACCCGCCCGGGTGAGGGCGCCCCTTCATGCCTGGGTGGACTTGGCTGGAGGCTTAGGCCTGCTTCTCCAAGAGCCACCGTCCCTATTACGGACCCTGCCTCTGCCCCAAAAATCCCTGCGGGAACTTTATATGAAGCCTCTACCGCTCTGAAAGGGCTGATATGATGAGGGCCTCTGAAAAGTACGAGCCAACCTTCTTCTCCGAGGAAGCTTGCCATCCTTGACCATAAGGTCAAGCCGCTCCCCAAAGAGTCTTCTCCCCAAAAAGGGCAAATCTATAAGAGATTTTTTTAGCGGCAGCATCAGCAGACCATTGTTTTAGCCATAAAGATTGGCGCAAGGCAATAAGAAGAGCAGAGGTTCTTGCACCTAGCCTGACCACATCATCCATAGCAGTGATAGCAAAGGTGTTAAAATCCAAGCAAGCTCTAAATTCCTTGGACTCTTAAGCATGTCTGCGAGACTTAGCCCTGGCCATAAGCTGCTTTACCTTCTTCCTTGAAGCCAAAGAAACGATAGCCGTGGCACAAACAGGGCGTAATAGTGAACCTACCATCGCAAAAGCATGGCGAGCCAGCTGATCTATTTGTCTGTCTGTAGGATCTCTTAAAGAAGCGTTAGTAGCAGACGGCATGATAGTAGTGTTGGACAGTCCTGACACAGAAGAGTCCACCTCAGGTGGAAATGACCATAATTTTATCATATCAGAAGGAAAAGGATACCTTGAATCTAGGATCCTAGGCACAGCAGGCAACTTGTTAGGATTTTCCCATTCCTTTAACACCATCCTGGAGAAATGCAATTGCTCTGGAAACACCTGCCTCTGTCTCACAGCCCTAAATAGGTCACCCTTCCCCCTTTTCTTCACCTTAGGAGGGGTAATGTTTAAAGTTTCGAAAACAGAAGAAAGTAAACTCTGTTTCTTCTGAGAGTAAGGGATCTTCATCAGAAGAAAATAAGATAGAATTACTGTCCTCATCACTGGAGTGTAACTCACCTTCTGAGAGTGGTTCATCAATCTCTTCCTCCTCCTCAGAACCAAAAGAGGCAAAAAAATCCTCTTCCTCATAAGCAGGCTCCAAATGCCTCTTCTTATTGGCGGCCTTTTTAGGAACGACCAAAGAGAGCTGTCTTTCCAGGTTATCCAACCTGTGTGCCAAATCAGCCTGCGCTCCACTGCCTTCCCCTTCTCTAGGAGCTACCTGAGGAGGCTGAGCTTCAGAAGAAACCAAATTTAATGCTGGACTGGATACAGGAGCAACCGTCCTATTATGGCCTGAACCAATTCTCCTGGCGCAAGCGGAAAAAACTGTGCTGAAACCACCCAGGGGATTTTGCTTACATAAAAGGGCAGAGCCTGCCTTGCTCAAGGGGGATGCCCGACTCACTATCCCCCAATGCCTCCGTCATGGTGTTTTTAATTTTGCAAAAAAGACCTAAAGGTCCTAAGCCTATCCCAATCCCCAGGAGGACTGGAAGGAACCACAACCCTGTTATCCTTCTTCCCAATCTAAAAAATAAACAGTAGAAAAACTTATTAAAAAATGTCTTTTTTTTAAATAGCATAATACCAGCCATAATGATTATAATACAAAAAGACAATCATAATAATACAATCGCCCTCCACTTACCCCTGCAGCAGCCCAATGACCTCAGAACTGGCGACCACACATGCACCACAAACTCTACACAATGCACCCTAGACCCAGAGTAAAAAAGGTGGAGCAGGGGTTAAATTCTTTAGGGGCCCACACCTATACCGCACCCTCGGGTGCACCTGCCCGCCCGCGATGCCTTGGAGTGGCCTAGTGCTCAAGAGCCCCCCATAGATCCCCTTAGGGCTAGGGCAATACAGCAGTGGGGTCTGCGGAGGAGCCCGACCATGGCCGTACCCCGCCCCCACTACTAACTAAACTAACTAGGAGAGCAGCTGCTGCTAAGCCTAAGAGCAGCAAGAAGCCGCAGCGTGGTCTGCGGAGGAGCCCGGCAAATGGCCGCTCCCCCGCTGCTGCTGCTGCTGTGTGTCAGGGGCCCAATGCCACCTACCTCCCCCTCCATGCAGGGGTATGCAGCGAGGTCACCCTGAGGTCTCGGCGGCGGAGAGCGTGCTCTCTCTGCTCATTTAATGCCGGAGAGCGTGCAAGTGAAAGCCGAAAAGCCGCATCGCGCTTCCGCACCCAGCTCCGCCCCCGACATAACGTCACCACAGAAAAACACGCCCCTTAAAGCCGAAGGCGCGAAATTTGAACATTTTAAAAATAAACCTAAAAACATGTGGGAAGAAGGGTGGGTAGTATATAAATTACACAGTTCCTCAGCAGGTACACCAGACAAAAACCTGCGGCTGACGTGCTTTTCAAGGAAAGCCTGCATCCCAGAGCGTATACACTCTGCAAGCGCCCAAGACCCCGGCGCTTCACCTTACCTTCACGGACCCCTGAACAGCAAAGCTGTGGGAGGCAAATGGGTCTGGGGGATCCGTGGGAATAAGGCTGTGCAGGAAGCAGACAGGGTGCATTCCCCCGCTTGCTGCCAATCCTTAAGAGAGAACTTCAAGCAACCTTCACAGTCAACTCAACTGCAAGAATAAAACTGGTTTAGTTAAGAGGCAGCTGCTACTTATGGGCCGGGAGGGGCCACACCTTTTTTGTCTTGCAGTCACACCCTTCGGGCACGAAGTTATCCCAAGTGTAAGGAGGGTCTGGAATGGATCAGAAGAAAAATGTAAATGATGCACTGTATTGGTTGTCTTAAATCACTTTTACCCACAATATTTGCCACAATGGAGGGGGATGTGTCAAGCCTCAGCACACTCCCTCAATTGCTACTGTAGTTTTTCACTCTATAAGATGCATTCCCCTCCAACTGCCAACAGTGGAGAAAAATACAACTCTGAAGTACTCACCTGTAGAGCTCCAGTAGTAGTAATAACATGTGGGTAATCCTCCGCCGCCGTGCACTGCAGACATGTAGAAAACAAGCTCCTCCCGGCCCTACATATAACGAGGCACCTCCCACAAATCCCCAGCATTGAAAAGCAGTGAGAAAGAGAGGCCAGGAGAAACAACCACCCAAAACTTGGCAAAAATATCAAAGATAACAATCACCAACAGGGGATCCAGAACAAGGTGAAAACAGGGTGGGGTGGAGCAGGACGTGCTGTATGCGTATAATATCAACTCTACAGGTGAGTACTTCAGAGTTGTATTATTCTAAGCATACAGCACGTCCTGCTCCAGTAGTAGTAATAACATGTGGGACATCCAATAGCAGTGTCCATAAGAAGGGTGGGATCACCAACAGAAGGCAACAGCAAGCAGTCTAAACTACTGCCGCCTGCAGAACCTTGCGGCCAAACACGGCGTCAGCTGAGGCCCGAACATCAACCTTGTAAAACTTTGTAAAGGTATGTACAGAAGACCAAGTAGCAGCCTTGCAAACTTGCTCCACAGAGGCCTGGTGCTGAAAAGCCCAAGAAGCCCCAACAGCTCTAGTAGAATGAGCAGTAAGACGAAAGGGGGGGGGAGTCTTCCCCTTAGCAGTAAAGGCTTGAACCAAAGCCTGAGGAATCCATTTACTGATGGTAGACTTGGCGGGAGCCAAACCCTTCCTAGGCCCATGAGGCACAACAAAGAGAGCATCCGTCTTCCTAAAGGCCTGAGTGGTAACCAGGTAAGACTTGACACACCTGACCACATCCAAGGAATGCAAAGGGTTACTAGGATTAGGGCACAAGGAAGGAAGTACAATATCTTGATTCAAATGAAATGCAGACACAACCTTAGGCAGGAAGTCTGGCTTGAAGCGAAACACCACCTTATCCCGGTGTCTCTCAAAGTAGGGAGGCTGAATGGACAAAGCAGCCAACTCAGACACACGTCTAACTGAAGTGATGGCTACCAGGAAGACAACCTTGAGCACAGCGAGAGCGGCCTCATGAATAGGCTCAAAGGGAGCCCCCTGCAGGGCCAACAAAACCAAGTTCAGATCCCAAACGGGAACCATAGGTTTCCGAGGAGGGCGCACATGAGTGACCCCCTGAAAGAAGGTCTTGATAAGAGAGTGCTGGGCAAAGGCCTTCTGAAAGAAGATAGACAGGGCCGAAACCTGGCACTTCAAGGTACTAAGCTTAAGACCTAAGTCTAGACCAGGTTGTAAAAACTCCAGCACCCTGGATACTAAGAATTCCCGGCAGGGAAGAGACCTGGTTTCACACCAGTCAATGTAAGCACGCCATACTCTATAATAGATAGCAGCAGAATTCTTCTTCCTGGCTTGCACCATAGTAGGCACAACAGATGCAGACAAACCCTTTTCCATCAAGATGGAGGTTTCAATAGCCAAGCCGTCAAAGCCAGCGTTAGTAAATTGGGATGGCGTAGAGACCCTTGAGTCAGAAGGTATGGCAACCTTGGCAGATCGTACTGATCTACTGCCATTTGAACCACATCTGCGAACCACACTCTTCTTGGCCACCTTGGGGCCACCAGAATCGCGGGTACCCCTTCCAGAGCGATCTTGCGCAGCACTCTGCCCAGAAGGGGAATTGGTGGAAACACATACAGGAGCCGAAACTCCTTCCAAGACATTGACAGGGCATCCGTGGCCAGAGCCAGAGGATCCTGAGACAGGGATACAAAGCTCGGTAGCTTGTGATTGTGACGTGACGCAAAGAGATCCAAATACTGAAATACCCTGTCGCAGAGGGACCATTCCCCCTGACGGGACCACCCCCTGCTCAGAGCATCTGCTAGCAGATTCTCCGTCCCCAGAATGTAGACAGCCGATATGCATTGTACATTGGTCTCTGCCCAAGTTAGAATCGGAGACACCTCCTGGAGAGCACCCTTGCTCCGGGTTCCTCCCTAATGATTGTTGTAGGCAACCGCTGTCCTGTTGTCTGAGCGTACCTGAACCACCAGACCCTTCAGGTGCTGGGTCAATCGGTTCAGCACCAATCGGACCGCCCTGAGTTCCAGGACATTGATAGGAAGATGGGCCTCCTGAGGGCCCCACCTCCCCTGGAAGCGCAGGGACTTCCAGAATCCCCCCCAGCCCGAAAGACTGGCATCCGTTGTGACCGTCTCCCAAGAGGGAGCCCGGAAGGATCTGCCCCTTGTCAAGTTCCTGTGGTCCAACCACCAAGCAAGGGATTGCCTGACCGAGGGGGGAATCACCCAGCTGTCGTCCAAAGATGCTGGTGAAGCTGCAGAGTTCTCAGATGAAACTGGGCAAAGGGCACCTGCCGGATGGAGGGATGAGGGTTCGCGAGCAGGGATCTCGCCTGGGTTGCCAGAGCTTCCACCTTCTGCGGAGGAAGGAATATCCTTGACCGAACCGAGTCCAGAATCATCCCCAGAAACGGGGTCACTGAGGAGGGGGACAGAGAGGCGCCCAGCCGAAGGACTCCAGGGTGGACACCACCAACCGAGTGTCCAGCTCTGCTTGCCGCAGAGACCGAGAGGTGATGAGTATATCGTCCAGGTAGGGCAACACGCGTATGCCCTTTAGTCTTAAGAGAGACATCACCCCTGCCAGCACCTTGGTGAAGGCCCTGGGAGCCGAATGGCAGGGCCACGAACTGATAATGCCGATACAGCAGCGCAAATCTGAGGAACCTTTGGTGCCCTGGGAACACCGGAACGTGCAGGTAAGCGTCCTTGATGTCCACAGATGTCATGAAGTCCCCTGGACGCAGCGAAGCAATGGCCGAGCGCAGAGTTTCCATACGAAAATGCCTGCTTCTGACAAACTTGTTTAGGATTTTCAAACCCAAAATGGGTCTGACTGACCCATCCTTTTTGGGCACCGTGAACAGGTTGGAATAAAACCCCATGCCCCTGTCTCTTAAGGGGACCTCGCAGATGACCCCGAGCTCCAGAAGGTCCTGCACAGCCAGCATCAGGACTCGAGCTGGGGCAGGATCCTGTGGGATCCGAGACCCAACAAACCTGGTAGGGGGCAGTACAGCAAATTCTATTTTGTAACCGGAGGAGACTACCTCCTGAATCCACCTGTCTGGGACAAGGCGTCTCCAGACATGCTCGAAGTGCTGTAGACGTCCCCCCACCCTGACGGGCGAGGGCGCCCCTTCATGCTTGGAGGGTCTTGGGGGGGGGGGGGGGGGGGTTTGGGCTTGGGCCCCCAGGAGGAGCCAGGACGGCGTCCTCTGTTCTTGTTCCAGGACTCTGCGCGAGACCAAGCGAAGGACACCCCTCTACCCTGCTTGGCCCCACGGTAGGGGGTCAAATGGGAGCTTGGACCACGAAAGGGCCGAATCTGACGCTTGCGCTGGGGCAACTTGCCACCCTTGGCAAAGATATCTAATCTTTCTCCAAACAGGCGCAGCCCTTTAAATGGCTACGTTGGCTACGTTGTCAGCAGCCCACTGGCGTAACCAGATCGCGCGGCGTATGGCCACCACCAGAGCAGAAGATCTAGCGCTCAGCTTAATAGCATATAGGATATAATTCACAAATGTCTCACAGGTGGCCAGAGCGTTGGCAGCCTCAGAGGGCAAGTCATCCGCCCCTTCCAGGGCAGTCTTAACCACTGTCCTGAGCGCCACCGCCGTGATGGCTAAGGCGCAAACCGGGCGGAGCAAATGCAAAGGCATGACATGCCAATTGATCAACTCGCCGATCCTCTAAATCCCGCAGCGTAGTAGTGTCAGGGGAGTGCATAATAGAGGTGTTGGACAGACTCAGAATCGGGGCATCGACCTCGGGCGGCGATGTCCAACACTTAACCAGATCGGCAGGAAATGGATACTTCTTATCCACCGCTTTAGGAATCCCCTGGAGTTTGCTGGAGTTTGCTGGGATGTTCCCATTCTTTCAGCACTAGGTTATTAAAGTGAGTTTGTTCGGGAAACTCCAACCGCACCCTAGCGGTATGAAACAGATCACCCCTTTGCCGAGGTGCCGCGGGAGGGGGAGAGGGATAACACATCAAAGATCTGAGACAGCAGTCTGTCAATGTCGTCCTGGGACCAAAGATCCGAACCAGACTCCTGGACTCGTCCTCGTAGGATCCTGAGTCAGAGAGCAGTTCCCCTTCCTCTGATGGGGACTGAGCATAGGAAAGCAGTAAATCATCAGATTCTACAGGGAGAATAGTAGCTTCAGGATTCAAATTACGCCTCTTGGCAGTAGCCTTGCGCGCCAAGGAGCCAGCAATGAAGCTTTCCACACTAGCCAATCTAGAGGCCAAATCAGCGTGAGAATCCCCACTAGTATTGGGGGTTAGGCTCAAGCTTGGGGGAGTAGGGGAAGTAAGGCGAGGTGCGGGCCCAGCCTCGGAAGAGGTGGGGAGGCCGGCTAGCGCCTGTTGGGCACAAGGTACGCAGACCCGTGCATTGTCACCGCTGCTAGGTAAAACCCCACAAGCTGCACACAGACGGGCTTGTCCCGGGGGGACCCCGTTCGCAATATCCTGGGATGCCTCCATATGGTGATTATTAAATTCAATATGCCAGTAGGGATTGACGCTTTAAGCAACCCTGGATGCCCCAATAACCCGCTGGGAAGTGGGAGTAATTTCTGAAAAATGGTCTGGACCGAGCACGAAGAAGCAAACTAAGGAAAAGATCGGCCATGAGGGCACTTACAGGTCTGCGAGGGGAGGACCGTCTTCACCACACGCATGCGAGAAGGAAATGGCGCCCAGCGAACCTCGAAGGGCGGGCCAGAGCGGGCGATGACGCGGAACGCGCCAGACCGAACCACGCCCCCCCCCCCCCCGGAGACCGCAAAGCTAGAAGGCGCGCAGCCAATCAGGAGAGAATAGTAGATACGTCAGCATCACTTCAGAGAAGTAGTCTGACAGAGTGAGTAAGGAGACTGAAAAACGCCGTAGCTTCCCTGAACGGTGCTGCCGTATGCGCCATAGAGCACAGTAAAACGCTGTGGTCAGTTGAAAAGTAAAAAGTGAAATGCGCTCTGACACCCGGTAGTGGTAAAGCCATCTATAGTGTAATAAAGGCAAGGATAGGCCATCAAACACATAACCCCCCCCCTCTCTTTTTCCCCCCTCTAACGGGGGAATCTGGGGAGGAAGGTGACCCGAATAGAGGGTTCACCGTTAGATGGGACATGGGGGCACTGGTGCGGGAGGGGCATCCACTGAAGGCTCACCGTTCGCCTTAACCGCCTACCCTATGGAGGGGGATTGCGGTGCTGCCTACCTTCACCCGACCGACGCAGCCCAGGCTGGGAGGCATTTTTTAATTCACAATGAGGACAGGTGGAAATAGTCCCGCAGGGCCTCGGGCAGTCAAGCCCCGCTCGCCTGCGAGAGCGTGATACTTCATGTCTTCACAGTTCCAGCACTGCAGAGAAACCTGGGGATTTGTGGGAGGTCCCTCGGTATATGTAGGGCCAGGAGGAGCTTGTTTTCTACATGTCTGCAGTGCACGGCGCCTGAGGCGGAGGATTGCCCACATGTTATTACTACTACTGGAGCAGGACGTGCTGTATGCTTAGAATATATCAGTGCACCTTACAGAGCGAATGTGTGTGCGAGAAGTAAGTGCTATGGAGGAGAGTCAGGCAGGAAGCAGATAAACTTAAGACACCCTTCAACGCGGATTGTGGTCTTCGCTTCGGCAAGTGGGCGTGGCCCATCTACGACTGGCATCTGTGAATGGACAGCAGTCATTCATAGATCATGCCCACCCACCGAAGCAAAGACCGCAATCAGTGCTGATGGGAGCCTGTAAGTTATGGCATTTTGCATGCTTGTCTATGTGAGTGGAGAATGCTGGACATTGGAGCACTGGCAGGCAGCAAATCTACCCGACGATCCTCCATTGTACTCCCTCCTCACATATGGGATTGGGGGGGTGCCACACTGCCTGTAATGAGGGGTGCCCCTCACTGCCAGTAATGGGGGATGCCCCTCACGGCTTGTAATGGGGTGACTGGGACGATTCTGCACATAGGGTGTAATGTGGTGATTGGGAGGGGGGGATTTAGCACACAACTTGGGTCAGAATATGTTTTTTCTCATTTTCCTCCTCTAAACCCTGGGTGTGTCTTATGGAGCAAAAATGGTGTATGAAGGGCTGTTGGAGAGGCAGAGGAGGCAGACATCGTTTGCATTCACGTTGGTGAGCCGTCTCATATTCCACTGAAAGGGACAAATAAAACACAAAAGTACACAATCATACACCAGATTTTATTGTTAATCCTTACATATCAGTAGCAAAAAAAAAAAAAAAAGATAAAAAATAAAGCGTTATTTTTTCTTAAAACCTGCAGAGCTTTTTCCACAACATAAAGATCATTTTACATCCAAAACAAAATATATTACGAATCAATGCAATATAAAAAAATATTTAAAAAGGAGGAGGGGGACAGAGAGCGGTTGAGTTTGTCAAATGTGGTTTGTGCGAAAGGAGAGCGCATTATTGGCCCTGCTAGTTTATTTGATGTATCGGAAACAAGAGTGTGCACACTCCTTCCCCGGAGGAGCCGCCGCAAGCTCGTCCTGCTGGTACGCGGAACAAAAAAAAGATGTTGGCAGTTTGAAGACTCCCTGAGACCACATGATCCCCCAAGCCCTCCTTGTATCAGCAGGAATTGAAGCGTCACATCGTCGGGGTCTCCCCCAGTTGGATTAAACAAGACGGAATATTAAAAAACTCCAGTAAAATCGAGAGACAAATGTCACTAACTGGCCTTGATCACCCGCTCCCAATGACTGGCTGTGAAATCCCTCCGCAGGAGATCACTTTGTTCAACCCCTGCATATCATGTGACACCCTGCAAGGGGTTGGACAGGGAGAAAGTTCAGTACGTGGTGTGCAATGGCTGTACCGCTTCACCTGGAAAATTTTACATTTTCACAAAAAAAAAGATAAAAGACAAAAAAGTGCGTACAGATAAATGGTTACAACACACCTTGACTGCGTGTGGCTTGTGTGCAGGTAAATAGCTCAAGCTCACGGACTTGACAGGTACACATTCGATTGGGTGAGCAAGTTTGATCGCCACTTATATACAATATCCACCCACCCAGCCCCTCAAGTGTACAGTGTGTGTCAACGCCCCAAAAGGTCCTATGGTATATACAACCCCTTTACTGCGTATATGATTATCCATATACAGTTTAGAATATGCACAGAGACTCTCACATATATGTAAGCGTACAGATAAAATATTACAAATTCAGGGTACCCCAACATCAACGTTTCGGGTCATGGTTAACTTCAAATCGCCAATTTTTGTTTGATCCATGGCCAGTGTAGCTATAACACACTGGTGTTTTTCTGTTGCTTCCAAGAGGCAAATAAATGTAATCCACTGGACTTTGTTAGAAAACTCATTTTAGTACTCATCAACATGGCCAAACTAAAAGGAATGGTAAGGAGAGGTAGGGCATGGGGGTGGTAGGAAATGTTAGGAAATTGGCTCCTCAAGCAGCTGTAATATTCACAACTTGTAAGAGCTGCATGTAGAATGTGTAGTAGAGTGGAAGACCCTGCGTGAGTCAATGCAAAACCACCACCTTCTCCTTCTTTCCAGGAACTGTGCAGCAAGTTTTAGTGAGTCACAGACACCCTCTACTTTCTTCATTGTTAAATAACTTTGAAAGGAACGCAAGACTGGTTGCTCACCTGTTCACATAGGCTTAAACAAGCTCCATACAATGCTCTCCGCAAGGGTTACTGCTAGAAACCCGCATGAATACAAATCAGGAGCTTCCAATGTGTTAACTAGTAACCTTTACTGGGTCCACTTGTGAAATCTAATATCAAAAAAGATCCATAAAGGAGGCGAGTAGTGAGTAAGCTTGATACAGGATGGTTGTCCACTTGAAACACGTCACCATGGATTAATCTAAAAACCGTTTCGGATCTCCTTGTTAAAACGGATGCCCATATAAGGGAACTCCCTTTCCTGGCACCCTCCCCTGACACAGAGGGGGGGGGGGGGGTCGAAACTAAAAACGTCCCGCCTCACCTGGTATCCAGCAGCACTCGTGCACAGAGCAGCAGATGCAAGATGGCTCACGGACGAGGTAGGGATTTTTTTTTGGAAACCGTCCTACCTCTGCACTGGGGGGCAGGGGGGTTATCTTTAGACTAGACATCCTCTTTAAGGCTATTGATTCAAAAGAGCAGATTCAGAAGAGGGGGAACCAAGACACTATTTACCTTGGACCCCTCAGTTCTTTTCACTGAGGACCAGACAAGAATGAGAACGGTCAGATGTGGCTGTGGTCTGTTCAATGGACCATCTAGGGGCTCTTTATTACCTCAACTGAGCAAACCTGGGGTCACCTGCAATGTTTGTATGCAGTGCTTAAAACATGGAGAGATGCAACCAATTCGGCACCGCAGGTATGAACCATCACCTGAAGTCAAACCCCCAACTGCCTTGGAAAGTATACTTGGGACAGAGCAGCTGGCACTGCAACCATACAGACTAGTAGATACTGTGGAATTTCATGACCATTGCCTGTGCCCTTCCATAAGATAAGGCAGGTTAGATTCTCCCAAAACTGTCCTCACATACACCTCGCCATTCTCTCCTGGGACACCAACTTTACAATGTCAACCCTACTACCTGGACCTCCCACAGGTCAAAGATCATACAGTGCTTCACAAGGATGCCATGCTGTGCTATCTAGGCCATAGCTTCAAAGCCCAAGGGCTTCGAAAGACTCTACAGGTCCGGGTTGACTAATGGCCGACCCTGCACAAACTCCAGCCAGGTCAAGTTGTGTGCGACACACAAGACCCCTAAAGATGTAATTTAGAGATGTAATGGGGGGTGAGACAAGGTATAAGTTATATATGCTGCCCGCGGAAACTCCATCAGCAGATGCTCTCTGGAGTTGGGTACAGCAGCCATCCCATTATAGGAAACAAATAATATTCCTAATCGGACAATAATCGGTGACCCCATCGCTCTGGAGTGCTGGTACTTTCTCGACTGTGGTTTCAGCATGCAATGAAGTGTTATTTATAATCCAAAATAACCAGAATGATCTCCAAAATGGTTAATCCAAGTTGACGTTTCGGAGTGATCTTATTTTTCAATTTAAAAGTGCAAGAATTATTTACATTTATTTTAGATTATAAATAAGACTGGATCTTCAATGGCGTGTTAATTCTTTCTCAACCTTGGGCTGTTGCAGCCTCCACAAACTGTTGCACCCTGCTACTGTATGGATTATAAATTTGAATTAAACAATGCGGCTGCCGCAATCTTCTTGGGTGCTGCAACAGACGCTCTAGGGCAGTGCTGTACAAAGTCTGGGGTTAATCTGACAAAAAAAAAAAAAGGATGAAGGCCCAACATTCTCTGCAACTTTCAGCCCCACACTCCATTTTCCAGCCTCCTGCAATTTATGTCAATCAACATGCTTGAGGCCATCTCAAGGATAAAAGCTGGGAAATCAAGTGCGGCACTCAGAGCTTCAGGGACAGGTTAGCTTCCTAACCTGCCTACATTTCTGTTTAAACTGGACCAACAGCAGTGCACAGTTGGGTAAAAAACTTTCCAAAACACACTTGCCCCATCTGCATGCATAATATTGAATCATTGTCAGCACTTACATTTGCCCCTGCATCTACTCAAAGCTGAAATGCTGTCTCACCAATATTCTCCTGGTTGTGGCCATCTTGGAGCCCCCAGGAGGCCTCCTTTCCCAGCAATTGTGTTGAAGCCTGGATTTAACAGACATAACCCCCAATGCATAGCGGCTAGCAAACCAACAGCACTTCCTCATGGCAGACTACCTGCAGCTCAATTGAAGGCCATTAAGGAGTAAAACTGACCACGGCAGGAATTACTAAAAAGTTAACTAATTTTTTTGTGCAGCAATCTAAATTGCCCTGGGGAAGGGTGGATAGGGGCACTTTTCCTTGTAAGGGTGTTTGTCCAGTTTTACCTGTTTTGGGGCTGGTGGGTCCACCGATTGGGGTAGTACTTTATGAGGTGGGGGGGAATCTGTGACCATTTTTCATATTAAAGGAGCACTATCGCGGACTTTCATGGTAGGAATAGTCCAAGTCCAGGGGTGCCAGGTTTAGCCTATCAGGGGTGCCAGGTTTAGCTGATGGTTAATGTGCTGGTCTAGTCTGGGTAGCAATCACGGGCCGGTCAACAACTACCTCAACCTTCTAAAGCTCCAAAAGTCTACAGTGTGTCCAAAATGGACCAGTTATGGTGGATGAGCTTAAAGTGCTTGGGTGCTCAGCTGCAGGCGTCTTACTGCTAGGCTGGCGATAATGACAGACCTTTGCCCGACTACATTGTGGACCATCTGATCTTAAAGTCGACCAAAACTCAGCTTAATCGGCCCAGGAATCTATAACCGGGCCGATCAATTCCCTACCCTGATTTTGGATGCCCCGCTGTGTGAAACCCCCAAAGTGGCTCCGTTCACTTACCTTTCTTCCCGGTCCAACGGTGCATGCATGGGTAGCGGCCCCGCTATCCCTTTAGCAGGGCGTGTGCCCACACCAGTCATTTGTAAATGGCCAGCACAGGCACACTCCCTGTTAGAGGGAAGCGGGGGATGCGGCCGCCAGCACGCTCGGAGATGTTGGCTTTAGACGCTATCTTAGATGCCGCGATGTCAGCGGCTCCAAGGGCGCTGATTGGACGAGCGGCCGTAGAACTGGAATGAGGAGAGTTTCTTCAGGCGATCTGGGGGGTTTCACACAGCGGAGCACACCCGATCGGGGGGCCCCAGGGGAAAGGACCAAAACTCAGGATAGTCAAAATCCTGGGTTTGGTCCACTTTGATGTCCTGAAATCTAAGGATGATTATTATTTTTTTTTTTTTAGTTTAAACAGTCCCTGGCAGATTCCACAGATCAGCTGCTGCAGAGTCTGTGTCTATAAAAGGTGCTTATATGTACACAATTTTGAATGCACTCTGCCTTCAAGTTATTGGTGCTGTTCCCTCAGCATTATCCAGTTTTTAAAAGATTTGCCCAAAGAAGTAAAGACTCGATTGTTAACAATAGCCCTTGAGCGTCTTCCTAACAGTGTAATATTCTGTAAGGTCTATTGCCCCATTTATGTCTGTGCTCTTGAGATCCGGTCGTTTGTTACCAAGAGAAGCAGTTATTTGCCCCTATGGCAGGGTAGGAGTAGGAACAAGGATTTTGGGGTG
Source organism: Gastrophryne carolinensis (assembly GCA_027917425.1). Classification (NCBI taxonomy): domain Eukaryota; kingdom Metazoa; phylum Chordata; class Amphibia; order Anura; family Microhylidae; genus Gastrophryne; species Gastrophryne carolinensis. Next base: position 424,180,379 of record CM051238.1, read on the forward strand.
GGGGGGCAAAATGTACAGCTAATAGGGTTTACTGATCGGACATCCCTATTGGCCGTTTGCTAGAGTCACTTCTGAACCAGTGAGCATCCATTTTTTTTCTGTGCAGTGCCTCAGATGTTTGGTCGGCTTATCAAATCAATTGAGGGCCGTAGCTGCTTTAGGTGCTTTCCAGACCACACCAACCCCCTGTATTTAATTCTTGGCCTACATCCTAAATCATGAACATTTAGACAAGGGTGTGGCCAATCGGCTCTAGAAGAGACATTGGCAATGCTGACCATGAGACAGGGACCCCCAGCATATCCCTCAACCTCCAACACAGTGCTTGAGCAAGGCCTGTAAGTAGGCGACACCCACACGATAATATACAGATTCACACGCATACGCCAGTTGCCCGGTGGTTAGACATTGTGTGTCTTGTGTGTGCAATGTGAGGTCTCCATAAACAGGGAACAAAATCCACTTGTAGCAAAAGGGGCGGAGCTTCCAGTGGCAAAAGGGGCGGAGCCGCCGCAGGCTAGGCTAGCAGTAAGCCTCGTCGTCGTCATCTTTCAATCCCTTCAGTCTCAGACGGGCAAAGTCTTCGAAGACGATGTCATCATCCTGAGGGTAACTGAACAGGGACACAGAAATTAGAGAAGGTGAAACCATCTGGGCTAGAACATTTTTTTTTATTACAAAGTGAACAGTTCGTCAATAGGCTGCTGCTACTACAAGTAACCTCTAAGGCTTAAAGCGGAAAAAAATACAATTCTGTAGAATTGGTATTATACGCATACAGTACGTCCTGCTCCAAAATATAATACTTACACGTGGGTAATCCTCCGCCAGAGGGCGCTGTTCGCTGCAGACATGCAAAAACAGGCTCCTCCCGGCCCTTCATATACCCAGGGACCTCCCACAAATCCCCAGTATTGAAAAGCAGTGAGAAAAGAAGCCGGGAGAAACCAACCACCAACTGGTAACAACAGTAATGATAACAATCACCATACAGGGGATCCAGAAAAAGTAAAACCAGGGTGGGGTGGAGCAGGACGTGCTGTATGCGTATAATACCAATTCAACAGGTGAGTATTTCACAGAATTGTATTATTCTAAGCATACAGTACGTCCTGCTCCAATATAATACTTACACGTACCAACAAAAAAGGCACAGCAGACAGTAAAGGCGCTGTCACCAGCAAAACTTTGCTACCAAGTACGACATGAGCAAAGGCTCTAACGTCAATCCCATAACAAAACCTTTGAAAAGGTATTGAACAGAAACAAGCAGCGGTCTAGCAACTTATTCAACAGAAAACCTGGTGCTGAAGGGCCAAAGGTACCCAAACACCAATAGAACGGAATAAAAAGAGAGGGAGATTCTTCCCCTTTAAAGGAATAGGTCAGTGTAACGGCCTAACCAGCCCACAGGCAACAGAAGCCTCGGTAAAACTTAGAACTCTCCCCAACGGGGAAATAAAAACTGGTCTCCCGCAAGACAGGCGGGGATACAGACCCCTTCACTAACAAGGATCATCAAGAAGCCGAAACCTTTACTCAGGACCAGAAAGGCAAACCATCCAAGTAAGATCAGTCCAAAGGGCGCATAGGCCCTGGAAGCAAACGAGATCAGGCGCATACATATGGAGGCGCCCGCAGACCCCAAAGGGCATCAGTCCCCCTAAGGGACAAGAAACAACCAGGAAAATTTCAACATCTGTTGAGGGAATGTAGACCCCTTACTTCAGCATTATTAAGAATAAGGCCCATAGGCAGACTAAAAGGACTTAAATAATGATCATAAAACACCACCTTGGACAAAAGGGTCCGGCGTAAGGCGGAATACCACCACATCATGATATATAGCCACACATCCTCATCCAAGGAGGAACCAGACAAAACTCCCTCGCCAGCAGAATAATCCGCAGTGGACCGTGTATCCTCTGGCAACTCACCTTCCTCCACAGAGCCCAAACCGTAAAAAAAGATCATCATCATTATCCGAGTAAAAAGGCTCGATGTGTCGTCTCTTACTCGAGGCCTTCTTAGGCGCCGTTCGCGAGATCTGTCTCTCGAGACTGGCCACCCTAAATGCCAAATCAACATGGGACCCCCTGCTGGGGACAGGTACACCCGCCCGGTCATGGTCCAAGAAGACGCACCTGGCACCTGACGGGACGCCTCCATTATGGCGATTAGAAAAAATTTCAATGCAGGTTACAAGGCACTGACAGCTCAAACCTAAATGATCCCTCTTATATGATCCCTCTTAATATAAGGGAGAGGGGAGCGGGGGACCGGGAGGAACCACAACCCTCAACCTCAAGCCCACGACCTGCACAAGAAGGGGCGTTCTTGCAGGGGTAGCACACAAGCCGAAATAGTCATAAGCAGGCACACTAAAAAGAGGTACTCACGACATCCGACAGAGGGACAACAGCCTCCGGTCCCGAAGAACACCAGCAGCAGCGGTGTTAGGTCCCTGCAACGTCAAGGCTCCACAGCGAAAGCGGCCTCCAGGAGCAGCAGCAGGGGAGAAAACAGCGGAATCCGCAGGCTTCCGGTCACAGCCTGCAAGCAGCAGCAGTAGCAGAACGCAGAAGAACACGGGTCTTGTAGAAAAGACATGCTCCTTGAGTGGCGGGGCCGAATGAAGCGGAACGCGGCAGCGCCCGGCTCCGCCCCCTCCGCCCATCTTTAATGATGCCCAGTACAGCCAAAATGGCAGTGGGGACATAGCCGTCCCCACGCTTGCACAGTGGCAAAGCTTCTGCGGGGTACGGCGACCCCATAGCAAGATGGTGAGGGAGCGAGGAGGGAGAGTATGACACATGCTCCAACCCCAGCAGAGCCAGCGAGGAGCCACAACAAGAAGATGTCCAGTAAAAAACACCATGTCAGCACAACTATAAAGCTTGTGGGCACACAATGGGAGGGCAGATTATATAATATATATATATATATATATATATATATATATATATATATATATACACATATACATACACACATATATATACATACATATATACATACACACACACACACACATTATATATATATATATATATATATATATATATATATATATATACACATACACACATATATACATACACACACATACATACACACACATACATACACACACATACATACACACACACACATACACATACATATACATATATATATATATACACACACATATACATATATATACACATATACATATATATCTACATATACATATATATATATACATATATATCTCTTAATGGGAGGTCTGCAGCCCAGAGCATGTGCTCTGCCGAATGCCCAGGGACCCATGTGGCGTTCACCCTACCTTCACGAATCCCGAGCAGCCGTAGGCTGGGAGGCAGTAGTGGGTCAAAAGGGATCCGTGGGAATAGGTCTCGCAGCGGCCGACGGGCTAGGTGGCCCTGCTCTGCTGCCATAGTCAGAGAGATAGTCTTCAACCATCTTCTGCAGTCAAGACTGCAAGATGAACACTGGAGAATCAGAGAGACACCTGCTCTTATAGGCCGAGAGGAGCTACATCTTTTGACCTTGCAGTCGAGCGCCCCCTGGGACAACCTGGACTGGATATAGGGAAAATCTGATCGGTGCCACCCTGCTTCTCCCTGGATTTTCAAAAGCTGCTGTGGAGAAAGCCATTGATTGCACAGCATCAGCGAGTGACTAAGCAGTCACATGCAATACAGCAGCTTCTCCACTGAGCATGGTGCAAGGCAGGGGGTGGAGTTTACAGCATAATATAGTGTACACTTACTTTGTGTCAAATTCGATGAGATTTGTGTCTACAGGCGCATCAGTCTGAGGATATTCTGCAAAACATACAAAGCCAGTGTAAATACAACACATGAGGGAGGGAAAAAATACAATTCTGTGAGATACTCACCTGTAGAATTGATATTATACGCATACAGCACGTCCTGCTCCAGATATAGTAATAACATGTGGGTAATCCTCCGGCGCCGTGCACTGCAGACATGTAGAAAACAAGCTCCTCCCGGCCCTACATATACCGAGGGACCTCCCACAAATCCCCAGCATTGAAAAGCAGTGAGAAGGAGAAGCCGGGAGAAACTAACCACCCAGAAAATGGCAATAATATCAATGATAACAATCACCATACAGGGGATCCAGAACAAGGTGAAATCAGGGTGGGGTGGAGCAGGACGTGCTGTATGCGTATAATATCAATTCTACAGGTGAGTATCTCACAGAATTTTATTATTCTAAGCATACAGCACATCCTGCTCCAGATATAGTAATAACATGTGGGACATCCAATAGCAGTGTCCATAAAGTAGGGTGGGATCCCCGTGAAAAAAGGCACAGCCAACAGTAAAGTGCTGTCACCCTCAACCATGCTACCAAGAGCAACGAGAGCAATGCTCTAACCTCATCCTTTGAAATCTTGTAAAGGAAGAACTGAACACAAGCAGCAGACTAGCCAGCTTGCTCAACAGAACCTAGTGCTGAAAGGCCCAAGCCAAGCACAAGTAGTAAGAGAGCAAAAACCAAGAGAGAAGAATCTTCCCCTAAACGAGTAGGCCAGAGTAACAGCCTAACCATGCTACTGGAAAAAAGGGTAGCCATGGCAACCTTAGAACTCTCCCCATCGGGGAATATGAACCCAGGTCTCAGGCTCAGGTCTTAGGCTCAGAAGGACAAAACCAACCGAGCAGGACCAAGCCAAAGGGCACCTACACCCGTGCTAGCAATCAGATCCGGTACATAAAGGATGGAGAAACCTATAAGCCCCAAGGGGCATAATCCCTACCAGGGACAAGAGACAGACCAGGAATCTCCAACACCTGATGAGGGATACAGATCCCATTCGCTCAGAGTAATCAAGACAATAGCCTAGAGACCGGAGGGTCTGGACTAAAGTAGAATAAAAACACCGCCTGGACCCAATTCGGCGTAAAGCGGAACACCCTCACCTTATGGTGTACAGATTATAATTATATATATATATATATATATATATATATATATATATATATATATATATAATGAGGGAAGGAACAGTTCAGACAAGAACCTGAATAAGACCCAAGGGAACCCTTAGCAGATCATCCGGATAAGTAACCCCCCCAAAAGGGAGCATAGAATTCCCTGGGGAATGCACCTGAGCAACCCCTGAGGAATGCGCAACACAGAAGATTGAACTAGACTTCTGCAGTAGGTGAACAGGGCGAGCCCTGAAACCTTCAGAGCACTGAGTTGGGGAGCCAACTTCAACCGTGCTATAATAATTCTAGGACCCAGGGATAGGGAACATCCCGCAGGAGAGAGAGCTAGTCCAAGCAAGGCAGACTAGAACAACATACTCCAACATAGCCGGCAGAAATGGGAGAAGAAGAGGAGGGAGCTAGGCCTAGCCCTCCAATGGAGAAAAGACACCCAGGGATACCCATCTCCAATAGGGTGAAAAGCAAACCGACCAATCGCCTAAAAGGCCTGTAGGTAGGGGCGACGTAGTAAGGAGCCTGAATAGGCAGAACAGCCCACTTGAGAGGGCATACAGTACGACTGTCTTCAGCAGAGAATCTGCGAACCACGCCCCGCTGGGCCACCCAGGGCCCCCAGCATAATGGTTCTCCCTGTCTACAGCAATCTCATGCAGAACCCCGCCTCGCAGGGTGAAAGAAGTTAAGACATATAGAAAATAATGTCCTGACAGAAGCAATACCAGGCCCCCATGACCCAGGGCAGAGAGTTCTGGGACAATAACCCAGGACAGAGTCCCTGTAATAGCAAAGGGGCCCCACCAGTAGGGACTCAGTGAGACACTAGAATAGAACCTCCTGCCACGTTAGGGCAGCCAGCAAGGCTAATACCAATGAAGTGCAAGCAACGTAAACCCCTACTTAGATAAGAACCAGAACCTTCTTGAAGGGTCAACCTGTTCCGAGACCTTCACAGATAAAAAAGGACAAGCCACTATCTTCAGACTGACCAAGAGTCCCCAAAAGTCCTGAAGAGGAGTAGTCCAGCAAATTAGAGCCCACCAAGGCTCAATGTGTCAACTGAAAAACCGTGTGAAGATGGATCCCCTAAGGGGCCCCCCTTTAGGAACCACGGGGGATTCAGAAGAAATAAGACCCCCCAGTCAACCTGCAAGACTTGGTACCCATGATGACCATCTACAGGGAGAAGCGAGAAGGAAGGAATGGTCCCAGACATCTTCCTTGAATTTACAACCACAAAAGGAACCCCCGTAACAAGGGGGAGCGAACTGACCTAGTTCCAGCAGCGCTGGAACCCTGTCCAGGATAAGTAACCTAAGGTGTCGCAGGGCCCAAGAGCTTCTGAGAATAAGGGACAGCATGTGGGCCGCCACCAACAGGCCCACCAGCTGCAAGGTGAAGGTAGTGTGACATCAAAGAGGGCAAGGCCCTTTCCACATATAGCAGAAGGAAGGTTCTAACATGAACCACTCTAAATGCCACACCGTAGGGAGATACCGAAACCAGGGACACTAAGTAAGTGATGTGCCTGAGCCAAGTCAATAGCCAACACGGCCTGATGCAAAATAGGAAGCAAAGAAGGACCATAAAGTAGAACCTAGCGCGGACGTCAAACGGGCACGTCCAAGACACCACTCCCATACTCGCCTTGGTGAGTCGTCTGGGAGCAGGAGAAGAACCAAAAACAATACCCCAATGCGCAGTGTTGGACCTTCAACACTGGCTGGCAGTGTCCTAGGTGTCCTGAAGGCACAGGGGACTAAAAAGGGATTATAAATCCTCACATGCATCAAGAGGTCCACTGGACAAGAGCGCCTGCGGCCCAACAGTTAGATACCATGTAGGAACTGCCTGTGAAGGTATAAATGCTAGGCCCAGAATGCCAACCTGGGTCAGACTGCCTCATCCCGGAGGGGAAAGGTAATGTGGATGCAATCACAGTTCAAGGGCCAACCTGTAAGAGAGCCCAGACCCTACACGCCAAACTCGGCCTGCCTTAACTCCCGAAGGGAAAACAGGGACTAGAAGAACCCCGATAGCCTTAGAAAGGGACCGCCCAGCAGACTCCATTCTGAATCCGGGGGGAGTACCTCATGTAACAACCTGAAAGAAGCATGGAGCCCTGCGATAGGAGCTCAGTGCTGCGGCAGTCCCCTCGCCCAACATGGCGAGGGCGTCCCTTCATGCTTGTGCGGTTTTGGCAGATTTGGACTTTGCCCTGCCGGAGGTCCCAGGGCGTTGCCTGCCCCCCCTGGGGCGGGTCTCCACGCCAAAAAGTTGTAAGCACACTTCTGGTTCGCGCTTGACACTAACGTAGGGAGGGAAGGGGTGTCCCTGCCCCTGGGAGGCCGAGACAGCCTTCTGCTCGAGGGTGCCTTACCCCTTTTTCCCAAAAAGGTCCAACCGGGCCCCAAATAAGAGTCGTCCTCTAAAAAGGAAGGCCAGTAAAAGCCTTTTTAGTATCATTGTCAGCCCCCCACTGTCGCAGTCAAGCAGGCGGCGAATAGCCACCACAAGAACCGAGGTTCTAGCGCACATTTTAACAGTGTCATCCATCGCTGAGGGAATAAACCTCACAAAAACATCACAATCAGACAGTGCATTAAAGACCTCCAAAGGGAGATCCTCCGGCTGGTGGTCAAGTATCTTCCTAAGAAGGGTCCTCGCGGCCACCGCAGTGACGGCCGTGGCACAGACCGGGCGCAGAGCCGTCCCTGCACACGAAAAGGCGTGGGAAGCCAGTCTGTCAATGCGCCGGTCCTCAGCATCCCGAAGAGTACGATGAATAGAGGCTGTCATGAAGGGAGGGTCAGCAACCCCAATAATAGGTGCATCCACCTCGGGAGGGACTGACCAGCAGCCAACCACATCAGGGGGAAAAGGGTACTTCCAATCCCAGACCCCCGGAACTCCTGAAAGTTTACAAGGTGATTCCCATTCCTTAGGTATAAGAGCCTGGAAATGATCCTACTCCAGAAATTCCAAGCGCGGCGTCGCCGTGTGGAAACTCTCCCTCTTGGGTTTGGGAGACTCTCCCGGAGGGGAGATGGATAGTACTTCAAAGATCTTTATAAGTAATTCATCAGCGTCACACAGGCCCCAGGAACCAGGGCCAGAATTATCACGGCTCCAAGGTATCTCATCTGAGGAACTGGAACCTGAGAATAGTTCACCTTCATCAGAAGGATCAAGGACCTGCATAGCAGAAGACTCTTCAGTTTCAGTGGGAAACATAGAACCATGAGGCGTCAGGGACCGCTTCTTTACAGCGCCCAAGCGCTCCGCCAAACCAGGCATCACATGTTCAGCCGTAGGTAGACTGCGCGGCACCACCTTCTGGTCATCCCCGCTCGAGTGCGACTCATCAGGAGCGAGATTTAAACATGGGGAGACAGGTGTATTGAAGCGAGGTGCAGCCACTGGTAAACCTGATTGCAGGGCCAGTGCTAGTTCAGCACACGGTCCGCAGACCCGTGCTCTGTCAGCCTCAGCATGGGGTTGACCCCACGCAGTACACAGCCGGTCTTGTCCCCGCGGGACCCTGGACACATAATTCTGAGATGCCTCCATATGGTGATTATCAAAGCAATATGCCAGCAGGGATTTATGCTGTAAGCAACCTTGGATGCCCCAAGACCCGCTAGGAATGTGGGAGAATTTAAATGTGAACCCGATTAAGATATATATCAGGCCAGGGGATGCCACCGGAATCTTGGCGTAAGGAGAAGAATGGGTGTCATAGCCATGCGCAGCTGGAAAAACATATAAAAGGAGTCACCCGCCAGGGCACTTACAGACCAAGGGAGGAGGGGAACCGCCACCACGCGCAGATCAGCAAAATGGCGCCCAGCGGGCGGGCTCGATGCCCGGCCGTGATGCGGAGCGCGCCAATTCAAGTCCCCACCCACTCCGAAGAGCGCGAAGCTCTGAGGTAACGGCAAGGCAAGGACACAATCACACGCTTAAGGATTTGTAGAAAAACCGTTACATCGAGTAAGGAAAAGGCGCCACAGCATCTGGACAACGCAGCAAACTGGCGGCAGCCGAAAACCGAATAACGAGCAAACAGCGCGGCTCTGACATTCCAATGTTAATGAAGGGCAGAAATAAGGCCATAAGCGTGATATACTGGTACACTGGGACCGCAACACACATAACCCCCCCCCCCTTTCTTTTCCCCCTAACTAGTTGGGGAAATGAGGGACGATGGCGACCCTGTACACAGGGTCCAGCACTACCCGGGGTACGGGGCAATAATGCGGGAGGGGCATCCACTAGAGGCTCACTATCAGCCTAAACCGCCTACCCTATGGTGGGGGATTGCGGTGGAGCATGGCTCCGTTAAGCACACGAGGTGCTGCCTACCTTCACCCGACCAACGCAGCCCAGGCTGGGAGGCATATTCTTCACAAAGAAGACGGGTGGAAATAGTCCCGCAGGGCCTCGGGCTGTAAAGCCCCGCTCGCTTGCGAGAGCGTGATACTTCATGTCTTCGCAGTTCCAGCACTGCAGAGAAATCTGGGGATTTGTGGGAGGTCCCTCGGTATATGTAGGGCCAGGAGGATCTTGTTTTCTACATGTCTGCAGTGCACGGCGCCGGATTACCCACATGTTATTATATCTGGAGCAGGACGTGCTGTATGCTTAGAATAAACAAGTTGCTGTGTAAACCAAAGAGACACACACGGACAATATTATATCGCCACTGCCAGGGCCGGTATTAGCACCCTCAGTCAACTGCCTCTGGGAGGGTTGGTGGCGAGAGGGAGGGATGGTGGCGAGAGGGAGGGATGGTGGCGAGAGGGAGGGATGGTGGCGAGAGGGAGGGATGGTGGCGAGAGGGAGGGATAGTGGCGAGAGGGAGGGATAGTGGCGAGAGGGAGGGATGGTGGGTTCATACCTGGCAATCCCTGATCACTCCACATTATTAGAATAAAAGGTAACAAAAAGCTTGCACCCCCCCCCTCCCCCAAGGTGAGAGAAAAAGGAATATGGCCTAGTCCTTGGGGGCATCCCATGTCCCCGTGTCCCTGGAAAGCTGCCTCCAAAGCCGAGAAATGTGTCTGCCTTGCACAACACCCGCAGTGCCGGTATACCTACCTAAACCCGTAAGTTCAGGAGCTGGTGGTGTGGCATCTGCCCAAGGCAGGAACACATACAAACTGGAGGCTGGGAGGAGGTAAAGTTTTATTCACTTCTGGAGGTCATGTGTTCCTACCTAGGGGCAGAGCTATAAGGTCTCAGGAGTTTGCTGCCCTAAGGATGTTTTGAGAAAGTGGAGTTACCCTTTTAAGATGTAGTTACGCCATGCTCCTCTTGTACCTACACGCCCCCTCGGCTGTGTTTGCACGTTGAATCTCGCATGCAGTCACTCATGTCGGCCACACATTCTTGACGCTAAAATCCTCGAGATAACACCCAGCCGGTGAGTATAAGCTAATCCCCGTATAGCCGGGCAATCAACCACCAGGAGCCCCGACCAGATCAGCAAGACACGCAGGACTTTCCTGCACAACCGGTCCAGGGACTCACTGCACTTTCTATTTATAGCCTGGCAGGTGCGCGCATGGGACGCCCTGCAGGATGAAACGCGCCGCCAGATGCACAGCAGAAGTATGAAGCCGCACCTATATGTGCCTCTGTGTGTGTCAGGAATACAGGCGTTTGTATAGTGCTCTGCAATGCTTAAACAGGACCTTCACCCTGAATAAGAGTCTATCTTATATGTTACCCACACCCTGTACATACATATTGCCCACATTAAAAAATCATCCTACCTGCATCTACTGCATGTTATGAATCTTTAAACATCCAAGATGGTGGCTCATGGAGCATCAGGCAGCCTGTAAAAAGGAATTGTCTTCTGACTGTCCTGACCCCGCTCTGCATTCTGGGATTGCTGTCCTTTCCCTGACCCCAGCTCTGCTCTGTCTGTGCAAAGCACAGCTATAACCCCGCTCACTGTACATTTGCCCCCTCTCCTCAGTATGTGATGCTTCTGAGGCAAGATGGCGGCACCCATATCCTAGAGTCCTGAACAGAGTTGCAGCCCAGTGGGGGAAAGAATAAAAAGTTACTAAAAACATAAAATATTTTAATTTTAGATGCTGGGGAATAGTTTAAGGGTTTGGGCTTTTCATTAAATCATGCTGAAGGTCCAGTTTAAAGCTTAAAAAAAACACTAGGATTTTCAGGTTTTGTTACTTGCCCGGCTTTGTGACACCCCCCAGATCGCCCAGAAAAACTAACCTATTCCCCGGTCCTACGGCACAAGTGCAGAGCCCAGTCAGAGCCTTTGGCCCTGCATATTAATTCCCAGCAATTCAGCACGAAAGGGAATGCATCACCAAATGTGAATGTCCTCCTGCAACTAGACCAGAAGTGCTGGATGTGCAGCCGCTTACACCCGCCATTGTTTTCCTTGCCGAGAGGGAAACCGGAAAAAGAAAATTCTGAGTACTCACCTGTAGAATTAATTTCTCTTCCATTATAACTTCAGGATATCAGAAGAATTCAGAGATGAATGGGTTAACCTTTCCCGAAAGGGTGTGGTCTGCAAAAACAAAGGTGTGTCTCCACCTCCCGGGCCTATATCCACTTGGCTGACTTGATGCCCTTCAGTTTAATTAAAAAGCAGTAGAACCAGCCGCCTGGGAGGCATACCTATCCTGTTGGAAACAAAAGGCTGAAGACAAAATACAAGACTCCTTTCTCCGTTTAATTTTTATTTTTTTTTCTTGCAATGCTGATCATTATTTACAGCAACTATTTACATATTTACCACTCCACTAAAACTAGGCATCCAAGACATGGACATAGTAACCTAGCAGACAGGGAGGGTCTGATGTCCTGAAGTAATAATGGAAGAGAAATTAATTTTACAGGTGAGTACTCACAGAATTTTATTTTCTCTTCCATTTTACTTCAGGCCATCAGAAGAATTCAGAGACGAATGGGACCTCCAAAAGCAGTACCCCAATTCGGGTGGGATCCCCAAACCTTATTCCTTTTTAGGAATAAGACATTCCAAAAAACCCTTATTCCTTTTTAGGAATAAGACACTCCAAAAAAACCCTTATTCCTTTCAGGAACAAGACATTCCAAAAACCCTTATTCCTTTCAGGAATAAGACATTACAAAACCATCTAATTACTACTGTATGTAATTCCTTCCTACAAAACGCTCTACCTTATAGAATTTGGTAAATGTATGAACTGAAGACCAAGTAGCGGCTTTGCATACTTGTTCTATTGAAGCTTGATGCTAAAAAGCCCAAGAAGCTCCAATAGCTCTTGTTGAATGAGCAGTAGTCCTAAAAGGAGAATCCTTCCCCTTAGGGAATACAGGCTCTTACCACTGCCTGTCTAATCCATCGCTGATCATTGATGAAGGCTTCTTCCTGGCCTGAATCATAGTCTGCATGACTATGTCAGAAGAACCCCCTTTCTGTCAAGATAAAGGATTCAATCGGAGGGAATGCATAAAGAAGCTTGAATGCTGACCACTGAAGAGTCAGGAGAGCTGTTGCTATAGTTAGAGGATCCCTGGACCGAGACACAAACTTTGTAACCTTCCGATTGTGCCGTGATGCACAAAAGATATATGTCCAGAATCCCCCAGCGCATGCATAGGGATTGAAAAAACCCTCTAAGAGACCATTCCCTCTGATGCAGGACCGTTCTGCTGAGATGATCGGCTTGCAAGTTGTCCACTCCAGGTATGTGTACAGCTGAAATGCATGAAACCTGTTTCTCGTCCCAAAGTAAAAACCAGCTCATGTCCATGAGGGCTTCACTGCTTCAGGTGCCCCCATGGTGGTTGATATATACCACCGCCGTCCAATTGTCTGCTTGAATCCGGACGGGATGCCCCTTTAGATGGTATGTTCAATATCTGAGATACAATAGAATCGCTCTCAGTTCCAGGATATTTATGGAGAGTCTGCTCCCCTTCGGACTCCACTGTCCCTGGATCATTGGTGACTTCATGACACTCCCCCAACCAGATAGACTGGCATCCGTGGTGATGATCTTCCACTGTACTGGAAGGAAGGCGAGGACCAGGCTAGAGACTGCCTTGTTGACGGTGTTATGCAAAAACAGTGATCCAGAGTGTGTGGGTCTCGATCCCAGATTGTGAGCAATTCCATCTGCACGGGTCTTTTGTGAACAGTGCAAAAGGTACTGAATCCAAGCAAGATACCATCAGGCCCAACAGACATATTCCTTGATGAATCGTCGGGTGAGGGCAAGACAAGAGACCCTGTACCCTGGCCTGAAGTAAGTCACTTCTGTGTTGAAAAAATACAATTCTGTGATTACTCACCTGTAGAATTGGTATTATATGTATACAGCACATCCTGTTCCAGAAGATATTCCTTACACTTGGGATATACCTCCAGTAGATGGCACTGGACTGCAGACACAGAAAAGTGGCTCCTCCCGGCCCCATATACACCAGGGACCTCCCACAAAATCCCCAGTACTGAAAAAGCAGTTAGCAAGAGACCGGGAGAACTATAACCATTATATGAAAATTTGAACATAAGAACCATCACCATAAAGGAGGTAACTCAAGATAATGATAACAAGGGTGGGGTGGAACAGGACGTGCTGTATACATATAATACTAATTCTACAGGTGAGTAATCACAGAATTGTATTATTCTAAGTATACAGCATATCCTGTTCCAGAAGATATTCCTTACACTTGGGACATCCAATAGCAGTGTCCGTAAGGTAGGGTGGGATCCCCAAAAGTAACCGCGGGCAGTTTAAAACCACTATCGCTTGCAGAACCTTGCGGCCAAAAGCAGCATCAGCTGAGGCCCTAACATGCAACCAAGTATGAACAGAAGACCAAGTAGCGGCCTTGCAAACTTGTTCAACAGAAGCTTGGTGCTAAAAAGCCCAAGAGGCACCAATAGCACGAGTAGAACAAACAGTAAGGTGGAAGGGAGGCTCCTTCCCCTTAGCAGAGTAGGCCTGTATCACAGCCTGACGTATCCGCTTGCTGATAGTGGACTTAGCCGGAGCCAGGCCTTTCTTAGGTCCAGACAGAAGCACAAAAAGAGCATCAGTCTTCCTGAAGGATTCAGTAGCCACCAAATAGAACTTCAGAGTTCTGACTACGTCCAAAGAATGCAAAACACTTTCCTTAGGGTTACTAGGATTAGGAAACAGAGAAGGCAAAACAATGTCCTGATTGAGAAGGAAGGCAGAAAAACTGGCTTAAAACCCCACCTTGTCCTGGTGTCTCTCAAAATAAGGAGGCTTGTTGGAAAGCGACGCCAACTCAGAAAGAACAGGGGACGAGGGGCATAAAATGCGGGAGGGGCATCCCATAAGGCTTACCATGGGCCTATACCGCCTAACCTTTGGTGGGGGGCTGCGGTTGGAGCAGCGCTTCTGAGCACCTGACAGCGGTGCTGCCTACCTTCACCCGAACCAGAGCAGCCTGAGCTGGGAGGCAGTGAAAGGAAAAATACCATTTTGTGATTACTCACCTGTAAAATGGGTATTATAAGTATGTCACACACCCCGCTTCCAATATTCATGACATCTGGGTTATAGCCAGTAGAGGGCGAACTTCTGCCGAGATGACAGGAAAAAAAGAAGCCCCTCCCGGTCCATAAATACCTGGGACCTCCCACACATTACCCAGTATAGGAAAGCAGTAAGGGGACCAGGAAGAGCAAAATCCAAAAATATAAATAAAAAGGTTCACCATATAAAGGATCCAGAATACAAAAAGGGCGGGATGAAGCGGGGTGTGTGACATACTTATAATACCCATTTTACAGGTGAGTAATCACAAAATGGTATTATTCCAAGTATGTCACACACCCCGCTTCCAATATTCATTACATCTGGGACATCCAATAGCAGTGTCCAACCAGGGTGGGGATCCAAACAAGGCAACAATGCACAAACTTAAAGGTCCGGGCAGAAATAGGGACAAAGATGGGCGGGTGTGAACCCGGCGTACCTGCAAGGAAGAGACAGCCATCTTCTGACTTGCTCGACGACTCCTGCAGAGAATACTGGGGATGTGTGGGAGGTCCCAGGTATTTATGGACCGGGAGGGGCTCCTTTTTTTCTAGTCATCTCTGCAGAAGTTCGCCCTCTACTGGTCATTACCCATATGTCATGAATATTGGAAGCGGGGTGTGTGACATACTTGGAATAGAGGAAACTAATTCCCCTGGTTCCCCTCAATCAGGTTCACCAGACAAAAATACAATTCTGTGATTACTCACCTCGTAGGATTGGTATTATAAGTATGCAGCACGTCCAGCTCCAGATAATGATTCATAACAGATGGGACATCTAATAGCAGTGTTCGTAAATAGGAGGGGACCCCAAAAAGCAAAAACGTGCAGTTCAAACCACTGCCGCCTGCAGAACTTTGCAGCCAAAAACAGCATCCGCTGTAAACTTGGAAAAAGGTATGAACAGAAGACCAAGTAGCAGCCTTACAAACTTGTTCAACAGAAGCCTGGTGCTGGAAGACCCAGGAGGCCCCAACAGCATGGGTAGAATGTGCAGTAACACGGAAAGGAGGATCCTTTCCCCTAGCAGAATAAGTCCTAAAAATAGCCTGATGAATCCATTTGCTAATAGTAGACTTAGCAGGAGCCAGACCCCTCTTGGGACCCGAGGGAACCACAAACAAGGCATCAGTCTTTCTGAAAGGTGCAGTAGCCACCAAGTAGAACTTCAAGTTCCTGACCACATCCAGGGAATGGAAGGCCTCTCCCTGGAATAACCAGGATTAGGGCACAAGGAAGGAAGCACAATGTCCTGATTGAGATGGAAGGCAGAGACAACCTTGGGCAAGAAATCAGGTTTAAAAGTGGAAAACCACCTTGTCCTGGTGTCTCTCAAAGTAGGGGGCCTGAATAGAAAGGGCCGCCAACTCCAAAACACGCCTGACCGAGGTGATAGCCACCAAAAAGTCAACTTTAAGAGTAAGAATAGACAGAGCAGCCTCATGCACAGGCTCAAATGGAGGGCCCTGAAGGGCAGACAAAACCCAATTCAAGTCCCAAACTGGCAACAGAGGTTTGCGGGGGGGACGCACATGAGCAACCCCCTGGAAGAAGGTATTGACCAGAGGATGTTGAGCGAAAGATCTCTAGAAGAAAACAGCCAAAGCAGAAACGTGACCCTTGAGCGTGCTGAGCTGAAGTCCCAGATCCAAGCCATGCTGAAGGAACTCTAAAATCCCAGGAATGGAGAACACCCGACAGGGAAGGACCCTAGACTCACACCAGTCAATGTAGGCCCGCCAGATCCTATAGCAGATGGTAGAAGAGGATTTCTTCCTAGCCCTGATTATTAACCACAGTATTAACCACAGAATCAGAAAGCCCTTCATCCCTTAAGATGGAGGTTTCAGCAGCCAGGCCGTCAAAGCCAGCGTTTGTAAATTGGGATAGCATAGCCGCCCTTGAGTGAGAAGGTCCGGAACCAAGGGCAGAGCGTACTGATCTACCGCCAGCTGCATGATGTCTGCGAACCACACCTGCACCAGCTTGTGCAGAACCCTGCCCAGTAGTGGGAACGGAGGAAAGAGATACAGGAGACTGAACTCCTGCCAGGACAGATTTAGTGCATCCACCGCAAGGGCCAGGGGATCCTGGGACAGAGAGACAAAGACTGGAAGCTTGTGATTGTGGCGAGATGCAAACAGATCCATGCCCGGCACCTCCCAATGGTGACATAAGGAGAGGAAGACCTCGCTGCTGAGAGACCATTCCCCCAGGCGAGAGGTCCCCCTGCTCAGAGAGTCCGCCTCCAGATTCTCCAACCCCGGAATGTACACTGCTGAGATGCAAGGAACATTGTCCTCCGCCCAGGACAGAATCATGGACACCTCCTTGAGGGCACTCTTGCTCTGAGTCCCTCCCTGACGATTGATGAAGGCAACCGCCGTCTGGTTGTCTGAGCGAACTTGGACCGGTCGGCCCTGAAGGTGAGGAGTCAACTGGGCCAGTACCAACCGAACCGCCCTCAGTTCCAGGACGTTGATGGGGGCATGGGCCTCCTGAGGGCCCCACAGCCCCTGGAATTGTAGGGTTCTCCAGAAGCCCCCCCACCCAACCTGACAGACTGGCATCCGTGGTGACCGTCTCCCAACAGGGGGATAGAAAGGATCTGCCCCAACAGGTTCCTCGAGTCCAGCCACCACAAGAGGGACCGCCGGCCAGAGGAGACAGAACAAAGGCCTGAACCAGAGACAGGGGACTCTTCTCCCAGACTGATAGGAGATGGAGTTGAAGAGGTCTCATGTGGAACTGAGCATAAGGGACTGCCTCGAAGCAGGACACAATTTGTCCCACAAGCTGCATCCCTTGCCGGATGGAAGGGCGAGGGCAGGACAGAAGGAAATGAACCAGAGCTTGAAGAGAATCCACCTTCTGCTGAGGAAGAAAAATCCTGGCCTAAACAGTATCAAGATTCATGCCCAGGAAGGAGGTCACCAGAGACAGGGAGGATTTGGGGTGATTGATCACCCATCCGAATGTTTCCAGAGCAGTCATCACCTGCTGGAGAGCCATAACACCTGCCAGCACCTTGGTGAAGACTCTGGGGGCCGGGGTGCGACCGAAGGGCAGTGCTACAAATTGGTAGTGCTGGTCCTCCAGTGCGAACCTGAGGAATCTCAGATGCCCTGGGAAGACTGGTACATGAAGGTAAGCATCCTTGATGTCTATGGAGGTCATGAAGTCCCCCGGACGCAAAGAGTTGATCGTGGAGCGCAGGGTCTCCATGCGAAAGTGTCTGGTCCTGATGAACTTGTTGAGAAGCTTTAAGTCCAGGATGGGTATGATGGAACCATCCCTCTTGGGTACTGTGGAGAGATTGGAATAAAAACCCAGACCTCTCTCCCCAGGAGGGCCTGACAGATGACCCCCATGTCCAATAGGTTTTGCACAGCCAGAAACAGACCCTGAGCTGCCAGGGGTTCTAGAGGAATCCGAGACCTGAGGAATCTTGGAGGCGGCCAGGCAGCGAACTCTAGCTTGTAGCCGGAGGACAAAACCTCCAGAATCCACCTGCTGTCCCCAGACATGAGCGAAGAGCCGCAGCCGTCCCCCCACCCGGATGGGTGAGGGCACCCCTTCATGGCTGAGTGGGCTTGGTGACAGATTTGGGTTTGGAACCCCAGGAGGATCCGGGGCGGGCACGTCCCCTGCCTCTGCCCCAGAAGTCTCCCCTGTGCCCCACAAAGGATACCCCCTTCCCAGACCTGGATCCACGAGAGGAGGGGGTAAAAGCACCCGACCCCCGAAAGGGCCGCGCCTGTTTCTTGCGTTGGGGCAACTTACCCCCCTTTGCAAACCGGTCCAATCGATCACCAAAAAGGCGTAGCCCCTTAAAGGGGAGCCCTGTAAGGGCCTTCTTAGCAGCGTTATCAGCTGCCCACTGACGCAGCCAAACCGAGCGGCGTATAGCAACCACCAAGGCAGAGGTCCTACTACACATCCTAATGGTGTCATCCAAGGCAGAAAGGATATAAGCAGTGAACATCTCATATTGTGACAAGGCCCTGAACTCGGCACTAGAAGTATCATCAGGGGAGCCTTCCAGTAGACCCTTGATGAGAGTCCTAATAGCCACAGCAGTAATAGCAGAAGCACAGACAGGACGCAAGGCAGACCCCACACAGGCAAAAGCATGGGAAACCAGCTGGTCAATACGCCGGTCCTCATTATCCTTCAAGGTAGTGGAATCAGGGGAATGCACCACAGAGGTGTTGGACAACCCCAAGACTGGAGCATCCACTTCTGGGGGGGTTGACCAACAGTTAACCACAGCAGAGGGAAAAGGATACCTTTTATCCCAGCCCCTACGGATTCCAGGAAGCCGGCTGGGCCGTTCCCATTCCTTGAGAACAAGATTATTGAAATGGGCCTATGCTGGAAATTCCAAACGTGGCTTAGCAGTACTGAACAACTCCCCCTGTTGCTTGGGGGACAGTCTATTGGTGTCATCAGCATCCCAATGATCAGAACCAGCGTTGCGCCACTGAAATGGTGATCATCAGAAAGCTCTGAATCCGAGAATAATTCCCCTTCCTCAAATGGGGCATAGTCAGACAAGTCAAGGAAATCCTCAGTCTTCATAGGAACGGCAGACACACCAGGCGCCACATGCCGTCTCTTAGCTGGGACCTTAACAGGGCGCAGAGCTAGCAATCAACCTCTCAATATAAGCCAACCTAGAAGACACGTCAGGCTGAGACTCCCCACTAGTATTCAGCTCATTGGGACTCAAATTCAAGTGAGGGGGAGTGGGCGAAGACATAATGGGCGCAGGCCCAGTCACAGATAGTCCAGAATGCAGCACAAGCGCCTGCTGGGCGCAGGATACACAGACCCGCACATCATCGCTCACAGGGGATGCCCCACACACCACACACAGCCAGGCTTGTCCCGAGGGGACCCCGAGCACAATATCCTTGGAAGCCTCCATATGGTGATTACAGTGGGCCAATTGACCAATAGGAATTACGCTGTACAGCAACCCGGGATGCCCCAAATGTCCGAAGGAGAAGCCGGGAATCCAAACTATCAACTAACTAATAATGATAACAATCACCATACAGGGGATCCAAGAAAATGCAAACCAAGGGCGGGTTGGAGCAGGACGCACTGTATACTCATAATACCAATTCTACAGGTGAGTAATCACAGAATTGTATTATTCTTAGTATACAGTATGTCCTGCTCCAAATCTAATACTTACAGTTGGGACATCAAATAGCAGTGTCCATAAAGTGTGGGGGAATCCCCAAGAAAAATCAGCAGCAGGCAGTTTAAACCACTGCCGCCTGCAGAACCTTGCGGCCAAAAGCAGCATTAGCTGAGGCCCTAACATCAACCTTGTAAAACTTTGAAAAGGTATGAACAGAAGACCAAGTAGCGGCCTTGCAAACTTGTTCAACAGAAGCCTGGTGCTGAAAAGCCCAAGAGGCACCAACAGCACGAGTGGAATGAGCAGTAAGGCGGAAGGGAGGATTCTTCCCCTTAGCAGAGTAGGCCTGAATCACAGCCTGACGAATCCACTTGCTGATAGTAGACTTGGCAGGAGCCAAACCCTTCCTAGGACCAGAAGGGACCACAAAGAGCATCAGTTTTCCTGAAAGGTGCAGTAGCCACCAGATAGTACTTCAGACACCTAACCACATCCAAAGAGTGCAAAACCCTCTCCTTAGCATTGCTAGGATTAGGGCACAAAGAAGGAAGAACAATATCCTGATTCAAATGAAAGGCAGACACTACCTTAGGCAGAAAATCAGGTTTGAAACGAAACACCACCTTGTCCTGGTGCCTCTCATAGTAGGGGGCTGAATGGACAGCACCGCCAACTCAGACACACGCCTGACAGAAGTGATAGCCACCAGAAACACAACCTTGAGCGTAAGAATGGCCAAGGCAGCATCCTGCACAGGTTCAAAAGGAGCACCCTGCAAGGCTGACAGAACTAAGTTCAAATCCCAAACAGGCACCATAGCTTTACGTGGGGGACGCACATGAGTGACCCCCTGGAAAAAAAGTCCTGATCAGAGGGTGCTGAGCAAAGGACTTCTGGAAAAAAATAGCCAGGGCAGAAACCTGACCCTTCAGAGTACTGAGTTGGAGCCCCATCTCCAACCCATGCTGCAGGAACTCCAGAATCCTGGGAACAGAGAACACATGACAGGGAAGAGACTTAGACTCACAACAGTCAATGCAGGCATGCCAAACCCTGTAATAAATGGAAGAGGAAGACTTCTTCCTAGCTTTAATCAAAGTATCCACAACTGAGGAAGGCAGCCCCTTCTCAATCAAGATGGAGGTTTCAGCAGCCAAGCCGTCAAAGCCAGAGTTTGAAAACTGGGATGGCGTAGTGAGCACTGAGTGATCAGATCTGGCCCCAAGGGCAGAGCGTACTGATCTACTGCCAGATGTACCACGTCTGCGAACCACACTCTTCTTGGCCACCTGTGGGCCACCAGAATTGCTGGCACCCCTTCCAGAGCAATCTTGCGCAGAACTCTGCCCAGCAAGGGAATTGGGGGAAGACATACAGGAGCTGAAAGTCCTTCCATGACATTGCTAGCGTATCCGAGGTCAGGGCCAGAGGATCCCTGTACAGAGAGACAAAAGCTGGAAGCTTGTGATTGTGGCGGGACGCAAACAGATCCATATCTGGTTGGCCCCAACGGTGACACAGAGATTGAAACACCCTGCTGCATAGGGATAATTCTCCCTGGCGAGAGGTCCCCCTGCTCAGAGAGTCCGCCAGGTGATTTTCCACCCCCGGGATGTACACAGCTGAAATGCAGGGGACATTGGCCTGCGCCCAAGTCAGGATCAGAGACGCTTCCTGGAGGGCCCCCTTGCTCCAGGTCCCTCCCTGATGATTGATGTAGGCAACTGCCGTCTGGTCACCGAGCGCAGGCCCTGAAGATGAGTAGTCAAGCGAGCCAGAACTAACCTGATCGCTCGCAGCTCCAATACATTGATAGGGGTGTGGGTCTCCTGAGGGCTCCACCTTCCCTGGAACCGCAGGGACTTCCAGAAACCCCCCCAACCTGACAAACTGGCATCCGTGGTGACCGTCTCCTAGGAAGGGGCAAGGAAGGATCTGGCCCCCAACAGGTTCCTTGAATCCATCCACCACAAGAGGGACCTCCTGACCAGGGGGAGAGCACACAGACCCTGTCCAGGGACGCTGGGTCCTTGTCCCATATAGACAATAGGTGAAGTTGCAGAGGCCTCAAGTGGAACTGAGCATAAGGGACCGCTTCGAAGCACGCCACCATCAGGCCCACCAGCTGCATCCCCTGCCTGAGGGAGGGATGGGGGACAAGCTAGGAGGTATATAAGTTATGCAGGCCCGCACACCATCGTATTAAACATGAGCATATCTATATGGGTGCTCAAAACTATTCAACAGGATCTATTCCCCATTCAGATCCATAATACACTATATTAACAAAGTTTGTTGAAAAAAAGCACACCAGAACCAAAGTCTCTTGAATTGCAATTGATAGGTGTATTCAAAAAAAGTGAGCAAAGTTTTTCATATACAATATATACATATTAATCCCGCAAATACAGGATATCAGAAATAAATACAGCAGAGATAAACATGCAAAGGTTTGTAGCATTGCTGTTTGGATGCGTTGCAGTATATAAAGTGGCCACTAGATGGCCCTAACATTTAGTATACAATAGTTCTCATACAAGCAATGAACATACCAGCATGCATGACAGTATAGCATAGGCTCCCAATTGCAAACAACAAGAGAGCCAGTATAAACATGATTTTGGGAATCAAAAACGATACATTACAGCATAAGCAGGCACAATCTCCAACGTTTCAGACCCCACTGGGTCTTTCCTCAGGGAGGCTGAAAAGGCGATGCTGCTAGTGGGCTGCAGGAACGGGGTTTAAATAGATCACAAATGGCGGGCTTTTCCGGGCCGGCCCGTGACGTCACTGGGGACGCGCGTACGCGCGCCTGTCAGCAGCGTCACCAGAGGACGGGTCGGGTCCCGGCCGTCCAACCCCATGATGGCGGTTGCGCAAATGCCATCCAGACTGGGGAGGGGCGGCGCTCGGGGCCACGGCTCCGTCTCCTAGGAGATACTCAGATGTTTCTGATTGGTTTATGCACAGACGGGGGCGTGGTTATAAGGCGGGAGTCACGTCAATATGAAAGGCTGCGCAGTTCATTCATTCCCTGACAGTTCTGCTGCATCCTCTGCAGACAGGAGAGCGTATCTTAGGGAGGGCTCCCGCTGCCACCAATCCTTCTGTTTAGACAATCCCAGCGTAGTATCTGTTCAGCCATTTGGGGTCCATTATTCCATATGTCTTTAATTCCTTTAGGAAAATGCCGCCATGGATCTTTCTTTGAAAAAGCCGCCAATTTGCTGCTATAATTGTTACAGAACAGGAAGCAACATAGCATTAATAGATATACAAGAGGACCCTTATTAACCCACAGACCACCGTGCATCCCTTAAAGGTATATAGCGGGGAAAATTTTAAAATCAATATAGTGAAGTGAATTCAATTTATCTTATATACATATATACATTAATAGCCTCTTGCTAGGTGAAAAAAATAATGCGGTTAAGAAACTCCATCACTATGGGAGGTATAGATGGCTACTACTCGCTACATCTATATTCATTTAGTATGTACTATTTTAAGGAAGCTAAAAATAGCATTGATAGTCACAGTCTTCATTCAATCCAGCTGGGTGGATTGTATCTAGCTTGTAGATCCAGTGAGTCTCCCGTTGCAACAATTTTTGTGTTAGATCACCCCCCCTCCGGGGGCGTAGTACCTTTTCAATTACACAGAACCTCAATTGCGTAATCTGATGTCCCTTTTCAAAGAAATGTTTCGTGAGGGATGAGTCTAGATTACCCCTTCTGATGTCAGATCTATGCTCCCCAATACGTACTTTGATTGCTCTCGATGTTTGTCCTACGTAGGCCAACCCACATGGACATTTAATCATATACACCACCCCTTTGCTATTACAGTTAAAGAAGTCCTTAAGTGCAAATTTATGTCCTGATCTGGGGTGGCTTATCTCGTTAGTCCGTAAGACAAAACTACATTGGGCACATTGCCCACAGGGGTACATACCCCGTGGTTTAGTTCCTACAGTCAACCATGTAGATTCTGGTGCTATAGGGTCATTCAAAGTAAAGTCAGCATGTACCAACCTATCTTTGATGCTCTTAGATTTTTTATAGGCCATCATTGGGGGGTCCTTAAAGACCATTTCCAGTTTCTCATCACTAGATAAGATTGACCAATGCCGTCGTACAATATTTTTAATCTTGTTTGATTGCGCAGAATATGTGAGTATCAGCGGTATTCGGGCTTCATTTTTCTTAGGGTTAAATTTCAAGAGATCATGCCTCGGTCTGGTCCTTGCCTTCTGTCTATTTGCCTCCACTCTAGAATCCCTATAGCCCCGGGCCAGGAAGTCTTTTTTCATCTCCTCTGACCTCAAATCGTACAGGTCATCCGTATCCACAATGCGTCTTATCCGCAAGAATTGGCTATATGGTAAATTGTCAATCAACTCTTTAGGGTGGAAGCTGTCTGCTTGCAAGTATGTATTCTTATCCGTCGGTTTTCTGAATATATCAGTTCTAATCTGTCCATCTACCAATTGGACTAGAACATCTAGAAAATGCACTTGCTCACAGCTAGCTTCCAAAGAAAGGGTTATAGTCGGTCTTGCCTGATTTATGGTTGAATGAAAGTTCTGTAGGGAAGAGATTGATCCCTGCCAGATTAGAAATATATCGTCGATATAGCGACGCCAAAGGAGTGCATGTACCTGAAATTCTGCTGAACTGTACACATGTTCTTGTTCGAAGTCCGCCATGTATAGATTTGCGTAGCTAGGGGCCATGTTGGCCCCCATCGCGGTGCCCTGTCGTTGCAAATAAAATTCATTGTTATACATAAAGTAATTTTTCTTAAGTATAATACTCAATAGTGTGATAATGAGTGTGCTAAGCCCTTCTGGGATATCCAAATCCCTTAGGCGTTTATTGATTACCCCTATCCCTTCTTCATGGGGGATTGCCGTGTACAGACTAGTGACGTCCATAGTTGCCAGGATACAGTCTGCTGGCAGTTGGTCCAGATTGGCGATATGTTGCAAAAAATCAGTTGTGTCTAAAAGGTATGAAGGCATGGTTAATACCAGAGGTTGTAAGATTTGATCTATAAAAATTGCAAGTGGTTGAAAAATTGACTCCGTGCCTGCCACTATAGGGCGGCCTGGGGGATTGATAAGATCTTTATGGATTTTAGGTAAGCAGTAGAATAATGGGATCAGAGGGTATTTATTTGTCAGGAATGCTTGTAGTTTATTGTCAATGATTTGATCTTCCCTTGCTTTATCAAGTATTATATCAATCTCATTTTTGATGGCTAAGGTGGGATCCTCCCGTATCTTCTCGTATACCAGTGTGTCGTTCAGTTGTCGCATGATCTCACTATGATATTTGTGTTTATCAAGGATAACTATGGCCCCACCCTTATCCGCTTGTTTGATCACTATACTCTGGTCTTGTTGTAACTGTTTCAGTGCCAGAGCCTCTTGTTTGGTAAGGTTATAGCGTGGAGGACTAGTGGGGTTCTGGCTGTTCCAATCTAGTTTCCTTACATCCCTTTGGACTAGCTTAATAAATGTTTCAACACTATGTGTTGTTGTGGGGGGTGCCCATGTGCTTTTAGGTTTACATTTGGAGAGATCTACTCCTGGGATTAACATGGGTTCTGCCCTGTCACTACTCCCCATGTTAGCAAAAAAGGCTCTGAGCCTAAGGGTCCTATAGAATTTTTGGAGACTGATATCTGTCTCCAGTCTGTCACCCGTATATGTAGGTACAAAGCCTAGGCCCCGGTTCAGTACCTGTTCTTCCTTTTCCGTCAGGTTCCTTGATGAAAGGTTGACGACTAGCGAGGCTGGGATGATTGACTCCGCGTCTCGTATCGTTTCTGAGAAGCTTGTCGGGCGTCTCCACTTGTCTGATTTGCCCCGCCGGGTCCTTTTCGGTCGAATCGAACCCGGCGTCTGGGTCCTAAAAAAGGTGGAGCTGAAGAAGTGGAGGCGCTACTGTCAGTGTCAGAAGGTTGTTCCTGTCGGGTCTGGTTAATTGGATTCTGGAAGCGCCTACGTGTAAAATCTTTCCAAGTGTATACCCTCCCCTCCTGATAGTCGAGGGCGTCTCGTTTGTATTTGTTAAGCTTAAAGTGGAAAGTGTCTTGGCGATATTTATCTAAAGTAGCTTTGCAGGAATCCAGATATTCCTTGAAATCATCAGTCTTAAGGCCAGACTCTAATTTAGACTTAAGGGTTTCAATTGTTTGCTCAAATGAACGTAGCTCGCTCTGAATGCCCTTAATAGTTAAAGTAATCAGATCGAGGCTACATTTATTTAGGATTTTTTGCCAGTTATCCACAAATTCCTTATTATTCTGGCAGAAGGTGGGTTTTATTGCCAATCTTAGACCCCTTGGTATCCTTTTAACCCGTAAGTACTCAATTAAGGTGTCTGAATGTAATTGATACTGTATTTTCTTACGTTTAATCACTTCAAATTGTTTCTTAACCGATGTAAGATCTGACAAAAAAGGACTATCTGTCCTTGTGTACTCTGACAAGAGGCTATCAATCTCTTCCTGGCTATAAGCCAGGGTGTCTGCTTGCTGCTGGGTAAGGCTATTAATATCTTCAAAAGACATAGTCTAATTTACATAGAAAAGAGAACAAAGAATTGGGTGCTGGGTTTGCCTGAGGAAACACAAACATAAAGTATATAAGTTATGCAGGCCCGCACACCATCGTATTAAACATGAGCATATCTATATGGGTGCTCAAAACTATTCAACAGGATCTATTCCCCATTCAGATCCATAATACACTATATTAACAAAGTTTGTTGAAAAAAAGCACACCAGAACCAAAGTCTCTTGAATTGCAATTGATAGGTGTATTCAAAAAAAGTGAGCAAAGTTTTTCATATACAATATATACATATTAATCCCGCAAATACAGGATATCAGAAATAAATACAGCAGAGATAAACATGCAAAGGTTTGTAGCATTGCTGTTTGGATGCGTTGCAGTATATAAAGTGGCCACTAGATGGCCCTAACATTTAGTATACAATAGTTCTCATACAAGCAATGAACATACCAGCATGCATGACAGTATAGCATAGGCTCCCAATTGCAAACAACAAGAGAGCCAGTATAAACATGATTTTGGGAATCAAAAACGATACATTACAGCATAAGCAGGCACAATCTCCAACGTTTCAGACCCCACTGGGTCTTTCCTCAGGGAGGCTGAAAAGGCGATGCTGCTAGTGGGCTGCAGGAACGGGGTTTAAATAGATCACAAATGGCGGGCTTTTCCGGGCCGGCCCGTGACGTCACTGGGGACGCGCGTACGCGCGCCTGTCAGCAGCGTCACCAGAGGACGGGTCGGGTCCCGGCCGTCCAACCCCATGATGGCGGTTGCGCAAATGCCATCCAGACTGGGGAGGGGCGGCGCTCGGGGCCACGGCTCCGTCTCCTAGGAGATACTCAGATGTTTCTGATTGGTTTATGCACAGACGGGGGCGTGGTTATAAGGCGGGAGTCACGTCAATATGAAAGGCTGCGCAGTTCATTCATTCCCTGACAGTTCTGCTGCATCCTCTGCAGACAGGAGAGCGTATCTTAGGGAGGGCTCCCGCTGCCACCAATCCTTCTGTTTAGACAATCCCAGCGTAGTATCTGTTCAGCCATTTGGGGTCCATTATTCCATATGTCTTTAATTCCTTTAGGAAAATGCCGCCATGGATCTTTCTTTGAAAAAGCCGCCAATTTGCTGCTATAATTGTTACAGAACAGGAAGCAACATAGCATTAATAGATATACAAGAGGACCCTTATTAACCCACAGACCACCGTGCATCCCTTAAAGGTATATAGCGGGGAAAATTTTAAAATCAATATAGTGAAGTGAATTCAATTTATCTTATATACATATATACATTAATAGCCTCTTGCTAGGTGAAAAAAATAATGCGGTTAAGAAACTCCATCACTATGGGAGGTATAGATGGCTACTACTCGCTACATCTATATTCATTTAGTATGTACTATTTTAAGGAAGCTAAAAATAGCATTGATAGTCACAGTCTTCATTCAATCCAGCTGGGTGGATTGTATCTAGCTTGTAGATCCAGTGAGTCTCCCGTTGCAACAATTTTTGTGTTAGATCACCCCCCCTCCGGGGGCGTAGTACCTTTTCAATTACACAGAACCTCAATTGCGTAATCTGATGTCCCTTTTCAAAGAAATGTTTCGTGAGGGATGAGTCTAGATTACCCCTTCTGATGTCAGATCTATGCTCCCCAATACGTACTTTGATTGCTCTCGATGTTTGTCCTACGTAGGCCAACCCACATGGACATTTAATCATATACACCACCCCTTTGCTATTACAGTTAAAGCAGACAGCTTCCACCCTAAAGAGTTGATTGACAATTTACCATATAGCCAATTCTTGCGGATAAGACGCATTGTGGATACGGATGACCTGTACGATTTGAGGTCAGAGGAGATGAAAAAAGACTTCCTGGCCCGGGGCTATAGGGATTCTAGAGTGGAGGCAAATAGACAGAAGGCAAGGACCAGACCGAGGCATGATCTCTTGAAATTTAACCCTAAGAAAAATGAAGCCCGAATACCGCTGATACTCACATATTCTGCGCAATCAAACAAGATTAAAAATATTGTACGACGGCATTGGTCAATCTTATCTAGTGATGAGAAACTGGAAATGGTCTTTAAGGACCCCCCAATGATGGCCTATAAAAAATCTAAGAGCATCAAAGATAGGTTGGTACATGCTGACTTTACTTTGAATGACCCTATAGCACCAGAATCTACATGGTTGACTGTAGGAACTAAACCACGGGGTATGTACCCCTGTGGGCAATGTGCCCAATGTAGTTTTGTCTTACGGACTAACGAGATAAGCCACCCCAGATCAGGACATAAATTTGCACTTAAGGACTTCTTTAACTGTAATAGCAAAGGGGTGGTGTATATGATTAAATGTCCATGTGGGTTGGCCTACGTAGGACAAACATCGAGAGCAATCAAAGTACGTATTGGGGAGCATAGATCTGACATCAGAAGGGGTAATCTAGACTCATCCCTCACGAAACATTTCTTTGAAAAGGGACATCAGATTACGCAATTGAGGTTCTGTGTAATTGAAAAGGTACTACGCCCCCGGAGGGGGGGTGATCTAACACAAAAATTGTTGCAACGGGAGACTCACTGGATCTACAAGCTAGATACAATCCACCCAGCTGGATTGAATGAAGACTGTGACTATCAATGCTATTTTTAGCTTCCTTAAAATAGTACATACTAAATGAATATAGATGTAGCGAGTAGTAGCCATCTATACCTCCCATAGTGATGGAGTTTCTTAACCGCATTATTTTTTTCACCTAGCAAGAGGCTATTAATGTATATATGTATATAAGATAAATTGAATTCACTTCACTATATTGATTTTAAAATTTTCCCCGCTATATACCTTTAAGGGATGCACGGTGGTCTGTGGGTTAATAAGGGTCCTCTTGTATATCTATTAATGCTATGTTGCTTCCTGTTCTGTAACAATTATAGCAGCAAATTGGCGGCTTTTTCAAAGAAAGATCCATGGCGGCATTTTCCTAAAGGAATTAAAGACATATGGAATAATGGACCCCAAATGGCTGAACAGATACTACGCTGGGATTGTCTAAACAGAAGGATTGGTGGCAGCGGGAGCCCTCCCTAAGATACGCTCTCCTGTCTGCAGAGGATGCAGCAGAACTGTCAGGGAATGAATGAACTGCGCAGCCTTTCATATTGACGTGACTCCCGCCTTATAACCACGCCCCCGTCTGTGCATAAACCAATCAGAAACATCTGAGTATCTCCTAGGAGACGGAGCCGTGGCCCCGAGCGCCGCCCCTCCCCAGTCTGGATGGCATTTGCGCAACCGCCATCATGGGGTTGGACGGCCGGGACCCGACCCGTCCTCTGGTGACGCTGCTGACAGGCGCGCGTACGCGCGTCCCCAGTGACGTCACGGGCCGGCCCGGAAAAGCCCGCCATTTGTGATCTATTTAAACCCCGTTCCTGCAGCCCACTAGCAGCATCGCCTTTTCAGCCTCCCTGAGGAAAGACCCAGTGGGGTCTGAAACGTTGGAGATTGTGCCTGCTTATGCTGTAATGTATCGTTTTTGATTCCCAAAATCATGTTTATACTGGCTCTCTTGTTGTTTGCAATTGGGAGCCTATGCTATACTGTCATGCATGCTGGTATGTTCATTGCTTGTATGAGAACTATTGTATACTAAATGTTAGGGCCATCTAGTGGCCACTTTATATACTGCAACGCATCCAAACAGCAATGCTACAAACCTTTGCATGTTTATCTCTGCTGTATTTATTTCTGATATCCTGTATTTGCGGGATTAATATGTATATATTGTATATGAAAAACTTTGCTCACTTTTTTTGAATACACCTATCAATTGCAATTCAAGAGACTTTGGTTCTGGTGTGCTTTTTTTCAACAAACTTTGTTAATATAGTGGACAAGCTAGGAGGGACTGGGCCTGTGCAATCAAGACTGTCCACCTTCTGCTGAGGAAGGAAGATCCTTGCCTGAACTGTATCCAGATTCATTCCTAGGAATGGAGTTACCAAGGAAGGGGACAGTGAGGACTTGGGGTGGTTGATCACCCATCGAAATGACTCCAGAGTGGACACCACCAGCTGAGTATCCAACTCTGCCTGATGTAGAGACTGGGAAGTGATGAGTATGTCGTCCAGATAGGGAAGCACGGACGCCCTGACATCTGAGCAGAGACATCACGCCAGCCAGCACCTTGGTGACCACCCTGGGAGCTGAAGTGAGGCCGAAGGGCAAGGCCACAAATTGGTAGTGTTGATCCATCAGAGCGAACCTGAGGAACCTTTGATGACATGGGAACACAGGAATATGAAGGTAAGCTTCTTTGATGTCCACAGAAGTCATGAAATCCCCTTGGCGCAGGGAACTGATGGCAGAGTGCAGAGTCTCCATGCGAAAGCGCCTGCCCCTGGCAAACTTGTTGAGAATCTTTAAGTCCAGGATGGCCTGACAGAACCATCCTTTTTGGGTACTGTGAATAGGTTGGAATAAAAGCCCTTGCCTTTTTCTCTTAAGGGGACCTGGCAGATGACCCCCAGCTCCAGGAGGCCTTGCACTGCTTGCACTAGCTCCTGAGCTGACACAGGGTCCTGAGGAATCCAGGATCTGATGAATCTTGGAGGGGGATCGGCAGCAAACTCCAACTTGTAACCAAAGGACACTACCTCCTGAATCCACCGGTCTGAGACATGAAGCCTCCAGACGTGAGCGAAGTGCTGCAGCCGTCCCCCCACCCGGATGGGTGAGGGCGCCCCATCATGCCTGAGGGGGCTTGGGAGAGGATTTTGCTTTGGGACCCCAGGAGGAGCCAGGACGTCCACGTCCTCTGCCTCTACCCCAGTAATCTCCCCGGGCCCCAGGGAAAGACACCCCCGTCTCTGTCTTGCATCGCGGTAAGGGGAGGAGAAGGAACCCTGACCCCGAAAGGGGCGAGGTTGCCACCTGCGCTGGGGGTAACCTGTCTCCCTTAGCAAAAAGGTCCAGGCGGTCTCCAAACAGACGCAGTCCTTTAAAGGGAAACCCAGTGAGGGCTTTTTGGCAGCGTTGTCAGCAGCCCACTGGCGCAGCCAAAAAGAGTGGCGTATAGCCACCACGAGGGCAGAAGTTCTGGCACACATTCTGATGGTGTCATCCAATGCTGATAGGACAAAATTTACAAAAACATCACAACTGGAGAGTGCATTAAACACCTCACAAGGCAAATCATCAGGGGCACTATCAAGCATATTTCTGATAAGGGTTCTAGTGGCCACAGCAGTAATGGCAGAGGACAGACCGGGCGCAGCGTCGTCCCTGCACATGCAAAGGCGTGGGATGCCAGCTGATCAATACGCCGGTCTTCAGCATCCCGCAGGGTAGTAGAATCAGGGGAATGCATGACAGAGGTGTTAGATAGCCCTAGGATCGGGGCATCCACCTCGGGGGGGGGGGGGGGGGGGGGGGGATGACCAACATTTAACCACCTCAGCTGGAAAGGGATACTTCCTATCCCAACTCTTTGGAACCCCAGGAAGTTTACTGGGGTGCTCCCATTCCTTGAGCAGAAGGTTATGGAAATGTGCCTGGTCTGGAAATTCCAAACGTGATCTTGCTGTATGGAAAAGCTCCCCTCTTTGCCTGGGAGCCTCAACAGGGAGAGAGATAGACAGAACCTCAAAAATCTGGGTCAATAATCTGTCAGTGTCATCCGGGGCCCAGGGGTTAGAGCCAGAATCGTCATGACTCCTTGGTCTCTCATCAGATGAGCCTGAATCAGAAAAGAGCTCCCCTTCATCAGACGGGGTATAGCAACACAGATTCCAAAACGCCTCAGTTCCCATAGGGAAAACAGTAACATTAGGCGTCAAGTGCCGCTTCTTAGCAGGGGCCTTACGCGCTAAAGACTTCGCAATAATCTGTTCAACAGTAGCCAGTCTAGAAGACACATCAGGCTGAGAATCCCCACTAGTATGCAACTCAGCAGGAGTGAGATTTAAGCTTGGGGGAGTAGGTGAAGTGAAACGAGGAACAGCCACTGGCAGGCCAGATTGCAATGCAAGCACCTGCTCAGCACAGGATACACAGACCCGCGCCTTGTCAGCGTCAGCATGAGGCTGCCCACACGCTACACACAGCCGGTCTTGTCCCAAAGGGACCCCGGTAACATTATCCTGAGATGCCTCCATATGGTGATTATAGCGGCGCTATACAGCAACCCTGGATGCCCCAATAACCCGCTAGGGACGTGGGAGTATAATTTTTACAAGGCCTACAAGTAATTGTACTAAAAACAGGCCCGGGAGAAGCCAAGAAGGGTTCGTCCCGCCTTAAAGACATAAGCAGACAAGACCTTAAGTACATCGTAACAAAAGTGAAGCAGATCAAGCAGCCCGCGAGGGCACTTACGGACCGCGGTAGGTAGGAGTCTGTCGCGCATAGGCCAACCAAGTCAGAAAAGATGGCGTCGGTATACCTCGAGGGGCAGGCCAGTAATAGCGATGACGCGGAACGTGTTCCTGTGGCGGAATTCTCAGCCAGGAGTGTCACTTTTTTAAAAAACAAAAAGGTGACACCCCACAGCGCCCCAAGACCCTGGCGCTTACCTTACCATCCTGATCCGAATGCAGCTTAGCTGCGGAGGAAAAGTGGGTCCATTCAGATCAAAGGAGTATAAGGGCCAAGGAACAGTCAGGTTTCCATTACCCCCGCTTCCAAGGCATAATCCCTTTAAAACAAAAAGTAAATGGGAGGGGAGTTCAGATACATCCTTGCAGTTCCACTGCAAGAAAGAAAAACTGAATTGCATCAAGTCAGTCAGGTGGATATAGGCCCGGGAGGTGGAGACACACCTTTGTTCTTGCAGACCACACCCTTCGGGAAAGGTTAACCCATTAGTCTCTGAATTCTTCTGATGGCCAGAAGTAAAATAGAAGAGAAAAGTGAATTTCACACAGCCGGGCATCCAGATGACCCTGGGGAAGGCCAGCCAGCCCTGGAATCTTTCGGCTAGGTTCAGCTACCTGGGATTTTCACGGTGTCAGATTTTGTTTCTTGCCTTGATCTGGGATGACCAGCTATGAGAAACCCCCCAGATGGCCCATAAAAACGTACTTTTCCCTGGTCTGACGGCACATGCGCAGGCTCTCGTCCAATCAGCAATGAGCTCTGCCTCTAAACAGAGCCGTATTCCGTTCCAATAATATGCACAGCATACGTCTGTTTAGAGGCAAAGCTTGGCAATAGTGAGCGGCTGCATTTCCGGTTTCCCTTTAGACGTGGGCGAGCTGCCACCCACAGTTATCAGAATGGCTGGGTGTGGGAGTGCACCTCATCCCAAAAATGCTGAGGGTGCAGCCACTGATGTTTACATCAGCATGACAGCCAGGGCAAAGGGGGGTTCACAGAGCAGACGGCCAGCAGCTGGCCCTGGAGGGTTATAATGTGTCCCAATTTGGGATGCCCCAGGAAAGTCACATTACCGGGTTTTGTCCCACTTTAAAGAGGACCCATCACCTCCCAGGAATTTCACCCTCCCGGGTGGTGTTCCTCTAAGGCGGGACATCCAAAATCAGGATGTGCATACCTACAGTTTGCCCAGGAAAACCCCCTTCCTGCCGTTCCCACAACACAGGTGCAGGCTGAAACCGAGTGCTCAGATTGGCTGAGTGGCCTGCTCAGCCAATCAGCGCCCTTAGTCTTACTCGGCTCCAATTTAGGATGCCCCAGGAAGTGGGGCTCAGACAGCCCTGGAGTCTTTAAACTGGACCTTTAGCATCATTTATTGAAAATACCAAACCCCTCAAACTATTCCCCTGTATCTAAAATTAATATATTTTACTTTTGTAGTGACTTTCTTTTTATTCTTTCCTCCACTGGGCTGCAACTCTGTTCAGGACTCTAGGATACGGGCGCCACCTTGCCTCAGAAGCATCACATACCGAGAGGTGGAGGAGGGGCAAAATCTACAGAGGGGTGGGGTTATAGTTGTGCTTTGCACAAAGTGGAGCCGGGGTCAGGAAAAGGTCAGCAATCCCAGAGTGCAGAGCAGCACAGTCAAAAGACACTTCCTGTTTGCAGGCAGCCTGAAACTCCATTCACCGCCATCTTGGATGTTTCAAGGCTCAGAAAATGCAGTAGATGCAGGTAGGATGATTTTTAATGCAGCCAATCTGTATGTACAGGGTGTGGGAAACATATAAGATAGACTCTTATTGAGGGTGAAAGTCCGGTTTAAATGCTAAGACAAGCAAGCACATAGCTTTAAAGGCCAAAGCATTATAAAATGCAGATGACCCAGGAACCATGGTAGAAAAACATAGGAGCTCACTATCCCTGGACATTCTGTAGCACCGCTGGTTTCCCCTCAGCAAAGGCAATGTGCTTGAGCTCCGACTGGTCACCTGATCATTATTAGGCCACATTGCATCAGTGGCCTCACAGGCCATGTATCCAGGACCGGAAGGTGCCAGGAGTTCCCACGTACCTGATAGAGGCCTTGGCGCTGGTTCCGGAGGTTTTGGGTGCATTAGTACAAAAGGCAGCTCCACAGCAACATCCCTGGAGGACAAAGACACAGTCCATCAGCTCCATGCCCAACATTATAACACGTGTGATTCCAGCAGAGCCATACTCACCCCCCACGGGACACCACCAGCTTCACTTTCACACGGTAGGAGACCAAAATGCCCAGAACTTCTTTACTAGATCCCTCCTTCACTCTGCAAGAGAGATAGAGAGGGTTACATCAAGCCAGTGACATCACATATCCTCCAAAAGCAACATAACATGAGGCATACATGGTGCTGGAGGCCAGATTGGTGTCCTCGTGCTTCAGCTTCCCATCCAGGGCCAGGCCTCTCTTCTCTCGGTTATTTGACAGGAGCGGGGTCAGAGTGTAAACTTTACAGAATGTAGAGCTGGGGGTGACTTGGTCACTGCAGACAAAGACGACAAGGAGTTTAAAGGGGTCATGGGGAGAGGTCGCAGGAGAACAAGGAAGCATGCTGGGGGCTTGGCAAAAACGAAAAACTCAAAGAAAAAGCAGTGCAATAAAGGGGGGAACGGAAACAAAAAATGTAAATATTAGGCAAACGAGTGAAGGTACAGAAAAATACAATTCTGTGATTACTTACCTGTAGAATTGTTTTTACGTTGTACAGCATGGCTTGCTTCATTTCAATTCTTTACATGTGGGTAATCCGCCACAGGTGGCGCAATCGACTGCAGCAAGACCTGTGGCCCCTCCAGGCCCACAAAAGGACCAGAATCACCCAGAAGACCCTAGTGTTTGAAAGCAGTAATGCAAGAAGCCGGGAGGCAAGGACCATGTACAGCCCACTAAAAGGAAACTCTCTACAAAAATCACCATAACAAGGCAAAAGAGAACAACGATAACAAGGGTGGAATAAAGCAAGCCGTGCTGTACACTGTAAAAACAAATTCTACAGGTGAGTAATCACAGAATTGTATTTTTCCAGGTGTACAGCAGGGCTTGCTTCATTTCAATTCTTTACATGTGGGACATCCAACAGCAGTGTCAAAAAAGAAGGGTGGGATCCCCAGAGAGCAATGGCAGGCAGTTCAAGCCACTACCGCCTGAAGCACCTTGCGGCCAAACACAGCGTCAGCTGAGGCCTTAACATCAACTTTGTAAAACTTGGAAAAAGTATGAACTGAAGAAGACCAAGTAGCGGCCTTACAAACCTGTTCAACTGAAGCCTGGTGCTGGAAGGCCCAAGAGGCACCAATAGCCCTAGTGGAGTGAGCTGTAACAAGGAAAGGGGGTTCCTTCCCCTTAGCAGAGTATGCTTGCACCACCGCCTGTCTAATCCACTTACTGAGAGTGGATTTGGCTGGAGGCAAGCTCTTCCTAGGTCCGGAAGGAAGGACAAAAAGAGAATCCGACTTCCGAAATGACTCAGTGGTAACCAAATAATACTTGAGTGCCCTGACCACATCCAGAGAATGAAGGTTCCGTTCCTTGGAATTAGCAGGGGCAGGACAATAGGAAGGTAAGACAATGTCCTCATTGAAATGAAAGGCAGAAACAACCTTGGGCAAGAATTCAGGCATAAAACGGAACACCACCTTATCCTGATGCCGCTCAAAATAAGGAGGTTTCATGGAAAGCACCGCCAGCTCAGTGACACAATGCACCGAATTGATAGCAACCAAAAAGGCCACCTTAATAGTCAGAATAGAAAGAGCAGCATCGCACAGGGGCTCGAAGGGGGGACCCTGAAGAGCAGAAAGCACCAAGTTCAAATCCCCCACCGGTAGCAGAGGCTTATGCGGTGGACGTACATGAGTGACTCCACTGGAAAAAAAGTTTTGACAAGCCTATGATTAGCGAAAGATCTTTGGAAAAAAATTGCCAAGGCAGAAACTTGTCCCTTGAGGTTACTCAGTTGTAGAGTACCCTCAAGGTCCACGTCCGACTGAGCCCAGCGGCGACACAGGGCATGAAAGATCTTGTTGTCAAGAGACCATTCCCCTAGGGGAGACGTCCCCCTGCTCAGGGTATCTGCCTACTGGTTCTCCACCTCTGGGATGTAAACCGCCGAGATGGAGGGAACTGTCTCCTCCGCCTAAAACAATATCAAGGACACTTCCTTGAGGGCTCGTTTGCGCCGAGTCCCTCCCTGATGATTGATGTAGGCGACCGCCGTCTGATTGTCCAAGAGGACCTGGACCGCACGACCCCCGGAGGTGGAGAGTCAACTGGAAGAGAACCAACCTGATCGCTCTCAACTCCAAGAGACTGACAGGCGCGTGGGCCTCTTGAGGGCCCCACTGGCCCTGGAACTTCAGCGATTGAGGGATGAGGGCAAGCCAACAAGGCCCGCAGCCTGCATTTGAAGGTCCTCCACCTTCTGCTGAGGAAGAAACACCTTGACCTGAGAAGTATCCAGCACCATTCCCAGGAAGGATCTTACCGATGAAAGAGAGAGAGAAGACTTGGGATAATTGATCACCCAACCAAAGGACTCGAGGGTGGACACTACCATCCGAGTATCCCTCTCTGCCTGATGCAAAGATGGAGCTGCAATCAAAAGGTCGTCCAAGTAAGGAAGAACGTGAATGCCCTGGCTCCTCAGAAGGGCCACTACACCCGCCAGCACCTTGGTGAACACACGGGGGGCCGAGGTGATGCCGAACGGCAAGGCCACAAACTGGTAGTGTTGATCCCCCAGAGCGAACCCCAGGAACCTCTGGTGTCCCAGGAAGACAGGAAGGTGCAGATAGACATCCTTGATGTCCACAGTGGTCATGAAATCGCCTGGCCGAAGAGAGCTCACCGCCGACCATAAGGTCTCCATGCGGAAGTGTTTGAACCTGACAAATCTGTTGAGACCCTTTAGATCCAGGATGGGCCTCAGGGAACTGTCCTCCTTGGGCACCATGAACAGGTTGGAGTAGAACCCCCGCCTCTGTTCTTGAAGAGGCACATGGCAAACCACTACTGATGACAGAAGATGTTGAACGGCCAGCCTCAGACCCTGCGCCTCACAGGATTTTGGGATATCCAGGACAGAATGAATCTTGGGGGCGGCCAAGCTGCAAGCTCTATCTTGAATCCACCGGTTCGAGACGTGTTGCCTCCAGACATGAGCAAAGAGCCGAAGCCGAAGGGGCCTTGGAAGGGGGCTTAGGCTTGGATCCCAAGGCAAGGCCGGGAGGACCTTGGGCTCTACCTCGCCCCCATGAGTCTCTGCGGCCACCAGAAAAGGAAGATCCTCGTCCTCCCCGAGAGGGACAAAAAGGAAGAAGAGCCCCGAAAAGGCCGTACCTGCTTCCAACGTTGAGGAAGTCTCCCGTCCTTAGACAGGAGGTCCAACCGTTCCCCGAACAGCCGAATTCCCAGGAAGGGAATACCTGTGAGAACTTTTTTGGCGGCAGCATCCGCTGCCCACTGTCGTAACCAGGGCGACCATCGCAGCCTAAGCCCTACCACCAAAACAGACGGCGTCATCCACGGCCGATATAACAAAGGCAAGGAAGTCCATACAAGCCAAAAGCTCCCCATACTCCTCCACTCGCTTGTGAGATTTGGCAATATCCGTGAGACGCCTTACCTTCTTACCATGCAAACAATGGCCGCAGCACAGACAGGGCGCAGACCGGTTCCCACAGAAGTGAAGGTGTGACAGGCTAGCTGATCCATGCGCCTGTCAACATGATCACGCAAGGAGGAAGTCTCAGGAGATGGCATAACGGAGCTATTAAAGAGCCCCAGAACAGGAGCATCCACTTCCAGAGGATGGGACCTAAGGCGAACAAAATCCTCCGAAAAAGGATACAGTCCGTCCAGACCCCTAGGCACCGACGGCAACCTATTAGGCTTCTCCCATTCCTTAAAAACCATCTTAGAGAAGGGTTCAGGAAAGACAAGGCGCTGTCTCTCCGGCCGAAAAAGGTCCCCCTGTTTCTTCTTGGCCGCCTTAGGAGGATCAATGTGCAGAGTATCAAGTACCGCCGACAACAGCTGCTCAGTATCATCTTGGGGCCACTCATCCTCGTCAGATGTAGACCCGTGGCAACTTTCAAGGTCCCCCCGACTACCCCCAGAAGGGTCGGACCCCTGGAGCAACTGACCCTCCTCAGTGGAATCTCGGCACCGAAGGCCTCATAATCCTCATCGTCAAAAATGGCGCGAGCCGGCTCCAAATGCCGTTTCTTAATCTTGGCCTTGCCAGCGGACGAACACGCCAACTGGCGCTCAATGCTAGGCAGTCTGAGCTCAAAATTACTCCGCAAGTCCCTGCTGGCCTCCCCACTCGCTAGGGGCCAGAAGCAGGCGCGGGGGAGTTGGCGAGGCCGGAGGAGCAATGGGACTGGGGCCGGCAACACTCGCCCCATCCTGCAATAGCACTCTGGGCGCAGGGCACACAAACCACGTTGCGACCACTCAGCGGGCATGTACCACACACAAGACAAAGCTTTGCAAGTCCCGGGGGGTTCCCAAGCCCGCTACTCCCAGAAGCCTCCATTATGGTGACTATGATAAGAAAGACTGGTTTCAAGGCACTAAGACGGCCCAGAACCGTAAAAAAAAACCCAATCTGACTCTCAGCACCCTAACCCACAGGGCAGGAAAGGGTGGAGGGGGGGTGGTGTATGGACCGGGAGGAACCACAAGAATCTCAATATGCTCTGAAAGACACAAAAGGGAGCAGATAAGTCCCACAGCGCATGCACAGCCAATATAAAACACAATAATAAAAAGGTACCAACAAGAAAAGACCGGACTCACGGACCAAAAGGGAGCCAGTTGAAAAGCCTGGGAAGAGCCTGTGCAGCCTGTCAGCAGACCAAGGAGCAATGGCGTGAGGTAAAAACGGGAACTTTACCTCAGTAGACCCTGTGAGGAGAGTTGGGCCGGCCTGCCCAAGCAGCACCTCAAGGGGCGGAAGCCAGTTGAAGAGCCTGGGAAGAGCCTGAGCAGCCTGTCAGCAGACCAAGGAGCGACGGCGTGAGGTAAAAAAGGGAACTTTACCTCAGGAAACTCCGTGAGGAGAGTGGCGCCGGTCTGCCCAAGCAGCACCTCAAGGCCCCCAACCCCCCCACGCCATAACGTAGAGGAGGCAAGAAGAGCAGGAGCAGGGAAGGTAAGTATATTGTGAGGTAAAAAATGTGAGAAAAACACACCGCATAAAATGTACAAGAATAAAGCATGTGGGACACATAATGAAAAGGGAAAAAAAGGGTGGTTCCTCCCCTCCCCCCGCCTATAGACTCACCATAGCCTATGGCCGGCTTACTCTGAGGAAGTGTCCGCGGCCCAGAGCGTAGCTCTGCCGAACGCCTGACCCTCGGCATTCCCCTACCTGCACCTGATCCGCAGCCATGGCTGGGAGGCAAGAAGGGTCCCGGAAGCAGGTGGGAATAGGGCTTGCAGCAGCCGACAGGCTAGTAATGCCCCGCTTATCTGCGAAGTCCATGGAGAGAGGAAAAAGACCATCTTCGCAGTCAGACTGCAGGAAAAGACTGGGATCTTCTGGGTGATTCTGGCCCTTTTGTGGGCCTGGAGGGGCCACAGGTCTTCCTGCAGTAGATTGCGCCACCTGTGGCGGATTACCCACATGTAAAGAATTGAAATGAAGCAAGCCGTGCTGTACACCTGGAAAAAAAGGACAAGAGCGCTGGGAACGGGCAAGCCAGCCCCCGAGAGCGCTGGGAACGGGCAAGCCAGCCCCCGAGAGCGCTGGGAACGGGCAAGCCAGCCCCCGAGAGCGCTGGGAACGGGCAAGCCAGCCCCCGAGAGCGCTGGGAACGGGCAAGCCAGCCCCCGAGAGCGCTGGGAACGGGCAAGCCAGCCCCCGAGAGCGCTGGGAACGGGCAAGCCAGCCCCCGAGAGCGCTGGGAAAGGGCAAGCCGCCGAGAGCGCTGGGAAAGGGCAAGCCACCGAGAGCGCTGGGAGCGGGCAAGCCACCGAGAGCGCTGGGAGCGGGCAAGCCACCGAGAGCGCTGGGAAAGGGCAAGCCACCGAGAGCGCTGGGAGCGGGCAAGCCACCGAGAGCGCTGGGAGCGGGCAAGCCACCGAGAGCGCTGGGAAAGGGCAAGCCACCGAGAGCGCTGGGAAAGGGCAAGCCACCGAGAGCGCTGGGAAAGGGCAAGCCACCGAGAGCGCTGGGAAAGGGCAAGCCACCGAGAGCGCTGGGAAAGGGCAAGCCACCGAGAGCGCTGGGAAAGGGCAAGCCACCGAGAGCGCTGGGAAAGGGCAAGCCACCGAGAGCGCTGGGAAAGGGCAAGCCACCGAGAGCGCTGGGAAAGGGCAAGCCACCGAGAGCGCTGGGAAAGGGCAAGCCACCGAGAGCGCTGGGAAAGGGCAAGCCACCGAGAGCGCTGGGAAAGGGCAAGCCACCGAGAGCGCTGGGAAAGGGCAAGCCACCGAGAGCGCTGGGAAAGGGCAAGCCACCGAGAGCGCTGGGAAAGGGCAAGCCACCGAGAGCGCTGGGAAAGGGCAAGCCACCGAGAGCGCTGGGAAAGGGCAAGCCACCGAGAGCGCTGGGAAAGGGCAAGCCACCGAGAGCGCTGGGAAAGCAAGCCACCGAGAGTGCTGGGAATTTGAACTGGCACAAGCAAACAGAGTCTAAAAGCTAGTGGGGGAGAGCAAAAAGGAATCAGAGAGCAGGCTAAATCAAAGGGTGGGCAATAGCAGAGGGGTAGGGTCATAAAGCAAGCGGGGGCGGGGGGCTCACTTACTCGTGCTCCATATGAGCGACGGGGCACTTGTACTGTGCTGTGCTGAAGAGACAGATGTCTGCGTACTGCCGGACTACAAGGGACACAAGAACCAATCAGCACCATGTAGTTG
Source organism: Gastrophryne carolinensis (assembly GCA_027917425.1). Taxonomy (NCBI): domain Eukaryota; kingdom Metazoa; phylum Chordata; class Amphibia; order Anura; family Microhylidae; genus Gastrophryne; species Gastrophryne carolinensis. Next base: position 424,221,952 of record CM051238.1, read on the forward strand.
ATTTATTTTGCATTCGATTTATAAATAAAATAATATACCAGCCTAAGACTAAGAGCATAGTGACCTAAGGAGCTTACACTCTAATCGCTGTAGACATTTCATAGAAGCTTCAATGTCCTAAAAACCCACAAAAACCTAAATGCTGCCACTTTCTTCCATCTTTCCTCTGCCATTAACCACTTACCATAAATGTGAGAAAGGTGCAACTGTAGAGGATGCCAAGGATTACACATCAGAAGGGTTATAAGACCTGCTGGGGGCCGGCAATGGGTGGATGTTGCTGGGTTCAAGTGTTGTTACATTTTTAAAGGGTAAGTGAACAAACACACAGAGAATTTCTATTTCGTGTGTTTGGAGCAATCGGCTTTAGTGTAGCCCCTAGCAGGCCTCTGCTGGAAGTCTCCCGGGATCCCATATACTGCTCCCTATAGATGCGGTTTTAGCTTCCCTTCTGTCATATGTAGTCTGTGACAGCTGTTGTGGCATTACCCAGCTAGGAAAATCATGTACATTAAAGTGGATCAAAACCTACCCTGGAGTCTAAGAAACATACTACTGTGTGAAACCCCCCAGATCGCCTGTAAACTCACCTTTGTTCCCGGACCAATAGCGCATGCGCGAGCAGCAGCTGCATCCCTCCTAGCAGGGTGCGTGCCTGCGCCAGGAATTTGTGAATGGCCGCCGGGGGCACACACCCTGTTAAAGGGTAGCGAGGGATGCAGTCTCCAGCGTCTCCTCAGATCCACTCACATTAGACAAGATCCTGGACAAAGGGTGTCGAATGGATCAGAGCGCACTGATTGGTCGAGATGGCTGTGCATGCGCCGTAGGACCGGGGAAGGGTGAGATCGGGTGACCTGAAGGGGTTCACACAGTGGGACACTCCCAATCGGGGAACCCCGGGGGGGGGGGGGGGCAAAGAACAAAACTCAAAATCCTGGGTTTTGGTCAATTTTAAACAGCTGGGAAAGGGGCAAGAAATGCTGGCGACCCCATAACTGGTAACAAAACAGATGCAGACGTACCGGAAACTTTCACCCTCTTGACGGTCTTGCTGGAGTTGTTGGTCACGTGGACGTTCACATTGATGGGCTCGCCGTGGTAGTAGAGCTGCATTAGGAGAGAGACATTTTTCACTGTACTACAAAAACCAAGGTAGTTATTTAATGGCAGGGTCCCCTCTGCCTAAAACAAAGAGCAGAGAATAGCCCTATGCAGGATTACTCTATATGCACACCCAGGGCTGTGACCGGGCCGCATAGGCGCCAGAGCGCTCAAGGGCCGCATAGGCGCCAGAGCGCTCAAGGGCCGCATAGGCGCCAGAGCGCTCAAGGGCCGCATAGGCGCCAGAGCGCTCAAGGGCCGCATAGGCGCCAGAGCGCTCAAGGGCCGCATAGGCGCCAGAGCGCTCAAGGGCCGCATAGGCGCCAGAGCGCTCAAACTTTCTTCACTTTGGCAGTTAGCTTAAAACCGGAGAACATTAGGAGCTTTAGGGCTATGCCATTATATGTAGATGCCTGGACAAACCCTTTAAGACTCAGTATTAACCCTCTGACTGCCAGACCAGTTGATGAACCGTTCATTACAGTCGATAAAAGGGCAACGGGCACCCAACTCAGAAAACTCATCAGAAAGCCACTGGTCGTTAAACTTCCCATCACACAAGACAAACTTACATCTTTGTCGAGCGAGGCCTCCAGGTGTAAGGAGCGGTCTGACATTAGAAAGTTTCTGGTGGTCTCAGCTACAGGCTGGGGTCCAGCTTTATCTGGGGCAAACTGGACCTTTCTGATGACCAGTCGTACGGAGTTCCTGTAATGAGAGAGACCCTGCGTTACAAGAGAGCAACGCAACTTGACATGGTAGAGAAACACTAAAAAAGGAAAAACACTCAGCTGGCCCTCCCATGATTCTCTGCATTACGGATAAAGCGTTGCAGTAGGAAGTGCCTGTGAAGTGGCTTCCCTTCAGCTTTATAAAAGGTGTAGGGCTCTTCACAAGATCTGGTTCTAACGAAGAGCCGCTCTTCAGACAAGAAGCTCAAAAAGCAAAACCAAGGATAAGGATAAAATAGTGACAATGGCACAATAGGGCGCAGGGGAGGTGTTGCCATACAAGCTTCAGATTTATTCTAAGCCATAGGATTTTTGTTATTTTTAAAGACTATGTTCTACTGTCCATGTTCCAGCGGCTCAGCTCTGTATTTACTCGCTAGGCAAAGCACAAGTGGACCAACAACCTCCCTCACCAAATGCCAAGAAAGCATGTTCAAGCCCAATATACTATATATTAGGGGAGTAAAAAAAAAAAAAAAAAAAAAAGGATTCTGTCAAGTATCGCAATATTTCATTCGACGATACTACAATCTATTCTGACTTGCCCCTGCTACAATTCTGTGATTACTCACCTGTAGAATTGGTATTATGAGTATACAGTACGTCCTGCTCCAGATAGATTACTTACACTTGGGTATTACTCCGCCAGATGGCGCTGGACTGCAGAGACATCGAAAATAGGCTCCTCCCAGCCCCTCAAATACCCAGGGACCTGCCACAATCCCCAGCATTGAAAAGCAGTTCACGAGAAGCCGGGAAAATTAAAACAAACCCAAACTGGTAACTACAACAATGATAATCACCATACAGGGGATCCAAGATAATGCAAAACCAAGGGTGGGGTGGAGCAAGGCATACTGTATATTCATAATACCAATTCTACAGGTGAATAATCACAGAATTGTATTATTCTTAGTATACAGTACGTCCTGCTCCAGATAGATTACTTACACTTGGGACATCCAATAGCAGTGTCCATAAAGTAGGGTGGGATCCCCCAAAGGTAACAGCAGACAGGTCATACCACTGCCGCCTGCAGAACCTTACGGCCAAAAGCAGCATCAGCTGAGGCCCTAACATCAACCTTGTAAAACTTTGAAAAGGTATGAACAGAAGACCAAGTAGCGGCCTTGCAAACTTGTTCAACAGAAGCCTGGTGCTGAAAAGCCCAAGAGGCACCAATAACACGAGTAGAATGAGCAGTAAGGCGGAAGGGAGGATTCTTCCCCTTAGCAGAATAGGCCTGACGGATCCATTTGCTGATAGTAGACTTGGCCGGAGCCAAACCCTTCCTAGGACCAGAAGGGACCACAAAAAGAGCATCAGTTTTCCTGAAAGGTGTAGTAACCAGATAGTTCTTCAGACACCTAACCACATCCAAAGAATGCAAGACCCTCTCCATAGCATTACTAGGATTAGGGCACAAGGAAGGAAGAACAATGTCCTGATTCAAATGAAAGGCAGACACAACCTTAGGCAGAAAGTCTGGCTTGAAGCGGAACACCACCTTGTCCTGGTGTCTCTCATAGTAGGGGGGTTGGATGGAGAGCGCCGCCAACTCAGACACACGCCTAACAGAGGATAGCCACCAAAAAGAAAACTTTGAGAGTAAGAATGGCCAGGGCAGCATCCTGCACAGGTTCAAAGGGAGCACCCTGCAAGGCTGACAAAACCAAGTTCAAATCCCAAACAGGCAACATAGGCTTACGTGGGGGATGCACATGAGTAACCCCCTGGAAAAAAGTCCTGATCAGAGAATGCTGAGCAAAGGACCTCTGGAAGAAAACAGCCAGGGCAGAGACATGACCTTTCAGTGTACTGAGTTGGAGCCCCATATCCAACCCATGCTGCAGGAACTCCAGGATCCTGGGAATAGAGAACACACAACAGGGAAGAGACTTAGACTCACACCAGTCAATGCAGGCACGCCAAACCCTGTAATAAATGGAAGAAGACGACTTCTTCCTAGCCTTTATCATGGTATCAACAACCGAGGTAGACAGCCCCTTCTCCATCAAGATGGAGGTTTCAGCAGCCAGGCCATCAAAGCCAGAGTTTGTAAATTGGGATGGCGTAAGGGACCCTGAGTGAGCAGGTCTGGCACCCTGGGCAGAACGTACTGATCTACTGCCAGCTGCACCATGTCTGCGAACCACACTCTTCTTGGCCACCTGGGGGCCACCAGAATTGCTGGCACCCCCTCCACAGCAATCTTGTGCAGAACCCTGCCCAGCAGGGGGAATGGAGGAAAGACATACAGGAACTAAAAGTCCTGCCGTGTTGCTAGGGCATCCGTGGCCAAGGCCAGAGGATCCTGGGACAGGGAGACAAAGGCCGGGAGCTTGTGATTGTGACGGGACGCAAACAGATGCACATCTGGTTGGCCCCAACGGTGACACGGAGATTGAAACACCCTGCTGCATAGGGACCATTCTCCCTGGCAAGAGGTCCCTCTGCTCAGAGAGTCTGCCAGCAGATTTTCCACCCCCGGGATGTACACCGCTGATATGCAGGGAACATTGACCTCCGCCCAGGTCAGAATCAGAGACACTTACTGGAGGGCCCTCCTGCTCCAGGTCCCTCCCCGATGATTGATGTAGGCAACTGCCGTCTGGTTGTCCGAGCGCACCTGAACAGGCAGGCCCCGAAGGTGATGAGTCAACTGAGCCAGAACCAACCTGATCGCCCGCAGCTCCAAGAGGTTGATAGGTGTGTGGGCCTCCTGAGGGGCCCCACCTCCCTTGGAACTGCAGGGACTTCCAGAACCCCCCCCCCCCCCCAACCTGACAGACTGGCATCCGTGGTGACCATCTCCCAGGAGGGGGTCAGAAAGGATCTGCCCACCAACAGGTTCCTGGAGTCCAGCCACCAGGAGAGGGACCGCCTGATCAGGGGGGAAAGCGCAAAGACCTGGTCCAGGGACGCAGGGTCCTTGTCCCATACTGACAAGAGGTGGAGTTGCAGAGGCCTCAAGTGGAACTGAGCATAAGGAATCGCCTCGAAGCACACTACCATCAGGCCAACCAGCTGCATTCCCTGCCTGATGGAGGGATGACGACAAGATAGCAGGAACTGGACCTGCACGATCAGACTGTCCACCTTCTGCTGAGGAAGAAAAATCCTTGCCTGAACTGTATCCAGATTCATTCCCAGGAATGAAGACACCAAGCAGGGAGACAGAGAAGACTTGGGGTGGTTGATCACCCAGCCAAATGACTCCAGGGTGGAGACTACCAGCTGAGTATCCAACTCTGCCTGATGTAGAGATTGGGAAGTGATGAAAATGTCGTCCATGTAGGGCAGCACATGGATGCCCTGAAATCTGAGCAGAGACATCACTCATGCCAGCACCTTGGTGAACACCCTGGGAGCTGAAGTGAGACCAAAAGGCAATGTCACAAATTGGTAGTGTTGATCCTCCAGAGCGAACCTGAGGAACCTTTGATGACCTGGAAACACAGGAATATGAAGGTAAGCATCCTTGATGTCCACAGACGTCATGAAATCCCCTGGGCGCAGGAACTGATGGCAGAGCGCAGAGTTTCCATGCGAAAGCGCCTGCACCTGACAAATTTGTTGAGGATCTTCAAGTCCAGGATGGGCCTGACTGACCCATCTTTTTTGGGCACTGTGAAGAGAAATCCGGGATCTGATGAATCTTGGAGGGGGATAGGCGGCAAACTCCAACTTGTAATGGGAGGACACTACCTCCTGAATCCACCGATCCGAGACATGAAGCCTCCAAACGTGAGCAAAGTGCTGAAGCCGTCCCCCCACCCGGATGGGTGAGGGCGCCCCATCATGCCTGAGGGGGCTTGGGAGAGGACTTAAGCTTGGAACCCCAGGAGGAGCCAGGGCGTCCACGTCCTCTGCCCCTACCCCAGAAGTCTCCTCGGGCCCCAGTAAAGGAAACCCCCCTCCCTTGTCTAGCACCACGGTAAGGGGAGGAAAAGGAGCCCTGACCCCAAAAGGGCCAAGACTGCCGCCTGCGCTGGGGTAACCTGCCTCCCTTAGCAAACAGGTCCAGGCGGTCCCAAACAGGCGTAGTCCTTTAAAGGGAAAACCAGTGAGGGCTTTCTTGGCAGCGTTGTCAGCAGCCCACTGGCGCAGCCAAACCGAGCCGCGTATTGCCACGACAAGGGCAAAGGGTCCGCCACACATTCTAATGGTGTCATCCAAGGCAGAGAGGACATAGGTCACAAAAAAAAATTCACAACTAGATAGTGCATTAAACTCCTCCCTAGACACATCATCCGGGGCACCGCATTAAACTCCTCCCTAGACACATCAACCGGGGCACCATCAAGGATACTTCTGAGCAGGGTCCTAAAAGCCACAGCCGTAATGGCAGAGGCACAGACTGGGCGCAGCGCTGTCCCCACACACGCAAAGGCATGGGACGCCAGATGATCAATGCGCCGGTCCTCAGCATCCCACAGAGTAGTAGAGTCAGGGGAGTGCATGACAGAGGTGTTAGATCCTAGGACCAGGGCATTCACCTCAGGAGGGGATGACCAACACTTCACCACATCAGCAGGAAAGGAATACTTCCTATCCCAACTCTTAGGTACACCGGGAAGCCTGCTGGGGCGCTCCCATTTCTTGAGCACAAGGTTATTAAAATGGGCTTGCTCAGGAAATTCCAAGCGTGACTTAGCAGTATGAAACAGTTCCCCCTGTTGCCTGGGGGCCGCAACAGGGGGAGAAATAGACAGAACCTCAAATATCTGAGCCAACAGTCTATCAGTATCATCTGGGGCCCAGGGGTCAGAGCCAGAATCGTCATAACCCCTGGGCCTCTCATCAGATGACCCCCGAATCAGAGAATAGCTCCCCTTCCTCCAAAGGGGTATAGCCAGACAGTTCCAAAAACTCATCAGCTTCCATAGGGAAAAGAGTGACATCAGGCGTTAAGTGTCGCTTTTTTGCAGAGGCCTTACGCGCCAAGGTATTAGCAAGCAACTTCTCAACACTAGCCAGTCTGGAAGACACATCAGGCTGAGAATCCCCACTTGCATGCAACTCCGTGGGAGTGAGATTTAAGCTTGGGGGAGTGGGTGAAGTGAAATGAGGTGCAGGCCCAGCCACTGGAAGGCCAGAATGCAGCGCAAGCACCTGCTGGGCACAAGGTACACAGACCCGCACATTGTCAGCGCTAATAGGGGACACCCCACAAGCTACACACAGCCAGGCTTGTCCCGAAGGAACCCCAAGCACATTATCCTGAGACGCCTCCATATGGCGATTATAGCGGCACAATAGGCCGATAGGGATTCACGCTATAAAAGCAACCCGGATGCCCCAATAACCCGCTAGGGAAGTGGGAGTAATTAACACTAGTCCTCACAAGTTAATAAACTAAATAGAGGGAGTAGGGCCGGGAGAAGCCAAGAGGATTCGGCCCGTCTGAAAGACATAAACAAAGGGGAGCCGTAAGTGTACAAATAAATAACAGTAATAAAGCTGCCCGTGAGGGCACTCACGGACCGCGGTAGGTAGAAGCCAGTCACGCAGCAGCCGGAACCAAGAAACAAATGGCGTAGGGTATATCTTGAGGGGCACGCCAAAAGTGCCCCCCCCCCCCCCCGAAGAGCGCGAAGCCATACACGTGACAAGCAGCCAAGCGCATGCGGCAGCAATTTTAAGACACAATAAGTGCAAACAAGTCAAGCGCGGCGACTGACACCAAGCATAATAAAATAATTTAGTGAAGCACAAAGGCAATACACATACACACACACACCCCCCTCCCTCCCCCGAGGGCTACAAGGAGAGCGAGGGAGAACAGCGGCCATTTAACAGGACCCACCGATAGACAGGGGCAATAGTGCGGGAGGGGCATCCCATAGAGGCTCACCATATGCCTATACCGCCTTCCCTTTGGTGGGGGATTGCGGTGGAGCAGCGCTCCTAAGCACCTGACAGCGGTGCTGCCTACCATCACCCGACCAGTGCAGCCAAGTCTGGGAGGCACATTACTAATGGAACGGGTGGGAATAGTCCTACAGGGCCGCAGGCTAATAGCCCCGCTCCCCTGCGAGAATAGAGAGCCATCTTCTTGTCCTTCGCAGGCCAGACTGCAGAGAAGATCTGGGGATTGTGGGAGGTCCCTGGGTATTTGAGGGGGCCGGGAGGAGCCTATTTTCCATGTCTCTGCAGTCCAGCGCCATCTGGCGGAGTAATACCCAAGTGTAAGTAATCTATCTGGAGCAGGACGTACTGTATACTAAGAATAAAATCACTTGACCCCTTGTTCGATCCGGCCAGCTCTCCTCTAAAGAGCCCCAGGGGGCCTCCGACTCCCCCCCCCCCCGGGCTCCTCAGTCTTCAGGAGAGAACCCGACAGACCCTCTCCCCCTGCCTTCCCGATGGGAGCCGCCACCTTCATGAGTAGCCCTACCCCTTTAGGCGCGGATGACATCACCCCCACACCCGGCATCCCAGCTACCAGCAGTGCAGCTGTCAGATGTGGTGATCGCTGGGCAGAGGAGAGAGGCAGGTAAATCCTCTAATCTCCTGCCTCCCCCCTCCTCTGGCTGGCGATTACTGCATCTGTCATCAGATCGGCGTGGGAAAAAATCGTATTTTTTTTTTTTTTTTTTTTTAAATAAAGACATTTTCTGTCTGTGGAGTTTTGTTTTTTTACAGTTAACCCTTTGTGCACTGATAAGGGATCTATGTGACCCCTATACCAGTTCACAAGGTTCTGGTAAGTCATCTGCTGCTAGCGGGTGACTTGCCATTAACCCCAAGTCTGCCCATTACCTGCCCAAAGGCCGGGGTGGGGCAGAAGAGCCCATGGCCATTAGGCTATGCTGGCCCCTGCACCCTGTTCTACAAGCCCCCATAGCTGGTATGGGCTGGTTATGCTGGGTAAGGAGGACCTCACTTTTTTTTGGAGGGGGGGTTTAATCCTTAATATTCCCCCCCAAAAATGGGGTCCACCCCCCCCCCCCCAGGAAGGGGAGACCACATGTCATTTAATAAAAAAAAAAAAAAAAAAAAAAAAAAAAAAAAATCGCAATATATCGTTTTTGACAGAATCGCGATATAATCGGGATATATCGCATCGTCATATGTGTATCGCAAGATTCTTGCCAATTCCCGTACTATATATATTGTAATATGGTGAAAAACATGGTGGTAGATACATCCATCCCTAAGCAGGTCTTTTTGGGGTATTTGACCTTGTTAGGAAGCGTCAATGTGCTGGGCCCAATCAGAGACGAGACTGCATAGAGCCATGGGGCTTTTAAGCAAGAAAGGCGAGAGGAGGACTGTACTGGGAAGAGGACAAGGACAAAGCGGTACCGAGGATCACCTCTAGGTACAGGTGGGTGCAGCTTGTGGTTTATTAGCCAGTGCAGAACTTTTCACTGTCTATATAGTCCCAGTTTGCTCTAAAGGGTGAGCTGAATCCACTTTATTTTGTGGGTATTCTGCTCCCCCTGGAGTGCAAAATCGGCTCCTGCTTCTATAAGGACTAAGGTTAGTATAAGGACTAACTTTCCACACTGACTAGTAAACCACAAGCTGCATCCTGTACTTTGGCATATATGCACATATAATAATGTATAGTGTGCATATATGAACAATGTATGCTTGCGCACACAACAGAATTTGTGTTTCACTTTTGAGTGAGACACTACGCTCCAAGGCACACACAACTGAGGTGCACCAGTGAACACACTATGGGGCAATGAGTGCGCATGTGCCCGAAGTGGTGGGCTGCTCTATCCACGGCACCCGGGGAGCATTTTGGGGGGGTTAGGTGCCTTGCTGAAGGGCAAATCAGTCATGTTCCAGCCAGCAATTGAACCTGTAACCGTCTAGTCACAGGTCGATTCAGTTTACCACTAGGCAATGGCTGCCCCTTCGCTGATCCCTGGCACCGCTTTGTCCTCAGCACCATCTATTGCCAATCCCTAGTCAGACTAAAATCACGGCTCTCTATGTATGTATGTATGAGGGCGGCAATGCTGCCCATGCGATCTGGTGGTGATGCAAACAAGCCAGCGAGGCAACCTGTTAAGTCCAAACATTTTATAACTTGCTGTTGCATTAAGAGAACCTCAGTAAATTCAAAAATAATATGGTGAGACTTTTCTAAGCTATTACCCTGGACAATACGCGATTGAATTCAGCCTAGGGAGTTTATTGCAGATAATGTCAAACATAGGCCTAGGGTGCTGAAAGGAAGCTTTTAAGTAATTTAGCAGTCAGTGGTAGGAGGAAGCCAGAAAAACAAACTGTGCATATATTTCTATGGAATAGCTAAGTTCACACCCCCACTCAAAACCTCACCCACAACCTGAGGCCAGGGAACCAGCCTATATGGTTATCATCCGTTTATCTCTGGAAGGATAATCCAGGTTGAACCACCCACTTTCTTTAGGTGCCCTGGGACAGTCTGTTAATCCCCATAGAGGATTAAGGCCTGCACAAATTCAATGCCTTGCAAAAGAGGGCGTGGCTTGTGCAGCCGGTATTAGAGTGCCAGTGTCTAAATTTCAGACAAGAAATTCCTTGAGTGCATGGACCAACCCCAGGAAATCAAATGTAATGACCTCCCATTCCCTACATGATGGAAATGATGGGAATGATGGGAATGATGGGGGGGGGGGACATTTTGGGGCACTGGGATGGTGACGGAAGGCAATGACAAACTACCTTTCTGGGTATTGGATCACTTTGAGAGAGCAGGAAATGCGTAGGTCAGAATTAGCCCCACCATGGAATCCCTAGAACATCAGCTGGAGATCCCTGTTTCCTGAGCCACATAAGGAATCAAGGCCTTCATCTCTAAGCTGGTCTGACCAAGTATGCCCTTTTCTCCCCCCCACAGAAGGTAGATAACCGACAAGGCCAGAACCTGATGATCCACACATGACTAAGTCAGAAAAACTTTCAACTTAGCTGCTTAGCTCTAGCTTCCGCCTTGGTAACATGTGCTGCCTATGTCATTGTTTGCCCCTCCTGCAGCAGAACCACCTTCCAGTCAATGGCATACAGATAAGGAGAGTCAAGGTTTTCTACTCCACTGCTGCCTAAATAAGCAGTAACTGGTAGAGGGAAATAAAGGAAGCCAAGAATGCAAATAGTTTAGGGCGACCTTTGAGCAACTCAAATGTAGAGGATAGGGACAAACATACGCATATGCAGTACTAGGTAAGTGACCGCAAGGCTGCTTGGTATGACAGCAGAATAGAGATAAGCCTTCTAATATTGTAGGCCTAATTAAAAAAAAAAAAAAATACAATTCTGTGAAACTCACCAGTAGAATTGTTTTTGAATATATCCAGTCCAGGTTGTCCCAGAACTAATGACATGTGGGTATTCCGCCGCTAGGTGGCGCTCGACTGCAAGATCAAAATCTGTCGCTCCCCCCGCCCCCCTATAAAAGCAGATGTCTCACTATGATTTCCCAGTGGTTAAACAGCAGTAAGAAAAAAAGACAGGCCGGGAGGCCAAGAAACCATGTTACTTCACATAGCTTCAGCATGTACTCTCTCCAACACAAAACTTAAGGACAACGGTCCAATATAAAAATGGTATTCACCATAAAGGCAAACAAGAGATAATGAAAAAAGGGCAGGGTGGGACAACCTGGACTCGTCGATATATTCAAAAACAATTCTACAGGTGAGTTTGACAGAATTGTATTTTTCACTATATTCAGTCCAGGTCGTCCCAGAATTAATGACATGTGAGACATCCAAAAGCAATGTCCATTAGGGCGGGAACCCCAGTGCGGAAGAGTATGTAGTTCATTTCACTACCGCTTGAAGCACCTTTCGCCCCAAGGACAGCATCAGCTGAGCCCCAAACATCAATCTTGTAAAACTTGGTAAAAGGTATGAACTGAAGACCAAGTGGCGGCCTTACAAACTTGTTCAACAGATGCCTGGTGCTGAAAAGCCCAAGAGGCACCAATAGCTCTGGTAGAATGAGCCGTGATCCTAAAAGGGGGTTCCTTCCCCTTGGCGGAATATGCTTGCACCACCGCCTGTCTGATCCACTTAGTGAGGGTGCACTTGGCTGGTGGTAAACCTTTCCTAGAGCCCTCTGTTAGGACAATTAGGCAAATCCGATTTCCTGAAAGATTCAGTCACAACCAGGTAATACTTAACGGCTCTGACCACATCCAAGGCATGGAGGGCCCGTTCCTTAGCCTTAGTCGGTGCTGGACACAAGGAAGGCAATACTACTTCCTCATTAAGATGAAAGGGATACACAACCTTAGGTAAAAAATCAGGTTTAAAACGAAAAACCACCTTATCCTTATGCAGCTCAAAATAAGGAGGCTTCATACAAAGTGTGACCATCTCAGACACGCGACACACCGAGATTATCGCTACCAAAAAGACCACCTTGAGGGTCAAAATAGGCAAGGCAGCATCGCACAAGGGCTCAAAGGGAGGCCCCTGGAGAGCAGAAAGCACCAAATTCAAGTCCCACACCGGTAATACAGGCTTACGCGGTGGACGTACATGGGTAACACCCTGGAAAAAGGTCTTGATCAATCTATGATTGGCAAAGGATCTCTGGAAAAAAATAGCCAAGGCAGAGGCCTGGCCCTTGAGGATGCTCAGCTGGAGACCCAAGTCTAAACCGTGTTGTAAAAACTCAAGATCCTAGAGATAGAGAAAGTGCGACAAGGGAAACTCTTGGATTCCCACCAAGCAATGTAGGCACGCCAAACACAGTGTGTGAAAAATCTTGTTGCTGAGAGATTGTTCCTAAGCAGGGGGGCCTCTCGTCTAGGGGGAGTCTGCCTCCTGGTTTTCTACCCCGGGGATGTAAACCACCGAGATGCAGGGAACATTGTCCTCTGCCCAAGTCAGAATCTGAGTCACCTCAATGAGGGCTCGCTTGCTCCGAGTCCTGCCCTGGTGATTGATGTAGGCGACAGCCGTCTGATTGTCCGAGCGAACCTGGATCGCACAACTCCTTAAATGGGGAGTCAAGTGAAGAAGCACCAACCGGATCGCTATCAGCTCTAGGAGATTTGCGGCCAAGTGGTTCTCCTGCGGAACCCACTGACCCTGGAGTCTCTGCATCTGCCAAACGCCTCCTCAGCCTGTCAGACTGGCATCCGTGGTTACTATCTCCCATCGGGGAGTCAGAAAGGTCTTGCCCACCAACAGGTTTCTGGGGTTCAGCCACCACAAGAGGGACTGTCTGGTCAGGGGGGGACAGTGACAACTCCTGTTCCAGCGACTCCTGCATCCGGTCTCAGCCGGTCAACAGGTTCAATTGAAGAGGTCTCATGTGTAATTGGGCGAAGGGCACTGCCTAGAAGCATGACACCATCAGGCCCACCAGCTTCATCCCCAAATGTATCGACGGCCGCTGACAAGACAGCAAGGACTGCACCTGCGTCTGAAGGCCCAACACCTTCTGCTGTGGAAGGAAAACCTTGACCTGAGAGGTGTCTAACGTCATGCCCAGGAAGGACCTCACCATTGAGGGAGTGATCGAAGACTTGGGATAGTTGATTACCCATCCGAAGGCCTCAGAGTGGATAATACCATCCGTGTGTCGCTCTCGGCCTGCTGAAGGGACGGAACCGCAATCAGTAAATCGTCCAGATAAGGCAGCACACGAACGCACCGATTCCTCAGAATAGCCATGATGCCTGACAGCACCTTGGTGAAAACCCGGGGGGCTGAGGATATCCCGAATGGCAGAGCCACAAACTTGTAATGCTGGTCCTCCAGAGCAAATCTCAAGAAACTGGCATCCCTGATGTCCACCGTGGTCATGAAGTCGCCGGGCCAAAGCAAGCTCACAGCTGACCGTAAGGTTTCCATGCGGAAATGTCTGACTCTTACAAACCTGTTGAGATCCTTCAGGTTCAGGATAGGTCGTAATGTACCGTCCTTCTTGGGAACCGTGAACAGATTGGAGTAGAAGCCTTGGCCCTGTTCCTGGCGAGGCACAGGGCAAATCACCCCTAACCGCAGGAGGTGCTGCATGGCCACTCAGGCCCTGTGCCTGCACTGGGTTCTGGGATATTCGACACTGAAGAAATCTTGAGGGCGGCCTGACAGCCAGCTCTATTTTGTAACCAGAGGACACCACCTCCTGAATCCACCGATTCGAGACACATTGTCTCCAGATGAGAGGAAATGGCAGAAGCCGTCCCCCCACCCGGATGGGTGGGGGCGCCTCCTCATGCCTGAGGGGCCTTGGCAGGGGGCTTGGACTTGGATCCCCAGGAGGGATTGGGTCGGCCGCGGGACCTACCTCTACCCCAGGTATCTCTGCGGCCACCTGAAAATGAAGAGCCTCTTCCTCCTCGAAAGAAGCGATAGGCAGATGAGCCCCGAAAGGGCCGCGCAGGCTTCCGTCGCTGAGGGAGTCTACCATCCTTAATCAAGAGGTCCAGACGATCCCCGAACAACCTATGCCCCACGAAGGGGATACTAGGGAGCGGCTTCTTGGCCGCGGCATCAGCCGACCATTGCCACAACCAGAGCGAGCGACGAAGCGCAACAAGCAGGGCTGAAACCCTGGCACGAGCCGGACACCATCGTCCATGGCAGGGACAACAAAGGCAATAAAATCCACGCAAGCGTTGAGGTCTTTATACTCTTCCGCCCGCTTGCGACACTTAGCAATATCCACAAGACGTCTCACCTTTCTTCTGATGGCTAAGGAGACAATAGCCGCGGCGCACACAGGGTGAAACCAAGCACCAGCAAAGGTGAAGGCATGACAAACTAACTGATCCATACGCCTGTCAGCTGGATCACGCAAGGAAGCAGTATCGGGTGACGGCATAACCATAGTGTTGGATAACCCCGACACAAGGGAATCCACTTCGGGGGGACGGGACCATAGACGGACCAGCTCCTCAGGGAAGGAATACAGCCTGTCCAGGCCCTTAAGCACCGACGATAGCTTGTTAGGCCTTTCCCACTCCTTGAAGATCATATTAGAAAAATGGGCCTGCCCAGGAAAGACAAGTCTCTGTCTCTCAGGCCAAAATAAATCACCCTGCTTCCTCTTAGCCGCTTTAGGAGGGACAATATGCAACATATCAAACACTGAAGCCAGCAACCTCTCCGTATCAACAGGGAGCCACATATCCTCGGCTGAGGAAGAGCCAGGCCCACTGTCATAGCCGGCAGAATAATCCACAGTGGAAATAGAGTCCTCATGCAACTCACCTTCCTCCATGGAGCCCAGACCTCCAAAAAGATCATAATCATCATTATCCGAGTAAAAGGGCTCGATATGGTGCTTCTTACTCGTGGCCGCCTTAGGAGCCATGCAAGAGATCTGTCTCTCAAGGCTGGCCACCCGGTATGCCAAATCAACATGGGACACCTTGCTGGCTTCCCCCTCACTGGGTACTGCATGCAGTAGCGGGGATTCTGGAGAGGCCGCAGGCAATAATGGGCTAGGGGCAGATACGCCCGCCCGATCATGCTCCAAAAAGCCGCTCCTGAAGCAAGTGACACAAACCAAGCTGAGTCCGCCCAGAGGACTGGCACCGCACATGGGGCAGAGCTTCACCCGCCCAGATGGGACCCCTAGCTCATTATCCCCAGAAGCCTCCATTATGGTGATTAGAGTAATGGTATGCAGGTTACAAGGCACTGACGGCCCAAACCTAATAAGCCCTCATAATTAGTCCCTCTTAGTGATCCCTCTTAATAGGGAGAGGGCACGGAGGGAGGGGGGGGCGGTGACCGGGAGGAACCACAACCCTTATTCTATCAAGGGGGCCCACCTAGAAGACACAAACAGAAAAAAAACATAAGTATCCCACAGCGTATGCACAATACAACACAACCATAAGATGTTTAAAGTGGACCAAAACCCAGGATTTTCACTATCCTGGGTTTTGGTCCACTTCGGTGGGGCACCCCGATCAGGGGTGCCCCGCTGTGTTAAAAGCCCGGAAACACTCACCTCACCACGCTCCTACGCTCGTCCAATCAGAGCGTTCAGAGCCGCTGTGGTATGCATGTACAAGCGGCGTCCAACCACAGCAGCTCTGAGTGCTGGAGGCCGCGTCTCACGCTTCCCTCTAACAGGGAGCGCGGGTGCGCGCCCTGCTGGAGGTAAGCGCGAGACGCGGACGTGGCCCGCGCATGCGCCGTTGGAACGGGGTTAAAGTAAGGTTTCTGGGGGGTTTCCACCCGCGGGACATCCCGATTTCGGATGCCCCACGGGGAGGGATCTGACCGGCCCGGGAATTTTATAGATTCCCGGGCCGATCCCCCCTGGGTGTTGGTCCACTTTAAAAAGAGGGACTCACAACACCGAAGGCAGCTCGGGGGGCGACCAGACAGCGTGCAGGAGCGACAAGATGGCGCAGATCAGGTAGCACAACGCGTTCATCGAGGGGCGAGCCGCACCGTCGTGATGCGAAAAGTGTCATCGCGCGGCCCTGCCCCCCGCCAATGGCGCGAAAAGAGCGCCCGCCCACAAGATGGAGGGGGAAGCCAGAGCCAGGAGAAGCAGGGCAGCCCACAGGGGATATCGCAAAACAATTAAAACTACCTCTGATTCCACAGACCTGGTCTCTACCGCCATTGGGGATGGTGTAGAGTTATAGTGTTATTTTCTGCTTGGCCCCCTTATCCTAAAGTCCTGAACAGAGTTGCAGCCCAGTGGGGGAAAGAATAATAACTAAAAGCTTAAAATATATTAATTTTATATGCTGGGAAATCATTTTTTAAGGGTTTGGGCTTTTCAATAAATCATGATGACGGTCCGGTGTAATAGGACAAGATGCCATAAAGAGCTTATATTGGTGGACTGAGGGTTATATTTATTTAGTAGTTGCCCAGAGCTGCTAGCTAGTTGGCCGTTGATGCCAACATGTGACACCTATGTGCTACACATGTAACGTGCAGAGTCTGTCCTCATCACACTCCGTCTACAGCTTCCTGTCGGCCGGCCGCCTCGCCCTCTTCCTCCTCACTGTCGCAGCTCACCACATCCCACGCAGACACAACATGACGCATTTGCCCCCCCCCCCCCCTTGGGCTTAAGGCAAGGTAGGCGCTTTGGGCTTTGGTTTAGCGTGGTCTACAGGAAGTCTCACATATTACCTGTCTACAGCCTCTTCCTGTGTGGTCGCAATTTGAATAAATGTTCAACTGCAGCCCACAATCCTGATCCTGTTTTTGACGCTCTAGGTGCCCGAACAACTTAAAGTGATCCTATATACAGAAAGGAAGTGTATGTCACCACCAACTATCTCCAGCCCAGTGCCCCAAAACATCCCATTTCTTTCGCCCCCCCTCCCCTCAAGCCTTTACCCATTATTCCTAAAAACACTAAATGGATGCAATCGGATATTTGACAAGCTAAACTGCCACATGAGGTATATGTGGCAGTTTAGCTTTGTAGCGCTTTCAGATTTATTGCAGTTATAACAGATAGAGCTGACCCTCAATGCTGGACTGTGTGTAACTGATTCATGCTGATGCACAGCCAGGGTGCCAAACAGTCGCCATACTTCACCCTGTTAGTGGTGGTGTGAATATTGGGCAAAGGCTTTAGTTAAAAAAAAAAAAAAAAAAACCCATACAGGCTATTTTGGAGCACTGGGCTGAGGATAGAAGGCGACACCGAACTTCCTTCCTGGGTATAGGATCACATAAAACCAGACCTTCAGCATGATTTAATGAAATGCCCAAACCCTTAAACTATTCCCCAGCATCTAAAAATACAATTCTGTGAAACTCACCTGTAGAATTGTTTTTGGATACATCCAGTCCAGGTCGTCCCAGAGTGATGACATGTTGGTGTTCGCCCCAGGGGGCGCTCGACTGCAAGATCAAAAGATGTAGCTCCTCCCGGTCCCCTATAAAGGCAGGTGTCCCTCTATCATTCCCCAGTGGTTAAAAAGCACTAGACAAAAGAGGACAGACCGGGAGGCCCAAGAAACCACGTTACTTCACATAGCTTCAGCTAGTACTCTCTCTAACAAGATTTATGAAAACAATGTCCAATGAATAAAAATGGTGATCACCATAACAGGCAAACAGGAAACAATGAAACAACAAGGGTGGGGTGGGACGACCTGGACTGGATGTATCCAAAAACAATTCTACAGGTGAGTTTCACAGAATTGTATTTTTCCCTACATCCAGTCCAGGTCATCCCAGAGTGATGACATGTGGGACATCCAAAAGCAGTGTCCATTTGGGGCGGGATCCTCAGTGCGGAACAGCATGTAGTTCATTTAACTACCGCCTGAAGCACCTTTCGGCCAAAAACAGCGTCAGCTGAGGCCCTGACGTCCACCTTGTAAAACATTGTAAAAGTATGAACTGAAGACCAAGTGGCGGCCTTACAAGCTTGCTCAGCCGATGCCTGGTGCTGAAAAGCCCAAGAGGCACCAATAGCTCTGGTAGAGTGAGCTGTGATCCAAAAAGGGGGTCCCTTCCCTTTAGCAGAATAAGCCTGCACCACCGACTGTCTGATCCACTTACTGAGAGTAAACTTGGCTGGTGGCAAACCATTCCCAGAGCCCTCTGTTAGAACAAAGAGCAAATCCGATTTCCTGAATGATTCAGTCGCAGCAAGGTAATACTTTATGGCCCTGACCACATCCAAGGCATGGAGGGTCCGTTCCTTGGAATTAGCAGGTGCTGGACACAAGGAAGGTAAGACTACTTCATTATTAAGGTGAAAGGGAGAAACGACCTTAGGTATAAAAAAAAAAAAAAATTCAGGTTTAAAAGCGAAAAACCACCTTATCCCCATGCCGCTCAAAATAGGGAGGTTTCATACAAAGCGAGGCCAGCTCTGATACACGACGTACCGAGGTGATCGCTAGCAAAAAGACCACTTTGAGAGACAAAATAGACAATGCAGCATCGCACAATGGTCCGAAGGGAGGACCCTGGAGAGCAGATAGTACTAAATTCAAGTCCCACACCGGTAAGACTGACTTACGCGGTGGCCGGACATGGGTGACTCCCTGGAAAAAAGTATTGATCAACCTATGGTTGGCAATGGATCCCTGGAAAAAGATGGCTAAGGCCGAGATCTGACCCTTGAGGGTGCTCAGCTGAAGACCCAAGTCTAGGCCGTGTTTTAAAAACGCCAGAATCCTAGAAATAGAAAATATGCGGCAAGGGAGACTCTTGTTCTCACACCAAGCAATATAGGCATGCCAAACTCTGCACAACCGTGGCCGACCAACCCTTTTCCGTCAGGATTGAGGTTTCAATAGCCAGGCTGTCAAATCCAACGTCCGTAAATTGGGGTGCGCCAGCAACCCCTGAGTGAGAAGCCATGGGTCGTCGGCATGATGTAGCGATCTACTGACATCTGAACTATGTCCGCAAACCAACTCCTTCTTGG
Organism: Gastrophryne carolinensis; assembly: GCA_027917425.1. Classification (NCBI taxonomy): domain Eukaryota; kingdom Metazoa; phylum Chordata; class Amphibia; order Anura; family Microhylidae; genus Gastrophryne; species Gastrophryne carolinensis. Next base: position 424,241,124 of record CM051238.1, read on the forward strand.
CCAGTGAGGAACCACCAGGATGGTTGGTACCCCTTCCTGGGCTATCTTGCGTAGCACTCTGCCCAGGAGTGGAAACGGAGGGAATGCATACAGAAAACTTGAACTCCGTCCAAGGAATCGCCAGAGCGTCTGTGGCAATGGCCAGAGGATCTCTTGAGAGGGAGACAAACCTTGGAAGCTTGTGATTGTGTCTGTACGCAAACAGGTCCACGTTCGGCTGACCCCAGCGGAGACACAGAGCGTGAAAGGTCCAGGTTTTCCACCCCGGGAATGTAGACCACCGAGATGCAGGGAACATTCTCCTCTGCCCAAGTCAGAATCTGGGTTACCACCTTGAGGGCTCTCTTGCTCCGAGTCCCGCCCTGGTGATTGATGTAGGCGACAGCCGTCTGATTGTCCGAGGGAACCTGGACCGCACGACCCCTTAAATGGGGAGTCAAGCGCAGAAGCACCAACCGGATCGCTCTCAGCTCCAAGAGGTTTATGGGTAAGCGGTTCTCCTGTGGACCCCACTGACCCTGGATCTTGAGTCTGCCAAACGCCTCCCCAGCCTGTCAGACTGGCATCCATGGTAACCATCTCCCAATGGGGAGTCAAAAAGGACTTGCCCACCCAGCAGGTTCCGGGAGTCCAACCGCCAGAGGAGGGACTGCCTGGCCAAGGGGTACAGCAAACATTTTTGTTCCAGAGATTCCTGCATCCGATTCCATCCGGTCAGCAGGTTCAATTGTAGAGGTCTCATGTGAAATTGGATGAAGGGCACTGCGTCGAAGCATGACACCATTAGGCCCACCAATCTCATCCCCAGACATATTGATGGCCACTGACAAGACAGCGAGGCCAGCACTTGCGTCTGGAGACCCAAAACCTTCTGCGGTGTCAGAAAAACCTTGATCTGAGCGGTGTCTATCGTCATTCCCAGGAAGGATCTCACCGTTGAGGGAGTGATAAATGACTTCCAGGGTTGACAACACCGTCCGAGTATAGCTCTCGGCCTGCTGAAGGGACTGGGCTGCATTCAGCAAGTCGTCCAGATAGGGCAGCACACGAATGCCCTGGTTCCTCAGGATGCCCGCCAGCACCTTGGTGAAGACACGGGGGCCTGAGGATATCCCGAATGGAAGTGCCACAAACTGGTAATGCTGATCCTCCAAAGCAAACCTCAGGAACTTCTGATGCCCCTGGAAAATCGAGATGTGCAGCTAAGCATCCCTGATGTCCACCGTGGTCATGAAGTTGCCGGGCCGAAGTGATCTCACAGCCGACCGTAAGGTCTCCATGCGGAAATGTCTGATTCTTACAATCCTGTTGAGACCCTTTAGGTCCAGGATTGGCCTTAACGTTCCATCCTTCTTGGGAACCGTGAACAGGTTGGAGTAAAAACCCAGACCCTGTTCCTGCCGAGGTACAGGGCAAATCACACCTAACCGCAGGAGATGTTGCACAGCCGCTCTCAAGGCCTGGGCCTTTAGCGGGCTTCAGGATATCCGTGAATGGAGGAATTTTGTGGGCGGCCTGGCTGCCAGCTCTATCTTGTAACAGGAGGACACTACCTCCTGAATCCACCGGTCCGAGACGTGCATCCTCCAGATTTGAGCAAACAGCAGAAGCCATCCCCCCACCCGGATGGGTGAGGGCGCCCCTCATGCCTGAGAGGGTTTGACAGGGGGCTTGGACTTAGTTCCCCATGAGAGGTTGGGTCAGCCGCGGGACGTACCTCTGCGGGCACCGGGAAATAAAGAGCCTCTTCCTCCACGAAAGGAACGATAGGCAGAGGGATTCCGAAAGGACCGAGCATGCTTCCATCTCTGAGGGAGTCTACCATCCTTGACCAAAAGGTCCAAGTGCTCCCCGAACAGCCTGTTCCCCACAAAAGGGATACTCATAAGCGACTTCTTGGGACCACTCCAAGACGGCACCACTCACCCTTCAATAATCATTCATTGGTAATATGTATAGTCACAAAGATGATCTTTAATCCGTCAAAAATGCTAAAAACATGACAAACATTACATCATAGCCACATACATTTAAAAAAAACACATAGACCAGCCCCCAGCAGGAAAATCCAAATTCATATCCAAATCCCATGTATCTAAAAATTTCCTCCATAATAAATCCCATGACCCTCAAACTAAAGTGTTAATGTGCAAGCGAAAAAGTGATATACGTGCTAATGATATATGATCTACAGCTTAATTTGAACAGAGCAAACTATCTGGAATCAGATCACCTCAGTGCAAATAAGACAGTATTCCCTCCTGCTGGGTCCAATCAATATCCTCATCCACGTGTTCCATGACAACCACGTTTTATCCAGGTGCTATGATGTAATGTTTGTCATGTTTTTAGCATTTTTGATGGATTAAAGATTATCTTTGTGACTATAGATGAATGATTATTGAAGGGTAAGTGGTGCCGTCTTGGAGTGGTCCTAATTGCGGTGTACTGGGACCGTGGTATTCATTGTGTTGTGGTCTGTGGACACAGGGTTGGCACACTCTTCCCTCTTGTTCACTTTTGGGGTGGTGCGGGACAATTGCACATGGTGTTTTTGTAGTTGCTACTTTCCAATGAACTACAGGAAGGTCGATGTGCCCCACGGCCTGACATTACTTCCCTTTCCATAACAAAAAAAAAAAAACAAGTGATTTGCATTTCTGATGAGGTTGCCCAGCTTGTATCGCTGAGCCCTGAACCAGCACTAGGCACTTAAACCGGACCTTCACCATGATTTCATGAAAAGCCCAAACTCTTAAAAAACAATTCCTCAGCATCTAAAATTAATATATTTTACATGTTTAGTCACTAATTTATTATACTTTCCCCCACTGGGCTGCAACTCTGTTCCGGAATTTAGGATACGGGCGCCGCCATCTTGACTCAGAAGCATCACACTTACTGAGGAGAGGAGAGTGGGATAAGGTACAGGGGGGCGGGTTATAGCTGTGCTTTGCTCAGACAGAGCAGAGCTGGGGTCAGGGAAAGGTCAGCAGTCCCAGAATGCAGAGCAGCACAGTCACTTCCTGTTTGCAGGCACTTCCTGTTTGCAGGCTGCCTGCAAAAATGGCAGCTTCCATAAGCCGCCATCTTGGATGTTTAAAGGCTTATAAAATGCAGTAGATGCAGGTAGGATGATTTTTAATGTGAGCAATCTGTATGTACAGGGTGTGGGAAACATATAAGATAGACTCTTATTTAGAGTGAAGGTCCGCTTTAAAAAGAAGCTCTGAAGTTTTCCAGGCAAAGCGATTCGGCAGTTAAACATGACTTGCTTTGCCATGCCTGGTCTGTGTAGACCCATATTAAAGCGGACCTTTACCCTGAATAAGAGCATATATCTTATATGCCCCCCCATACCCGGTACATACAGATTGTCTACATTAACAATCATTCTACCTGCATCTACTGCATGTAATGAGCCCATAAACATCCAAGATGTCGGCTCATGGAGCATCAGGCAGCCTGCAAACAGGAAGTGTCTTCTGACTGTCGTTCTGCATTCTGGGATTCCTGTCCTTTCCCTGACCCCAGCTCCGCTCAGTGTGTGCAAAGCACAGCTATAACCTGCGTCCCCTACACTCTTCTCTCCTCAGTATGTGATGCTTCTGAGTCAAGATGGAGGCGCCCGTATCCTAGAGTCCTGAACAGAGCTGCAACCCAGTGGGGGAAAGAATAACAACAACTTAAAATATGTTAATTTCAGATGCTGGGGAATATTTTTAAGGGTTTGGGCTTTACATTAAATCATGCTGAAGGTCCAGTTTAACCTCTTCCAGTGGCCGGGAACTTGTCCCATGTGAGCACAAGTTGGAAGGTCGAGCAGCGTTGAGTAAGCCCCTCCAGGGGATGTGGTAGGTTTTGGCGTTCACATGGGGCCAGGTCATGGCAAGGGGGCAAGGAAGGGGTACGTTTGGGGCGCTGTTTAAAGGGTCTATTGCCCGGGTAAAAGAAAAATAAATCATGCTTGTCCATTTACCTCCACAGTTGTCCTACGTTGACAGAAAAATGTAACCAGGCATCGGCACCCCCTTTGTTAATGGAGTAGGAACATGCAGCACACACGGCAGGACTCAAATCTCAGGACCCGGTAAGTTTTATACTGCTGTAGTAGAACATAACAGGTGTAGAGGTAAAAAAGGGGAGTATTGCCCTAAACTGGGTCATAGCTGCAGCTCAATAGCCATTGATGGTGGAGCTGGAGGATAGCGAGTAAGTCAGTTATAGGAGACTTCATGAACACATGTGAAAGCTGCAGTTTGATGTGGAATTATAGAAACATAGAAGGTTGGTGGCAGAAGGAGACCATATGGTCCATCTAGTCTGCTCTTATGTGTATACTGTATGTTCTCTGTATCTTAGGATAGATGCGTGCTTATCCCAGGCATTTTTAAAGTGGACCAAAGCCCAGCTGGATCAGCATTTGTGAATGGCCGGCGCGGGCACGCTCCCCATTAGAGGGAAGCGCGAGATGCGGCCGCCAGCACGCTCAGAGCCGCTGAGCTAAGACGTCGCTCAGACGTGCATAGCTCAGCGGCTCCAAGCACTCTGATTGGGCGAGAGGCCACACATGCGAGCAGGACCACTGTGAGGTGAGTTGATGCAGGAGATCTGGGGAGTTTCACATAGCGGGCACCCCCCCCCCCCCCCGCTCCATGTGCCGCCATCTTGGATGTTAAAAGGCTCATAACATGCAGTAGATGCAGGTAGGATCATTTTTAATGTGGGCAATCTGTATGTACAGGGTGTGGGAAACATAAGATATAGCTCTTATTCAGGGTGAAGGTCCGCTTTAACACATTGTTGCTCAATAATACAGTTTTTATTTGTAACAGAGTTGCAAACTTACAGAAAAAAACAGTAACAGATCATTTCAACACATTGAGGACATCATTTTGGCACACACATTTTAAAAATGGCATCAAAAGTGGAATTACCCTTTATAATAATAGAACAAAAAGCCCTGAAGGAAAAACTGATCACATTTTGGTCTTGACAGGGTTAAAAAATGGTGCATGGGAGGAAGTAGCAGTGTCAGCAAGTGAATTGCTCTGCAGTTTCCCACCACAAATTGCCAAACGGTGCAACAGCAACCGTCCTTTCATTATGACACGGCCCCGGCGCTAGAGAGCAGAGCTGCCTCCCACGCCAGAGAAGAGCAGCAGCTGCCTCGCTCTACTTCACCTCAATGGCGAGAAGGGTCAGGGCACAGACACGGCACCCACGGGTGCTTGATTTCCGTAACCTTTTGAATGTCATCTCTCACACCCCCACACGTCTGGCCGGGGAGTGATACTTTAGCTGAAAACGTTCAGAGGAATCTTGCCCCAAAAGGTTTCATTCAGCAAAGTGAACATTAAAGGAATGTCCCCAATAACTCCTTTTAACTGGAAATCATGGCCTATGTCTGGAGCGTACCTGGGAATACTAGAGATACCTGTACATGTCCAATGTGAGGTTTCCTACATCATTTAAACCGGACCTTCAGCATCATTTAATGAAAACCACAAACCTTTGAAAAACTATTCCCTGGCATCTAAAATTAATATATTTAACATTTTTAGTCACTTATTATTCATTCCCCCACTGGGCTGCAACGTTGTTCAGGACTCTAGGATATGGGCATCGCCAACTTGCCAACTGAGGAGAGGGCAGCTATCCAGGTGGTCAGTTTATCATTTTATATGCAGCGTCGTGCAGGGGGCCAGCACCGGTCGCGCTGCCCTGCTGCTATATAATACAGAGGAACTATAGTCCTTTTTTATCATAGTTCCTCTTTAAGATAAAACTTATGAGAACTAAACAATAAGACCAGATACTGTTGATAATCACATATTCCTGCTACAAATACAGGACAAGTTCCGGGAAGTAAGCAATTTAGTTCAATTACAGGCCTCACAGGGTTCGTGGAGGCGCATCAGAGAAAGCAAACATAGGAGGCCTTTAAAGAGGAACACCCAAGAATTTGACTTTTTGGGGTTTTGTTCCTCTTTAGCGGGGCTTTCCAATGTGGGATGCTCTGCAGTGTGTATCCCCAGGGATCACCCATAAACTCACCTTTCCCTTTTTCCCCTGGCGAACGCCTGGGCTGCTTTGCTAATCAGCGGCGCTCACTCTATTCAGACTTTCTTTGCTGCACTGAGCTGGGATACCTAAATAGAGGGGGCTGACGATCCATGCCCCATAAAGGAGGTAGAAAAGCTAGACCTCCAAGGAGCCAGATAGACACAAGGCGGGTTGTTGCACCTCTAAGTGCTAATGGAAGCCTTATTTTCAGGAACAGGTTTGCTCTCAGCAACACATGGGTATACTTCTGTTATAAAAATGGACTGTTCAGACAGGTAATAAATAAAAGAACAAAAAAACAAACACATACTTACCACATCCTGCACCCCGTAATAGCTGTAACAGTGTCTGAAACTTCCCTGGTTAAAAAATTGGGTCCCACAGCATGCACGTGTCCACTCCAAAAATGCAAACTGGTGGACGAGCCTTTAAAAGAAAGACTAAGAATTGACAGTGGTCACCGTCTCTTGTGCCAGTGACGTCCATGACTATTCTGTATTCCAGAGGTCCCGGTCGTGAAAAGGACCAGAGCAGTGGTGCAGCAAGGGAACACCGAGCCCGAACTTGTGCCCCAGACACAGTGTGACAAGGGGCGGAGCTCAGTGCAGAACCAGGCTGGCACAGTTACTGGAGCTGGCATCGGGGGCCCCAGGCATCAATCCCCTTATTCTCCCCCCTGTCCCCTGCCCACTGGCTTTCAGTGTTCTATGTGATGGGAGCGGCTGGAGTGACATCACTACTTTTAAACTGGCTGTGGCAGTGAATGGAAGCAGCGGGAGCCGTCGGGAAAGAAAAGGAGATTAACGAGGTAGTTTTGCGATAAGTGGTGCGAGGTTTCAAACCCTGGACTAGGGTTTTCACAACACAGGGCATGAGGAAAAAACCCAAGACAGTAAAAATAAAATTCTGTGATTACTCACCTGTAGAATTGGTATTATGAGTATACAGTACGTCCTGCTCCAAATCTAATACTTACAGTTGGGATATACTCCGCCAGATGGCGCTGGAATGCAGAGACATTGAAAATAGGCTCCTCCCGGCCCCTCAAATACCTGGGGACCTCCCACAAATCCCCAGCATTGAAAAGCAGTTAGTTAGAAGCCGGGAGAATTTAAACAATCCAAACTATCAACTATAAAAATGGTAACAATCACCATACAGGGGATCCAAGATAATGCAACCAAGGGTGGGTTGGAGCAGGACGTACTGTATACTCATAATACCAATTCTACAGGTGAGTAATCACAGAATTGTATTATTCTTAGTATACAGTACGTCCTGCTCCAAATCTAATACTTACAGTTGGGACATCCAATAGCAGTGTCCATAAGTAGGGTGGGGTCCCCAAGAAAAATTAGCAGCAGACAGTTTAAACCACTGCCGCCTGCAGAACCTTGCGGCCAAAAGCAGCATCAGCTGAGGCCCTAACATCAACCTTGTAAAACTTTGAAACAGAAGACCAAGTAGCGGCCTTGCAAACTTGTTCAACAGAAGCCTGGTGCTGAAAAGCCCAAGAGGCACCAATAGCACGAGTGGAATGAGCAGTAAGGCGGAAGGGAGGATTCTTCCCCTTAGCAGAGTAGGCCTGAATCACAGCCTGACAAATTCACTTGCTGATATTAGACTTGGCCGGAGCCAAACCCTTACTAGGACCAGAAGGGACCACAAAAAGAGCATCAGTTTTCCTGAAAGGTGCAGTAGCCACCAGATAGTACTTCAGACACCTAACCACATCCAAAGAGTGCAAAACCCTCTCCTTAGCATTTCTAGGATTAGGGCACAAAGAAGGTAGAACAATATCCTGATTCAAATGAAAGGCAGACACTACCTTAGGCAGAAAGTCAAGTTTGAAAAGAAACACCACCTTGTCCTGGTGTCTCTCATAGTAGGGGGCCTGAATGGAAAGCGCCGCCAACTCAGACACACGCCTGAAAGAAGTGATAGCCACCAGAAATACAACCTTGAGCGTAAGTATGGCCAAGGCAGCATCCTGCACAGGTTCAAAGGGAGCACCCTGCAAGGCTGACAGAACCAAGTTCAGATCCCAAACAGGCACCATAGGCTTACGTGGGGGGCGCACATGAGTGAACCCCCTGGAAAAAAGTCCTGGACTTCCAGAAGAAAATAACCAGGGCAGAAACCTTACCCTTCAGAGTACCGAGTTGGAGCCCCATCTCCAATCCATGCTGCAGGAACTCCACAATCCTGGTAACAGAGAACACACGACAGGGAAGAGACTTAGACTCACACCAGTCAATGTAGGCACGCCAAACCCTGTAATAAATGGAAGAGGAAGACTTCTTCCTAGCTTTAATCAAAGTATCCACAACCGAGGAAGACAGCCCCTTCTCCTTCAAGATGAAGTTTTCAGTAGTCAAGCCGTCAAAGCCAGAGTTTGTAAATTGGGATGGCGTAGTGAACCCTGAGTGAGCAGATCTGGCACCAAGGGCAGAGCGCACTGATCTACTGCCAGCTGTACCACGTCAGCGAACCACTCTCTTCTTGGCCACCTGGGGGCCACCAGAATTGCTGCCATCCTTTCCAGAGCAATCTTGTGCAGAACCCTGCCCAGCAGGGGGATTGGAGGGAAGACATACAGGAAACTGAAAATCCTGCCATGACATTGCTTGCGCATCCGAGGTCAAGGCCAGAGGATCCTGGGACAGAGACAAAAGCTGGGAGCTTGTGATTGTGGCGGGATGCAAACAGAACCACATCTGGTTGGCCCCAACGGTGACACAGAGATTGAAACACCCTGCTGCATAGGAACCATTCTCCCTGGCTAGAGGTCCCCCTGCTCAGAAAGTCCGCCAGGCGATTTTCCACCCCCGGGATGTACACAGCTGATATGCAGGGGACACTGCAGGATCAGCACACAGACCCTGTCCAGGGACGCTGGGTCCTTGTCCCATACTGACAATAGGTGAAGTTGCAGGGGACTCAAGTGGAACTGAGCATAAGGGACCGCATCGAAGCATGCCACCATCAGGCCCACCAGCTGCATCCTCTGCCTGATGGAGGGATGGGGACAAGCTAGGAGGGACTGAGCCAGTGCAATCATACTGTCCACCTTCTGTTGAGGAAGGAAGATCCTTGCCTGAACTGTATCCAGTATCATTCCTAGGAATGGAGTTACCAAGGAGGGGGACAGTGAGGACTTGGGGTGGTTGATCACCCATCCAAATGACTCCAGAGTGGACACCACCAGCTGAGTATCCAACTCTGCCTGATGTAGAGACTGGGAAGTGATGAAAATGTCATCCAGATAGGGAAGCACACGGATGCCTTGACATCTGAGCAGAGACATCATGCCAGCCAGCACCTTGGTGAACACCCTGGGAGCTGAAGTGAGGCCAAAGGGCAAGGCCACAAACTGGTAGTGTTGATCCATCAAGAGCGAACCTGAGGAACCTTTGATGACCTGGGAACACAGGAATATGAAGATAAGCATTGAAGCTTTGATGTCCACAGAAGTCATGAAATCCCCTTGGCGCAGGGAACTGATGGCAGAGCGCAGAGTTTCAATGCGAAAGCGCCTGCCCCTGACAAACTTGTTGAGAATCTTTAAGTCCAGGATGGCCCTGACTGAACCATCTTTTTTGGGTACTGTGAATAGGTTGGAATAAAAGCCCTTGCCTTTTTCTCTTAAGGGGACCTGGCAGATGACCCCCAGCTCCAGGAGGCTTGCACTGCTTGCACTAGCTCCTGAGCTGACACAGGGTCCTGAGGAATCCGGCATCTGATGAATCGGAGGGGGATCGGCGGCAAACTCCTACTTGTAACCGGAGGACACTACCTCCTGAATCCACCGGTCTGAGACAAGAAGCCTCCAGACGTGAGCCAAGTGCTGCAGCCGTCCCCCACCCAGATGGGTGAGGGCACCCCATCACGCCTGAGTGGGCTTGGTGGAGGATTTTGCTTTGGGACCCCAGGAGGAGCCAGGACGTCCACGTCCTCTGTCTCTACCCGAGAAATCTCCCCTGGTCCCAGGAAAGGAAACCCCCCTTCCCTGCCTTGTACCATGGTAAGGGGAGGAGAAGGAACCCTGACCCCGAATGGGCAGAGATTGACGCCTGCGCTGGGGTAACCTGCCTCCCTTAGCAAAAGGGTCCAGGCGATCCCCAAACAGGCGTAGTCCTTTAAAGGGAAAACCAGTGAGGGCCTACTTGGCAGCAGCCCACTGGCACAGCCAAACCGAGCGGCGTATAGCCACCACAAGGGCAGTTCTGGCACACATTCTGATGGTGTCATCCAATGCTGAGAGGACAAATTTTCAAAAACATCACAACTGGAGAGTGCATTAAACACCTCACAAGGCAAATCATCAGGGGCACTATCAAGCATATTTCTGATAAGGGATCTAGTGGCCACAGCAGTAATAGCAGAGGCACAGACTGGGCCCAGCGCCGTCCCTGTACCAGCGAAGGCGTGGGATGCCAGCTGGTCATTGCACCGGCCCTCAGCATCCCGCAGGGTAGTAGAGTCAGGGGAATGCATGACAGAGGTGTTAGATAGCCCTAGGATCGGGGCATCCACCTCGGGGGGGGGGGGGGGGGGGGGATGACCAACATTTAGCCACCTCAGCCGGAAAGGGATACTTCCTATCCCAACTTTTTGGAACCCCGGGAAGTTTACTGGGGCGCTCCCATTCCTTGAGCACAAGGTTATGGAAATGTGCTTGCTCTGGACATTCCAAACATGATTTTACTGAATGGAAAAGCTCCCCTCTTTGCCTGGGAGCCGCAACAGGGAGAGAGATGGACAGAACCTCAAAAATCTGGGTCAATAATCTGTCAGTGTCATCCGGGGCCCAGGGGTCAGAGCCGGAATCGTCATGACCCCTTGGTCTCTCATCAGATGAGCCTGAATCAGAAAAGAGCTCCCCTTCACCAGACGGGGTATAGCCACAAAGATACCAAAACTCCTCAGTTCCCATAGGGAAAACAGTGACATTAGGCGTCAAGTGTCGCTTCTTAACAGGGGCCTTACGTGCTAAGGACTTAGCAATCAACTGCTCAACAGTAGCTAGTCTAGAAGACACATCAGGCTGAGAATCCCCACTAGTATGCAACTCAGCAAGAGTGAGATTTAAGCTTGGGGGAGTAGGTGAAGTTAAACGAGGTGCAGCCACTGGCAGGCCAGATTGCAATGCAAGCACCTGCTCAGCACAGGGTACACAGACCTGCGCCTTGTCAGCGTCAGCATGAGGCTGCCCACACGCTACACACCACTGGTCTTGTCCCGAAGGGACCCCGGTCACATTATCCTTGGATGCCTCCATATGGTGATTATAGCGGCGCTATACGCCGATAGGGAATAACGCTAAATAGCAACCCCGGATGCCCCAATAACCAGCTAGGGAAGTGGGAGTATTATTTTTACAAGGCCTACAAGTATATACTAACACAGGGCCGGGAGAAGCCAAAAGGGTTCGTCCCGCCTGAAAGACATAAGCAGAAAAGACCTGTAAGCACACAGTAACAAAAGTGAAAGATATAAAGCCGCCCGCGAGGGCACTTACGGACCGCGGTAGGTAGGGGTCCGTCGCACACGGGCCAAACAAGCAGGATAAAGATGGCGTCGATATACCTCGAGGGGCCGGCCGGTATCAGCGATTATGCGTAGCGCGACAAAGACGGGCCCCGCCCCTCCCGAAGAGCGCAAAGCCACGAACTTGCAAGCAGCCAATGATGGCGCACCAGCGCCTGCGGTAATGCCGTCGCCAAGCGCGGAACCAAGTCAGCGCAGCGGCAATTTTTTTAAAAAGACAGTAAAGGCAAGCCAGCGCGGCGGCTGCCACAAGACTAAACAGAATGGAAAAAAGGTGTAAAACACAGAATGCATAGCATACATAATTACACCCCCCCCCCCTCGTTTCCCCTGAAGACTACAAGGAGGATGAGTGAGGACATCGGCCACTTAAACAGGGCCCACCGATGGGCAGGGGCAAGGGGGCACTAGTGCGGGAGGGGCATCCCATAGAGGCTCACCATAAGCCTGAACCACCTACCCTTTGGTGGGGGATTGCGGTGGAGCAGCGCTCTAAGCACCTAACAGCGGTGCTGCCTACCTTCACCCGACCAGCGCAGCCAAGGCTGGGAGGCACATTACTAGTGGAACGGGTGGGAATAGTCCTACAGGGCAACAGGCTAATAGCCCCGCTCACCTGCGAGTAGAGAGCCATTTCTCGTCCTTCGCAGCCAGACTGCAGAGAAATTCTGGGGATTTGTGGGAGGTCCCTGGGTATTTGAGGGGCCAGGAGGAGCCTATTTTCGATGTCTCTGCAGTCCAGCGCCATCTGGCGGAATATATCCCAACTGTAAGTATTAGATTTGGAGCAGGACGTACTGTATACTAAGAATAATCCTAGAGTTTGTTGTATACAATATTACATTGTATTTGTAAAAATGAATGAACATAGGTTTGTAATGTATAAAGCTAGTGCTACCTGATCAGCCCCGCTCTCAACCCCACCCCCAGCAGGCCCTGGAACAATTGCCTTCAATGAAAGTGGTCCCGGGTGCTAAAAAGCTTTGGGACCACTGCTGCATTCTATTTCCTGTTTGGTCAACAACGCAACCCCTATTGAGTAGATAAAGCCTCACTTTCTCAGGCACAAGAAGAGCTCAAATTAAAACTCTTCTTCAATGTTAAAAAATGCTGCCTAGAGTTGGAATATAAATGGAATCTATAGAGTTGCTGAGGTTCCTGTAAACAATGTTATCGGCGTGCGTTTAGGAAAGAACATGGCCACCTTCCGCGTGCGTCTGAGTGGCCCAATTTTAGCTTGGTGGGGCTATTTCCAGCCTCGGTATCTTATCGCTCTCCCGTGCAGTCACCAGGTAACACGGTGTATGGAGCAGGTGCTGTCAGGTGGGGGGGCGGAGACGCGAGTCCTCGGAGGAATGCAGGTATTTGGAGAGCAGCTGCGACGCTCCCCACTGACAGCGGCTTACAGCGAGTGTGCAGTCACCTGATGCTCCGGAGGGGTCCCTGATGGCAGCGTGCGCCGCAAGGGCAGGTGGCACAGTGGAAATAGCACCCACTGTTCATTTCACCGGCCCAATCGGAAACAAAGCTGCTCTATAATCTAAACTGTTTATAGCGGTTTCTGCCGCCATCATTGCGTCTGCGGTCACATAAGCGCGAGAAATTACCCGTCATTAGCGCATCTGGGTTTTTCTGGTGCGGTTGTGTCATCAGGAAAAGCTCGCAACAACAAATGGGCTCAGAGCCGGCTGGCTCACGCGCAGTCTATCGAAGGTGCATTAAGAGACCAGGAACAGAAGAGGTCGGCAACAGCGGTCACCGGATACCCTGTGTAATAATTATTTAGGCAGAATTCATTTTTCCGGATTATTGCTCACAGATAGAAGCTGTGAAGAATTGCACCTCGCAGCACTGCGAGACGTGAGATCACGTGGTGCGGCGTTCAAGACCATGAATGGCTGCAGGGGCCTTTCACTACCACCAGTGACACAGAGCCCTGTCAGCCCTGTAGGAATGCCATCAGCTGTTTGATATAGCCCCAGTCCGTTAACGGGATTACATCGGGGCAGAAGCCAGCACTGGTAGCATGTTACATAACCGGCACGGACGAGTGAGTTTGGGATCAAGATAAGTGAGCAGCCCAAGATTAAGTTATATATTTAATTGCTAAAGAGCACACCAGACAACATACATACAATGAAATAAATAAAAATAATTATATATATATATATATTTATATTTTTTTTTTTTGCCATTCAAAAAGGCAAAGACAAGTGGGCAAGTTACAATTAAATTAGAGGGCATGTAGAGCCTTGCTGGACCCTGGTCCCCCCTCCATAGGTCCCACGGAGAAAAGACAAAGGAGTTGGCCTCGCATCCATAAACCTATTAGCTAAATGAACATCACAGTTAGAGCTCCTCTACGTCTAAGTCATGTGGTTTCCCCGAATTCCACACCCTCTAACTGCTGCTCAACTTGAGCACCACATCCAGGCCCCAGTTCTCCACCCTTCTGGGTAAAGAAGAGCTCCCCCCCTCAACGAGAGATGCCCCCGCCAGTCATGGGCGTTGCAGGGCTACCATTCAAAGGTCTCCCATGCAATTTTGTAAGCTTACCAATAGCACCCACCTCCATATTAACGACCTTGGGGCTATCCATCTATACCAATGGAAGCCCCTCTCCTCCCAGGACATATCCTCACCCCTACTTATATTTTCATTCATATACACAGGTCAAAAAGGCATAGACACAGGTCAGAGAGGCAAAGACAAGTGGACAAGTTACAATTAAATTAGGAGGCATGTAGAGCCTGCTGGATCCTGGTCTCTCCTCCACAGGTCCCCCAGAGAAAAGACAAAGGAATTTGGCCTCGTTAGACAGTCATACACCCCTTCTCCCTGGGTAGGATCTTGGGGACTACCACGTCCTAGCTAAAAGGCCTAAAAACGAATGTATCATAACATTTTGGTGGATGGTCACGCCGGGGGGCGATTCTGGTGGTATCAGGCCCAGAAGGGTTCTAGACAGGCTTTGAGACCAAGCGCAGCTATCCTATCTAGCTTTCAACCGGGCTTCTCAATATCTGTGGGTGATGGGGTAACGGGAGACCCAAACATGCATTCGGCATAATCTCCCGGCTTGAGTCAGTGTATGGGTAGTATGCAGGGGATTCTCATATTTCTATGTACAGTACCTGAGCAATAAAAGCAGCTCGGCAATAGAAATACAACTAATAAACTCAGACAGCGGGCCGCCTCTGGTGGGCTGCCGCAGACTCCACTGAGTTTATTAGTTGTATTTCTAGAACATGGGCAAAAGGGCCTGCGGCAGCGCGCCGGGGCATGGGCAAAAGGGCCTGCCAGAACATATTCTGGGGCAAGTCGCCAGAGGCCAGACAAGAGCTGCAACAGGCCAACAGTGTATGTGGGAAATTATAGGCAGCCCTGAGAGGTAGCCATTGATGAGTAGGCCATGCACTCTATGGATCAACTTAGCACTATAGAAGTAGGAATGATGCTCAGGTCCCTCACCCTACACAGGATGGAAGACTTTACATAAAAAGGAACACACATGTAGTCAACACCCAAATACCTACCTTTTGTGCATCTTCTCCTCCATGGATTTGACACAAAAGGCACGGATTTCATAGTCGACGCCACAAGCCTGCAACAGGAAGTGACAAAGATCAGCTCATCTCGGCTACTAGACATGCAGGCATCCATAAACCTTTTGCTAAATGAACGTCACATCATATAGGAAGTGGCGTCTAGAGCTCCTCTACGCCCATCCTAACACGGTTTCCCCAATTTCCGCACCCTCTAACAGCTGCTCAGCTTGAGCACCACCTCCAGACCCCAGTTCTCCATTCTTCTGGGGAAAGAAGCTCCCCACCCCACAGTCATGGGCGCTGCAGGGCTACCATTCAAAGGTCTCTCATGCAATTTCGTAAGTCTAATACGACTCACCTTCATACAAACTACCTTGGGGCTTTCCATCTATTCCAATGGAAGCTCCTCTCCTCCCAGGACATATCTATACTCCTACTTATTGCACAATAATGTCTCACCCATCAAAAGACATCCATATACATATACATCCATGAATACTATCCCGGGGACCACACACAAATTGTCAAAGGGTCTGTTTCACAACCCTTTCAGCCCAATTATTCACTAAAACCGCGGTCCCCAACCCCCCTCCTCAATGCCCAGCAATCCACAGGTCAAGCTTTGTGGATCTCTATAGCTCAGTCTGAGTACTAATTAATCCCCCTGTGCATCTGTATGGAGATCTGCAAAACATAACCTGGTGGGGGGCATTGAGGAAAATGGTTGGAGGCCCCAGCTAAAAAAATGTTCTTGTATCATGGCACGATGAACCCATAGCACCGTGCAGCCGCCTAACCCCACACACCATCCCATCCCAGCCTATCTGAATGGCTTTGGCAGGAGTAAGCAAACAGCCCGAGGATGTAGATGATTCAACCGCTCTCGCTCCCCATTGTAAACAATCATAGCCGTTTGCCAAATTACACAGGCACGGCAAACAGCTCTGATTGGACAAGAGCCCGCTCATGCGCCGCTGGTCCTGGGAAAGCTGAGTGAATAGAGGAGACCTGAGGGGTTTCACACAGTGGCGCATCCCGATCTGGGATGGCCTGGTGGAAGGCCAGCCGACTGCCATGGGTTCTGCTTTAATCTAAAGAAACTAGGCCTTGCCTTCCAACAACCATGTCACAATCAGAAAGGGTTCTTACCTTCCCGGTGTCCTCAGGTCCGGGCTGCAGCGTCACCGAACATGGCAGATTCTGAGGGATCTACACAGGAAGAGGATTAGGGAAAATTAATGGGAACGAGAAGAAGAGAGGAGAGCAATGGGAGGGGTGACCAGAGTGGGGAAGGGAGGGGGGTTGTATAGTGGAGGTTGGCTCAGACTAACATTAAAGTAGAAAGGATGTGCTTGCTCCCCCAGCTTCTTGATCAGGCGCTCCTGGAGTCTGGTGAGGGGCTTCTTCTCCTCCGGGAGAGGGGGGTAGGCCTGGAAAGTTGCAATGAAAAGGTCCTTCCGGAAAGACAAGCCCAAGACGTCCAGGTCTTCGCGGCCATAGCGAAAAGCGCAGGTCAGGGTGACAAAAACTGAAAGAGGAGGAATGAGAGGAAGCATATAAAGGCGACTGCAACATCCATGTATTTTTTTAGATTTAAAGTTTTAATATATAAATGCTACGTAGTTTTTATATACTAATATTTCTATATGATTCTTAAAGTTTCTAAATATCATATATCTTTAACATTTTGTAACATTATTTATTTTGTAGGTTATGCTTAAAGGAGCACTATCGTGAATTTTGCATGACAACATAGATTGTAATTATAGTTGTACTGACTTTAAAATTATAGAAATGAGAAGCCAAACAGTTTTGGGCCCAAACACCAACATGCCGGCATTGTGGAGTGGGAGTTACTTAAAGATGTGCCTGTGTGATGGGGCCCGTCACCTGAAACATGTCAGTGGAGCTGCTCAGTTTCAAAGACGAGATGATAGTCGGGAGAGAGGGAGAGGGAGGCATAGAGAGCGAGAGCGCTCCTACGGTGGAGGCATAGAGAGAGAGCGCTCCTACGGTGGAGGCATAGAGAGAGAGCGCTCCTACGGTGGAGGCATAGAGAGAGAGCGCTCCTACGGTGGAGGCATAGAGAGAGAGAGCGCTCCTACGGTGGAGGCATAGAGAGAGAGCGCTCCTACGGTGGAGGCATAGAGAGAGAGCGCTCCTACGGTGGAGGCATAGAGAGAGAGAGCGCTCCTACGGTGGAGGCATAGAGAGAGAGAGCGCTCCTACGGTGGAGGCATAGAGAGAGAGAGCGCTCCTACGGTGGAGGCATAGAGAGAGAGCGCTCCTACGGTGGAGGCATAGAGAGAGAGCGCTCCTACGGTGGAGGCATAGAGAGAGAGAGCGCTCCTACGGTGGAGGCATAGAGAGAGAGCGCTCCTACGGTGGAGGCATAGAGAGAGAGCGCTCCTACGGTGGAGGCATAGAGAGAGAGAGCGCTCCTACGGTGGAGGCATAGAGAGAGAGAGCGCTCCTACGGTGGAGGCATAGAGAGAGAGAGCGCTCCTACGGTGGAGGCATAGAGAGAGAGAGAGCGCTCCTACGGTGGAGGCATAGAGAGAGAGAGAGCGCTCCTACGGTGGAGGCATAGAGAGAGAGAGAGAGAGAGAGCGCTCCTACGGTGGAGGCATAGAGAGAGAGAGAGAGAGAGAGCGCTCCTACGGTGGAGGCATAGAGAGAGAGAGAGAGAGAGCGCTCCTACGGTGGAGGCATAGAGAGAGAGAGAGAGAGAGAGCGCTCCTACGGTGGAGGCATAGAGAGAGAGAGCGCTCCTACGGTGGAGGCATAGAGAGAGAGAGCGCTCCTACGGTGGAGGCATAGAGAGAGAGAGCGCTCCTACGGTGGAGGCATAGAGAGAGAGAGCGCTCCTACGGTGGAGGCATAGAGAGAGCGCTCCTACGGTGGAGGCATAGAGAGAGCGCTCCTACGGTGGAGGCATAGAGAGAGCGCTCCTACGGTGGAGGCATAGAGAGAGAGAGCGAGCGCTCCCACGGTGGAGGCATAGAGAGAGAGAGAGAGAGCGCTCCCACGGTGGAGGCATAGAGAGAGAGAGCGAGCGCTCCCACGGTGGAGGCATAGAGAGAGAGCGCGAGCGCTCCCACGGTGGAGGCATAGAGAGAGAGCGCTCCTACGGTGGAGGCATAGAGAGAGAGCGCTCCTACGGTGGAGGCATAGAGAGAGAGCGCTCCTACGGTGGAGGCATAGAGAGAGAGCGCTCCTACGGTGGAGGCATAGAGAGAGAGCGCTCCTACGGTGGAGGCAGAGAGAGA
>CM051238.1:424259756-424342256 GCA_027917425.1 Gastrophryne carolinensis
GGCATCCCATATTGGAATAGGATATATTGAGGGTGTCAAAAAAAAAAAAAGAGATTCTGTCAAGTATCGCGTTATTTCATTCAACGATACTAAAATTGTTGATTTTGACTCCCCCGCCCCACCCGGTCGCCATCTTCACAAGTAGCCCGTCCCCTTTGGCGTTATACCAGATCATGGCGGCTCAGCTCTCAGATGCAGTGATCGCTGGGCAGAGGAGGACGAGGGCGCAGGAGATCCTCTGATCTCCTGCCTCCCCCCTCCTCTGGCCGGCGATCACCGCATCTGTCACGGGCTGACAATCGGAGGCGAGTAAAGAATTTTTTTTAATTTTTTTTTAAGAAAGACATTTTCTCTGTGTGGTGTGTTTTTTTTTTTACTCTTACTTTGTGAACTGGTAAGAGACCTATGTGACCCCCTATACCAGATCACAAGACTCTGGCAAGTTACCTGGGGCTAGCAGGTGACTTGCCACTAATCCTGAGCCCCCATTACCTGCCTCCCCAAAGCCCGGGGGGGGGGGAGGAGCTTATATGCCGGCTTGTAGCCTGCAGGGCCCTGCGCCCTGTTCTACAAGCCCCCATAGCTGGTCCCGGGCTAGTTATTCTGGGTTTTTAACCCTTACAAATAAAAAATGGGGTCCCACCCCACCCTGTCTTTTTTTTTTTAATTAAAATTAAAAAACAAAAATCACAATATATCGTCTGAGACAGAATCAGGATATATCGTATCGTCATATGTATCGGATCGCCAGATTCTTGCCAATTCACAATATATATATATTTTTTTTATTCCCCTCTATAATATATGAATAGATGTGAGATGTCATAAAATAGAATGAAGCGGTTATAGTTCAGCTTCATAACAGCTTGAGAGCACCTAATACATAAGGCATAATTATAGACCCCGCATGTAATTAGCGCCAGTAACTGGAAAGGAGGTGGAGCCCAGTAAGAGGCCTCACCGCAGTCTGTGATGACTGTATGGGATGAGGGTGTAGGTTAGGTTTGTTGAGTGTCCCTGGGGACCAGAACCCTCCCTTGCCAGCGCCAAGTTGCCTATTGATTTCATTAGCCTAACTGGTGCCTCATGCACAGACATCGGCAAGTCATTCGGAGCCCTCGCGGAGACAGATCTGCCTAAAAAGAAGACCAACACCCATGAACTTAACCCTCACACTTACACCCCTCCAGGGGCATTACAATTTGGGATGCTTTGCTGTGTGAAACCCCTGGGATTCATAGGAAGCGATCATGTGGCACAAGTGCAAGTCCCTGTTGGCACCCCCAGCACTCCTCCTTACCTCAAGGTGAGTTCTGATTGGATGAGAGTCCACACGTGTGTTGTGACGTTGTGGATCGAGGCGAACAGGCAATCCAAGGAGGTTTCACAAATTGGGATGCCCCAGTACAGTTGATCAAAAGTCAGGTGAGTGAAAAACCTGGGTCAAAGACTCCAGGGCTGGGATCTGGGATGCCCCTTGTGTGAAACCTCCGAGATGGTCACAAACCTTACCACGGAAGCATCACATACTGAGGAGAGGAGAGGAATAGAAAGTGCAGGGGGCGGGGTTATAGCTGTGCTTTTCACAGACTGAGCAGAGCTGAGGACAGAGAAAGGACATAAATCCCAGAATGCAAAGCAGCAGTCAGAAGACACTTCCCATTTGCAGGCTGCCTGATGCTCCATGAGCCGCCATCTTGGATGTTTAAAGGCTCATAACATGCAGTAGATGCAGGTAGGACGATTTTTAATGTGGGCAATCTGTATGTACAGGGTGTGGGAAACATATAAGATAGGCTCTTATTCAGAGTGAAGGTCCGGATTAATGTGAGCAATCTGTATGTACAGGGTGTGGGAAACATATAAGATAGACTCTTATTCAGAGTGAAGGTCCGGATTAATGTGGACAATCTGTATGTACAGGGTGTGGGAAACATATAAGATAGGCTCTTATTTAGGGTGAAGGTCCAGATTAATGTGGGCAATCTGTATGTACAGGGTGTGGGAAACATAAGATAGGCTCTTATTCAGAGTGAAGGTCTGGATTAATGTGGACAATCTGTATGTACAGGGTGTGGGAAACATTTAAGATAGGCTCTTATTCAGAGTGAAGGTCCGGATTAATGTGGACAATCTGTATGTACAGGGTGTGGGAAACATATAAGACAGACTCTTATTCAGGGTGAAGGTCCGGATTAATGTGAGCAATCTGTATGTACAGGGTGTGGGAAACATATAAGACAGACTCTTATTCAGGGTGAAGGTCCGGATTAATGTGGGCAATCTGTATGTACAGGGTGGGGGAAACATATAAGATAGGCTCTTATTCAGAGTGAAGGTCCGCTTTAAAGAGGCCCCTCCTCAGCAGCCGCTTTGTTAGACAATATCCTTTTTGCTGATGGTTGCTCTATGCGGAGCTTCCTCTTTTCTGGGCCCGATGAGCAACTTCTCTTCACTAACCCATCCCCCTCCCCCCAACACGGCGCCATGAAAATCAGGTATGGGATTTGTATACTTACTGCCATGACATCCTGGCAGCCCCATCCATGCTGAGAGCAGAGAAATTACATCATAAATCGTATCTATAGGTAATGACAGGCTAGGGGGCACCAAGAGGCATGGGGCTGCCATTGCTGAGCTCTGCCTAGAAAATGCAAGCAGCCCAATGGTCCTTACCTGCAATAGATAAGGAGCCCCTCACCTGGGACAAGATGATAAAATAGACCAATCACCCCCTCTAAGAGATTCCCGGGCCGGCCATTAGCTCCATGGCACCCTATACCGGATGCCCCACTGTGTGCAACCCCCCGGGAGCCAGCAAGCTTACCTGATGTCACCAGCAGCCACATCCCCAGCTTCCCTGTAGCTGTGCGAGCTGCCCGCGCCAAGCCATTCTGATGAGTGCACACTACACAGGGGAGTCTGGAGTCACCTATGCCAGGCAAAGGCCAAATCTGGGACTTTATGTCGCGAATTAGTATGTGCCGAGTGGATGAGTGCACGGGCATGGAACAGCAGAAAGGTGCAAAGGTGCCAGCTGACAGGACAACAGCTGCACACCATGGAGGTGTGCGGCACTGCAGTGTGCATCTTTTTCCTGTCCTTGGTCATACAGTGTTCTATTAAAAAAATAAAAATAAAATAATTTCCCAGTGATGCTGCGTCAGATGGACTCCAGGTCTACAAGGACCTTCACCCAGATACTCCAGCATCCTGAGCCTCAAACACAGTCAATACTTTTCTATAAAAAAAAAAAAAAGTATTGACTGTATTTGGGGCTCAGGCAGCTGGAGTAGCCAGTTGAGGGTCCTTGTAGACCTGGAGTCCATCTGCCGCAGCATCACTGGGAAATTAGGTCCACTTTAAAGTGATGTCCCAGCGTCACTGCTCGTGCTTGGGGGAGGGGGGGGCACATGATTCTGCACCCACAAACCAGGAGCATGAAACTTCACCCCTCCTGCGCTTCTCTTCTGGGTCCTTGACAGGCGGTGACCAGTCACCTGACGGCCAGCGGGAAATTGCAGATTCCGGCGGAGCAATTGTAATTGGCCAGTAGCAGTCACATGGTTCTGGGACTGGCTGCCAGTGGATCCAGTGCCAGAATAGGTAGGTTTTTGGGGGGACTGCGGAGGGCTATGCTCGCCCTGGGGGAGGAAATCACCCTCGCCCCACTTAGGTCAATAAGGCTCTTGGGGTTGTGGTCTGTTAATGGGACCCCCGGGGCCGATCTATTGCCTCCCCCGGGGCATCCAAAATCGAGATGACCCGCTGTGTGAAGAACCCAGGTTGCTTATGTTTCCTGGTCCAATGGCAGATGCGCAAGCCGCAGCCCCGCTATCTCTCTAGCAGGGCGCTTGCCCGCCACAGCCATTTGTGAATGGCCGGCAAAGGCACGCTCCCTGTTGGAGGGTAGCGGGGGATGCAGCCACCAGCGCAATGATTGGGTCAGCGGCGTGCACGCGCCATAGGACCGGACTCAGATGGGGTCAATGCATCTGCAGACCTTCACCTTGAATGTTTCCCCCCCCCCCCCCTGTACATACAGATTGCTCATATTAAACATCATCCTACCTGCATCTACTGCCCATGGAGTCTCAGGCTGCCTGCAGACAAGAAGTGTCTTCTGACTGTGCCTCTCTGCATTCTGGGATTTCTGTCCTTTCCCTGACCCCAGCTCTGCTCTGTCTGGGCAAAGCACAGCTATAACCCCGCCCCCTGTACTTTATCCCGCTCTCCTCAGTATGTGATGCTTCTGAATAAAGATGGCGGCGCCCGTATCCTAGAGCCCTGAACAGTTGAAGCCCAGCGGGGAAAGAATAATAAGTGACTAAAAACTTAAAATTTTTATTTTAGATGTTGGGGAATAATTTGGGGCTTTTCATTAAATGCTGAAAATTCAGTTTATGATACATTACCATTTCCTTGAATAGCAGCCAATCATGTGATCGCCTGGCAACCATTCAGGTTTGATGTGCAAACCTGATTGGTCACTTCCAGTCAAGTGATTGGAAGACACAAGATGCATGAAGGAGCAAGCAGTGGCTGGCTTTAGTTTACCGTATATACTCGAGTATAAGCCGAGCCGAGCCCACTTTTTGGGCTGAAAAAAGCCGCCTCGGCTTATACTCGAGTCCAGGGGCTGGAGGGTGAGGGGCGGCAGCTGCGGGTCCCTGCTGTACGCGCTGCTGCCGCCGCTCTAATGCATACAAACACTCACACACTGACCGGCGCCACCTTCCTGCCGCTGGGCTGCCTTCAGTACTGCCTGTAGCCTCTCTTCACACCGGTCTTTTTTCCTGTATAGTGCGGATCCTGCTGCGTGGCGTGTACGCTCTACTGTACTTGTTTCACGAGCCGCAAGCTCCCCGGTCTGGGCGTGAAGCAAAACAGGCAGTGTGGCAGCCACGCTTGCGGTGAGGTAATGGGCTGTAGGTAGGGGAGGCCATTCGGCTCCGGTGTCTTCTCCGGTCCCTCAGCCTCCCGCCCCGTTCTCCCTCTGCTCGCCGTGACACTGTGTGCGGGGGAGCGGGAGCCGCGAGCTTATGAGTTGTTCGGGGCGCTGAGCCTCCGCGGACATGTCGCAGAATACCATGGACAGGACAATAAAGGTGGGTGCGAGGCGCCATTGTGTGTCCGGCAGGTCCCTCACCTGGGGGATGGAGGCGGGTGTGTGTGCCAGGGACACATAGCTCAGTGTGCAGCCACTGTCAATGGGGGCATTTAGCTGTGGCTGCTCTTCTATTGCCCTGCTCGGTGACCTGTATGAGGGGCTGGAGGGTGAGGGGCGGCCGCTGCGGGTCCCTGCTGTACCCTCTGCCCCTCTGCAGGGTAACCTCGGCCAAACCCTGACCCCCGACACCTGCAGCAGCAGGTACCCACAGTGTGTGTGTGTGTGTGTGTGTGTGTGTGTGTGTGTGTGTGTGTGTGTGTGTCTCTCTCTCTTTCTGTGTGTGTGTGTGTCTCTCTGTCTCTCTCTGTGTGTCAACTCCAATTCCAATTGAAAAAGGCCGCCTCGGTTATACTCGAGTCAATAACTTGTTCCATTTTTTTGTGGTAAAATTGGGTGCCTCGGCTTATATTCGGGACGGCCTATACTCGAGTATATACGGTAGTTGACTTTAGTCAGCTTGCTACACTACCACTGACACAGATGTAGCACTAGCAAAAGAAATGGGACATTAGTGCATAACCCGCCTCCTCCATCTCCATCAGCCAATCCATGAGGGGAGAGTAGGTCCGCCTGCTTTCCAACTTCTAAAAGAGGTTTATTCCCCTTTAAATAGTTTTATTGCGATACGTCCAGCTAGTACTTACCGACTGGATCCACCCGATCTAGGTGATCCACAAAGTCCCGCTTGCCCAGGTAGACGGTGAGCTGCGGGGGGGAGAGAAAGCACAGGGTCAGTACCAGCATCCCACCACAAACATTCAGAGATGGTCATATCAGCCAGCTTTAAAGCAGACCCAAAGCTCTGTGCTAGGGAGGATCCCAGCCTCTGGGGGACAATAACGGCAACTGCCCGTGAGCCCTAAATTTAGGCTAGACCCTCATTTCCTTCATGCAGCTCAGTATTAAAGTGGACCAAAACCCCAGATTTTGACTATCCTGGGTCTTGGGCCTTGGACCCTGTTTCCCCAAACAAACTTACCTCTTCTCGATCCTACGGCGCATGCGTGACTGCTCATCCAATCAGCATCCTCAGATCTGCTCGTATAACGCGTATAACTACCCTCTAACAGGGAGCATGCCCAAGCCAGCCATTCACAAATGCCTGGCGCGGGCACACGTCCTGCTAAATGGACAACAGGGAAGCGGCCGCTGCTCATGCTCCGTTGGACCGGGAACAAAGGTGAGTTTTTTGGGCGACCTGGGGAGTTTCTCATAGCGGGGCACCCCCAATCCGGTTGCCCCCGGTGGGACAGAGTATGCCTGCCCTGAAGTCTTAGACTCCAGGGTGGGTTTTGCTCCACTTTAAAGTGGACCAACACCCAGGATTTTCAATATCCTGGGTTTTGGTTCACTTCCGCGGGGCACCCCCAATGTGTGACCCCCCCCCCCCCCCAGAACGCCCAATAAAACTCACCTCACCCCGCTCCTACGGCGCATGACCAGACGCTGGCGGGCGCATCTCACGCTTCCCTCTAACAGGGAGCGCGCCCGCCATGAGAAGCGCGAGATGCGGCTGCGGGCCACGCATGCGCCGTTGGACCGGGATGAAGGTAAGTGGGCATCCCGGTTTTGGATGTCCCGCAGGGAGGGATTGGATTGGCCTGGGAATCTTATAGATTCCCGGGCCGATCCAGGAGGGTGTTGGTCCACTTTAAAAAGCAGTAAAAAGCAACAAGTGTGGTGGTGCAGTGCCTGCACCTGTATGCAGCGGTTTCCTGTCCCCTGTCAGAAGAAGGAGTTCTTGCTAGGAAATGGCTGGTATACACCTAATGCAGGGCTCATGGATGGTGTTAGGGGTGTGGGTTAGGTTGCTTCAGGGTTCCTGGCAGAAAATTGCAAAAGAGTTTCAGTCTGCTTTTAGGATTGACTAACCCAATTGAACACCATCCTGAAATGTCACTTTTGGGCATCTTGTTCCTCTCTGGTGGGGCATCCCAAACCGGAACATCCTGCTGTGTGTATCTCCCCCAGGTCATCCGAATCTCTCACCTTCCGGTTGCACCCTCCGGGCAACCTCAGCTAAAATGAGCGGCCTCCACAGCCAATCAGTGCACTCGCTTTCAATTTGGCTCTGCTGATGGCTAAGCCAAGCGAGGCCGAAGGGAGCCAAGTGCACCGACAGCTGCATCCCCCGCTCACCACCTACCCGTGGCCAATGATAGAGGAAGGTTGGGCGTGGCTGCCTGCAAGGCTAAAAGGTGAGCGAGGCATGTGCCATACGAGAGCCATGTGCCATACGAGAGCCATGTGCCATACGAGAGCCATGTGCCATACGAGAGCCATGTGCCATACGAGAGCCATGTGCCATACGAGAGCCATGTGCCATACGAGAGCCACAACCGACAGCTCTCAATGGACCAGAGCTAGCGCATGCGTCGTTGGAACGGGGTAAGCTATGTGATTATCGGCGCCCCGGGGGGCACAGTGGGGCATCCCAATTCCGGATTTTTTAGATATCCTCGGGCTAGTAACTCTTGAATGGTGTTAAAGAGGAACACCCCTGGGAGAGTGAAATTCTCTGGTTTTGTTCCTCTTTAACAGAGTTGAAGAGTTACTAGCCCGAGGACAGCCAAGCATTCAGAACACATACAATCTGAGAAACTAACCCGCAGCCCCATCTCTCCCCTTCTCTGTCATTAATCCTCAGCCTGTGTAAAAAGTGCTTTTATTCACCCAAAATCCTTGGAGGGTAGCGGGGGGAATGCGGCCACCAGCATGCATGTGCCATAGGACCGGGTATTGGTGTATGTACCCTGGGGTATCTTCAACCCTACGCAAAGACATCTCAGAAGCAGACGATCAACCAGGAGGGGTTCAAGATACCCCAGGGTACATACCCCAACACCGGAAAGAGGCGAGTTTGTTCGGGTGACCTGGGTGGGGAGGGGTTCACACAGCAGGACACCCCCCGATCGGTGTGCCCTGGGGCAAGGAACAAAACCCAGGATAGTCAAAAACTTGTGCCATTTCCACTTCAATACCCAACAATGCTATCAGTGCTTTGATTTGTGGACAGACGGTTACAGGTTTCTTGGAACTGGTACGAGGTCAGCTCTGAAGAGCCCTGAGCACACAGCTCCCCTGATACAGGTTCGGTGCCCCCCACCCATTACCACATTGCGCAGATGCTTCTTGTAGACGGTGAGGCCGCAGGGGATGACGCAGCGGATGCGCTCCAGGTCGCACAGGTCCGTGATGTCTGTGTCCGGAGCTCCAGCCTGCGCTGCCTCCATCTCCAACTCTAATCTGTGTTTACCTCGCTTCACACCTCGTGCAGCCCAGGGGAGCCGCAGCGCGCCCCGGGGAGATCCCTGCGCCTGCTATTGGTGGAGGACAGGGGCCATGGGAGCTATGGCGACACAAACACTACATTGGCTCTTTAACTGCTTAATCGTCACTACAGAGGAACAATTAACTTTGAAAAAAGTGCACAAATTTTCTGCTCCCCCCGAAATGGTCAGACCTAAAATCTGCTGATTTTTGAGTAGATTTGGGCGATTTGGAGGGGGTTCACACAGTGGGGCATCTCAAATTGGGATGCTCTGGGGATAAGGCCCAAAACCTGGGATAGTCAAAAACACGGGTTTTGGTCTACTTTAAACCCCAGTCACAACTGAGCCAATATTATTTCTGAGTTATGAGGTTTTGGTGCACATTTCTTATAGGTCGATAACGTATTTGGAATCTTCAGATCCTAACGGTTGATCTAATGGGTATCATTTATATCATCCCGGAGGGGGTAGGACCAGAGTTATGGAGAACTCAAGTTAAGAAACCCATGTAACAGCAGTGTTTTGACCCACAGCATATGCAGCATCGAGCCGAGTCACTGATTGTGGAGTTAAACTTTCTAGCAAAAGTTATGCTCCATAATAATTTTAGCAGTTTAGCTGTAAGCTGCCAGGAGGGAGGAGATCGCAACCACTCCGAGGTGGGGGGGGGGATGTCAGTCCACTGAATAAAGGCCTTAAGCCAAGATTCTCCTGCGTCTTTCATCTGGGGGTCACCAGACGTGGAAGAATCACCGGGATTCCAGCAGGCCTACATGCCCCGTGGTCACCCTGCAGAGCACCCAACAGCAAAAAGGTAATTTGACATTGTACTTGCTCATTCTGTCTGTAACTTTAAAAACTCACCCTGCAGACCTGTAGATGAATCTATTCATTGCATGTATGTAGTTGTCAAGTGTGCTCTTAAAAAGACAATTCTGTGAGTACTTACCTGTAAAATTGCTTTTACTATGCATGGCACGGCCTGCTTCAAGAAGTCCTTACGTATGGGTTATTCCTCCACAAGGTGGCGCAGTGTACTGCAGAAGAGTTGTGGCTCCTCCTGGTACCATATAAAAACGGAATCACCATAGACTTATCTAGTGTTGACAAGCAGTTATTCAAGAAACCGGGAGATAATAAAGGTAACAAACCCTAACTAACTTAGAAACATCACCATAAAGAGGCAACCAAGAATAAACGATAACAAGGGTGGGGTGAAGCAGGCCGTGCCATGCATAGTAAAAGCAATTCTACAGGCGAGTACTCACAGAATTGTCTTTTTCCTATTGCATGGCACGGCCTGCTTCCAGAAGTCCTTACGTATGGGGTGTCCAACAGCAGTCTCCGTAAGGTAGGGTGGGATCCCCAAAGAGTAACAACAGGCACTTCAAACCACTACCGCCTGAAGTACCTTGCGGCCAAAAGCAGCATCAGCTGAGGCCTTAACATCAACCTTGGAAAACTTGGAAAAAGTATTAACAGAAGACCAAGTTGCGGCCTTACAAACTTGTTCAGCAGAAGCTTGGTGCTGAAAAGCCCAAGACGCACCAATAGCACGAGTGGAATGAGCAGTAACCCTAAGAGGAACCTTCCCCCTGGCAGAATATGCCTGCTCCACCGCCTGATGGATCCACTTGCTGATAGTGGATTTAGCAGGAGGCAAACCCTTCCTAGGTCCAGCAGGAAGTACAAAAAGAGCGTCAGATTTCCTGAAAGACTCAGTAGCAACCAAATAAAACTTCAGAGCCCTGACAACATCCTTGGAATTAGCAGGGTTAGGACACAAAGAAGGCAAAACAACGTCCTGATTGAGATGAAAAGCAGACACAACCTTAGGCAAGAAATCCGGCTTAAGCCGAAACACCACCTTATCCTGATGCCGCTCAAAATAAGGAGGTTTGATGGAAAGCGCCGCCAGCTCAGAAACTCGCCTGACAGAAGTAATGGCCACCAAAAAGGCCACCTTAACCTCCCTGGCGGTGTGAAATAGACAAATGCAATGGTAACGAAAGCGTTACCATTGCATTTGTCTCTGACACACGGCTCCGCCCCCATGAGCCTCTGCGGCTCACAGAGACGGAACCCGGAAGCGAAGACGGACGCCGCAGCCGCGGCTCTCACCTGCGAT
Organism: Gastrophryne carolinensis; assembly: GCA_027917425.1. NCBI lineage: Eukaryota > Metazoa > Chordata > Amphibia > Anura > Microhylidae > Gastrophryne > Gastrophryne carolinensis. The sequence goes on from CM051238.1 coordinate 424,270,327, forward strand.
CGCGGCGGAGACATCGCTGGATCGCAGGGAGAAGGTAAGGAGGCTGCGCCGCCCGTTCTTGCTCCCAGATCGATCCCGAGCGTGACTCGGGGTTACCGCCACTTCCAGCGCAAATTAACCCCGAGTCACGCTCGGGATCACCGCCAAGGGGGTTAAGAGTCAGAATGGGCAAAGCAGCCCCACGGATAGGCTCAAAGGGAGGACCCTGCAGAGCAGACAACACCAGATTAAGATCCCCAACTGGTAGCATAGGCTTACGTGGACGCACATGAGCAACTCCCTGGAAAAAAAGTCTTAACCAACCGGTGATTGGCAAATCCAAACCATGCTGCAAAAATTCCAGAATTCTGGGGATAGAAAACACCCGACAAGGAAGAGACTTGGACTCACACCAGGCAATGTAAGCATGCCAGATCCTGTAGTAGATAAAGGACGAGGACTTCTTCCTAGCCCTAATCATGGTAACAACAACAGAAGCCGGCAAACCCTTATCCATCAAGATGGAGGTTTCAGCAGCCAAGCCGTTAAAGCCAGCGTTTGTAAATTGGGATGGCACAGTTGTCCCTGAGTGAGCAGATCTGGATCCTTGGGCAAGACATACTGATCTACTGCCAACTGCACAACGTCTGCAAACCACACCCTCCTTGGCCAACAGGGGGCCACCAGAATGGCTGGTACCCCTTCCTGGGCTATCTTGCACAGCACCCTGCCCAGCAGAGGAAAAGGAGGGAACACAGAGCAGCCGAAACTCCGTCCAAGGCATTGCTAGTGCATCCGTGGCGAAGGCCAGAGGATCCTGCGACAGGAAGACAAACCTTGGAAGCTTGTGATTGTGGCGGGACGCAAACAGGTCCACATCCGGCTGACCCCAGCGGTGACACAGAGTGAAATACCTTGTTGCTGAGGGACCATTCCCCCAGCCGAGACGTCCCCCTGCTCAGGGAGACTGCCTCCTGGTTCTCCTCTCCGGAATGTAAACCGCCGAAATGCAAGGGACATTCTCTTCCGCCCAAGACAGTGTCAGGGACACTTCCTTGAGGGCTCGCTTGCTCCCTGATTGATGTAGGCAACCGCCGTCTGGTTGTCCGAGCGGATCTGAACAGCCAGACCCTGAAGGTGTGTGGTCAGCTGAGAAAGCACCAACCTGATCGCCCTCAGTTCCAGTACATTGATGGGAGCATGGGCCTCCTGGGGGCCCCACCGACCCTGGAACTTCAGAGACTTCCAAAAGCCCCCCAACCGGTCAGACTGGCATCTGTGGTGAGTCTCCCAGCACGGAGGCAGAAAGGTCCTGCCCACTGGAAGGTTCCCTGAGTCCAGCCACCACGAGAGGGACTGTCTGGCCAGGGGGGGGGCAGAGCTAATTCCTGATCCAGGGACACAGGGTCCCGATCCCAAACCGACAAGAGGTCTCATGTGAAACTGAGCAAAGGGGACCACCTCGAAGCAGGACACCATCAGACCCACTAACTGCATCCCCTGCCGGATGGAGAGATGGGGACCCGAGAACAGAGTCCGTGCCTGCTTCTGCAGGCCCTCCACCTTCTGCTGAGGCAGGAATACCTTGACCTGAGAGGTATCCAGAGTCATGCCCAGAAAGGACCTCACCAAAGATGGAGACAGTGAAGACTTGGGATAGTTGATCACCCAGCCGAAGGACTCGAGAGTGGAGGTCACCACCTGAGTATCCTTCTCTGCCTGATGAAGAGATTGAGAGGCAATCAGAAGGTCATCCAGGTAAGGAAGGATGCGAATGCCCCGATTCCGCAGCAAAGCCATCACACCCGCCAGCACCTTGGTGAACACCCGAGGCGCTGAGGTGATACCGAACGGTAAAGCTACAAACTGGTAATACTGGTCCTCTAGAGCAAACCTGAGAAATCTCTGATTGGCACGTGAAGGTAGGCATCCTTGACGTCCACGGAGGTCATGAAGTCGCCCGGGTGCAGGGTACTGACAGCCGAGAGTCTCCATGCGAAAGTGCTTGAACTCGACAAACTTGTTGAGACCCTTCAAGTCCAGGATGGATCACTGTCGTAACCCTCCTGCTGGTCCCCAGAGAAGTCAGAGTCCTGTAAGAGTTCCCCCTCCTTTAGGGGGTAAAGGCTACCAAAAGCATAAATTTCCTCATACTCCTCAGTAAAGAGGAAGGGCGTGGGAGCCAGGTGCCGCTTCTTGGCAGAGGCCTTACGTGGAACAGGCCTGGCAAGCTGCCTTTCAATGCTGGCCACATGCAGTGCCAGTTCAGACTGTGACCCCCCGCTAGTATCCCCCTCACAGGGGGCTAAATGCAGGCGCGGAGGGGTAGGCGACACCGAAGGGGCGCAGAGCTGGGAAGCGAAGCAGGTAGCCCAGCCTGGGCCGCAACGATACCCTGGGCGCATGGCACGCACACCGCGGCACTGTTACTCAGAGGGGATGCCCCGCACATGGCACACAGCCGGGATTGCCCCGAAGGACCCCCGAGCACGCTATCCCCAGAAGCCTCCATATGGTAATTAACACAGGCGCAATAGGCCAGCGCAGAGTAAGGGCTAATAAAGAGCCACCCGGGATGCCCCCCCAAGGGATGCCCCCAGAAGCCAGTAAGGTGAGGGGGGGTAAGGGGTAGGACCGGGAGAAACCACAACCCACAGTTGTCCCGCCTGAAAGACATAAGTAAAGACACATAAGCATCCCGCAGCACATGCCCCAAGGAAACCAAAAACCACCAAAAGGGGACTCACGGACCAAGCAGGCCAAAAGCACCGGCCCCCAGACCACAGGAGGAAGCGACACAGCGAGAGATCACCGCCGCAGCTCCGGGAGGAAGAAGGGCCCCAGACACGCAGCAGAAGCAAAATGGCGCTGGCAGAGGAACCTTGAGGGGCGGGCCACGGGAGGACGCGCCATTCTCCCCCCCCCCCCCCCCCCCCCCCCGAAGAGTGTGAAAACGGCGTTCACGTGACCATGCCGGCGTCATCATACAGCAAAAAAACGCCTCAGTTATAGCGCGGCCCGCCGCGGAGCATAGTACAAAGTGGCGACGGCGGCAAAAACTGTTAAAAACTCTTTAAAAAACGTTAAAAACACTCGCCGCTACCACCACACCCCCCCTCCCCCCCGGAACACACGTCGGGGGGGGGGGGGGGGGATAGGAGAGCGAGCAGGCAGCGGCGAGAGCCCAGGCCAGGGATGGTGGGGGCCCAAAACACCAGTACAAGTCACATAGTCCCCAAAACACTAACCCCCTCAGAAGCTAGGACAGGAACTTCGCATCCCTAGTAGGCTCACCATAAATCCTATGGTCTGCTACCCTTTGTGGTACAGGGTTGGCGGCTTGGAGCAGGGCTTGACCCTAGTGCTCTTATACCCTCACCCAATCCGTCAGCCGAGGCTGGGAGGCACGAGTGGAAATAGCCATGCAGGGCCGCAGGCTTGGTTGCCTCGCTCACCTGCGCAATATAAAGAGCCATCTTCTATCTTCGCAGAATCACTGTAGAGAGAACACTGGATAAGCAAGCACACTGCCCCGTGTAGGTCCAGGGTAACAATGTCGTTTGAGCAAACAGTAATGAGTAATAAAGAGATTAATAAAGAGATGAGAATGCCGGTACTCACCTTGCAGTTCGGGCTGGCTTTCTTGAACACTCTGCAAAAGAACAAAAAAAGAAAGCTTGTGAAGTTGTACACCTAAATTAAATGCAATCCTTAAAAGGAGAACCAACATGAAAATAATGGCCCAACGATACAAATGCATATAAAATATGTTGGAAGGTTGGAAGAGGGGTCACCTATACCCCTGGCATCAAGAAATATGCAGCCAGACTTGTTTCGTTCTTTTAATGGAAGGAAGAGAAAATCGGGGGTGATGGCCTCTGTCACCCATGGATTTTTTTTCCTACCCTAAGAAAAGAAACCACAGGCTTGGCGGGAAGGTTATTCAGTTTTGGTGTATAAGGAACTTCTCCTATATGGATTTTTATTATTACAAAGCACCTTTAAGTCCAAGACAAGGTGAGGGTGGACACATTACAGACACCATACAGGGAACAGTATTCAGTCACAGCAAGCAGTATTAAAGCTGACCAAAACCCACATTTTTAACTAGCATCCCCTGAATTGAGTAACTTTTGCCAATTTTCAACGCCACTACTTCACTCTAATCCCAGATAATGGCGCCTGTTTTAGTTGTAAAGCTCCGCCTCCTCCATTCATTGACCTTGTTGTGTGTGGCAATTATGTCATTGCCACACCTATGCCACGATCCCCTGCCATCTCACAAAGAGACCGCAAAAGAGATCAGTGTTCCAGGACAATTTGAAAAGCAAAAATATCCATTTCTAGGAGTATCAGCAGGGGCTTTGGCCAAATGCATTTCACAAAACCAGTGAGTTTTGGTCTGCTTTAACAACACCCCAGGTAGAGGTGTGTGTTCCCAGATGTAACCTAGCAAAAGGATTTCTGTGGTTAGTAAACTAAAAATCATTTATTCAGACAAGCAGTGTGATGACTGGGAAGGCCCAAAGTATAAATGGCAACAACCCCCACTAGCACAAATTAGTCTTTTAAAAAGGCATGAAATACATACATACATACAAACACAACTGCATAGTCCGAGTTAAACAGGACCCTCACCCTGAATAAGAGCCTATCTTATATGTTTCCCCCACCCTGTACATACAGATTGCTCACATTAATCCGGACCTTCACCCTGAATAAGAGCCTATCTTATATGTTTCCCCCACCCTGTACATACAGATTGCTCACATTAATCCGGACCTTCACCCTGAATAAGAGCCTATCTTATATGTTTCCCACACCCTGTACATACAGATTGCTAACATTAAAAATCATCCTACCTGCATCTACTGCATGTTATGAGCCTTTAAACATCCAAGATGGCGGCTCATGGAGCCTCAGGCTGCATGCAAACAGGAAGTGTCTTCTGACTGTGTCACTCTGCATTCTGGGATTGCTGTCCTTTCCCTGACCCCAGCTCTGCTCTGTCTGTGCAAAGTACAGCTATAACCCCATCCCCGGTACTTTTGTCCCCTCTAATCTCCTCAGTATGTGATGCTTCTGAGGCAAGATGGCGGCACCCGTATCCTAGAGTCCTGAACAGAGCTGCAGCCCAGTGGGGGAAAACATAATAAGTGACTAAAAAACTTAAAATAATTTAAATGCTGGGGAATAGTTTTTAAGGGTTTGGGCTTTTCATCATATGTGAAGGTCCGGTTTAACAGTCACAGTAAAGTAGAGATGATCACATGTGCTTCCATTAGTAGGAGCAATTCTAAACATACAGTGTGGTATTGGCACAGGGTGAGGGGTCAATAGAACCAATTGGTTTCAATTAGGCCCTGCAGGGTTTAGTTGTGCTTTAAACCGGACCTTCAGCGTGATTTAATGAAAAGCCCAAACTCTTAAAAAACGATTCCCCAGCATCTAAAATTAATATATTTTACGTTTTTAGTCACTAACTTATTATTCTTTCCCCTACTGGGCTGCAACTCTGTTCAGGAATTTAGGATACGGGCGCCGCCATCTTGACTCAGAAGCATCACACTTACTGAGGAGAGGAGAGTGGGATAAGGTACAGGGGGGCGGGTTATAGATGTGCTTTGCTCAGACAGAGCAGAGCTGGGGTCAGGGAAAGGTCAGCAGTCCCAGAATGCAGAGCAGCACAGTCAGGAGGCACTTCCTGTTTGCAGGCTGCCTGATAAGATGGCGGCTTCCATAAGCCATGGATGTTTAAAGGCTCATAACATGCAGTAGATGCAGGTAGGATGATTTTTAATGTGGACAATCTGTATGTACAGGGTGTGGGAAACATATAAGATAGGCTCTTATTCAGGGTGAAGGTCCACTTTAAGTAACTTAGTGTTACTAGAGTGAGTCAGACACTATACGGCTTCTTCTCCATGTGTCAGGAAATCTCCCAAACAAGGGCCGCAGGTGGCGATAAATAACAGGCTGGCGGGCAGGCGCTGAGGTCATCAGGCACCTGTAGTAACAGCCCAATATCACAGCGACACGCCGTCCATCATGTGCCTTTCCGGATCGCGCTGTCAGATGATCGGGGCTTCCTTCCTGACATGATAAACACCCAGCTAGGCTCAGGGAGTGCGGTCACCCGAGAGGAAACCACACCACACAGCTAAAGAGATTCTCTGCAGCTTTAGGAATATGAAGGGCCCGGATTAATGAAAGTCACCACAATCCCATTCAATCGACCATTTACCAACCTCACATCCATCAGCCTGTCTGGGTAGCCTCATCCCTCCCATATATTCAGATCAATATCAGACTCTCAGATCCCAACTATCCATTTCGGGACATGCAGCCATCTTTATTCCTCATATCTGAGCCACCCAACTCTTCCGAGTGACCATTTCATTTCCCACCTTCCATTATTGTGTTACTTCTAGTTAGTGCAGTTCGACCTGGATTCATTTCTGTCTGGCTTTGTCCATCAATATTCCTTTATATCCTCCAACACAAGAAGATCCTGTGCAGCCAAATGATGTGCCATCATCGTCATCAAGTCCAAACCAAAGTCAAACCATCTTGGTCCAAACTATTTACCTTGATAGTTAAATGTATGGCAGTTTCTTCTTGAACATCCCACCAACATAGTTTCCATGGCAAGCCCGTCTCATTTCCATTCAGTTGTCCCATACACAACTTTCTTTATAACTTCAGAGTTTGATCCCTCACTATCCACCTAAATTGGTCTATATATCCCAAAGTAATTTTCATTAAACCACCAACCTATCCAGCACTTCTGTATTGCTCCGCGGAACAAGACAGGAAAAGAACAGAATAAACGCCATGGCGTCGCGAGACAGAGCCGCCTTACGCGTCAAGTCACATTTTAAAGGCGCTGCGGCCAACATAAAAATAAAGTTTAAAGCTCGGCTCTGACCCCCGGAACCGATAGGGCTAAGGCAAGGCGTGTGAAATGGCAAGATTAGGCCAACGTACACAACCCCCCCCCTCTTTTTCCCCCCACTAACGGGGGGAACTAAGGAAGGTGACCCAGCACTAGGGGTTCACCGCTACATGGGGCAAGGTGCGGGAGGGGCATCCACTATGAGGCTCACCGTTAGCCTAAACCGCCTACCCCATGGATGGCGATTGCGGTGGAGCATGGCTCCGTAAGCACCCTAGGTGCTGCCTACCGTCACCCAACCAGCGCAGCCCAGGCTGGGAGGCATGTTCTTCACAGATAGGACGGGTGGAAATAGTCCCACAGGGCCTCGGGCTGTCAAGCCCCGCTCGCCTGCGAGAGCGTGATACTTCAAGTCTTCGCAGTTTCAGCACTGCAGAGGAATATGGGGATTTGTGGGAGGTCCCTCGGTATATGTAGGGCCCGGGAGGAGCTTGTTTTCTTCATGATTATGCAGTGCACGGCGCTGAAGGCGGAGGTATACCCACATGTAAGGACTATGTCTGGAGCAGGACGTGCTGTCTGCTTAGAATATATCCATTTCTAGGAGTATCAGCAGGGGCTTTGGCCAAATGCATTTCACAAAACCAGTGAGTTTTGGTCTGCTTTAACAACACACCAGGTAGAGGTGTTGTCCATCAATATTCCTTTATATCCTCCAACACAAGAAGATCCTGTGCAACCAAATCGTCATCAAGTCCAAACCAAAGTCAAACCATCTTGGTCCAAACTATTTACCTTGATAGTTAAATGTATGTCAGTTTCTTCTTGAACAACCCACCAACATAGTTTCCATGGCAAGCCCATCTCATTTCCATTCAGTTGCCCCCTACACAACTTTCTTTATAACTTCACAGCAGTTTGATCCCCCACTATCCACCTTAATTGGTCTGTATATCCCAAAGTGATTTTCATTACACCACCAACCTATCCAGCACTTGTATTGCGTTTGCCCTCCCAATTTCAAAGTCCCATCCAACTAATACCATCTTGAGCCCGACTACCCACCTTGATCGATCAATTTACCCCAGTTTCTTCTGGATTGCTTCCTTTTTCATCCTAATGTCCATCTCATCTCGATTCAACCGTTCCTTTTAAACATCCAAATTTTGTCCCATAACCCACATTCTATTCAACTATTTGCCTTAAACCGGACCTTCACCCGGAATAAGAGCCTATCTTATATGTTTTCCCCCACCCTGTACATACAGATTGCCCACACTAAAATCATCCTACCTGCATCTACTGACTTTTCTATACTTTTAAACATCCAAGACGGCGTCCCATGGAGTCTCAGGCTACCTGCAAACATGAAGTGTATTCTGACTGTGCCGCTCTGCATTCTGGGATTGCTGTTTTCTAAGTGACTAGAGACTTAAAATACATACTGTAGCGATAACCCTTATCGCCGGAGGGCTTCCCCGCCCGAGACGTCCTTTTCCCAATCGTGAGAGGTGCTGCTGGAATTCCAGAGTCGTCCGTGAGGAACCAGGAACAGCCCTTACAAGGGCTAGTGAATTGTAATATAGCGTTTCCCCCAATAAGAGACAGAACTCAGTATTGAGGGTGAAGGTGAAGTGAACTTTATTAGTGCCACACTGTGCCTTATATGCAAGGCTCCATGCAAGGGGACCTCCCCCGTGGACCTCATGACAAATACACAGACCAATGGGAGCAGGGCACACAATCCCTCAACTCTGCCGGTGACGCAATCAGCAAAACAATAGACGTCTAATACACTCAATCAGAACAATGCCATTGTCTGTGACGTAATCAATCAATACAATGGCAGTCAGAACAATGAATAACGTAATCAATCAACACAATGGCAGTCTGTACATGCTTAAGAAAAGGAAAGTAATGAACCTGTGTAAAGTCCAAAAGACAGAGCGTCTGTCACACATACATTTTAGATGCTGGGGAATAGTTTAAGCGTTTGGGCTTTTCATTAAATGACGCTGAAGGTCCGGTTTAAATGTACGTCAGTTTCTTCTTGAACAACCCACCGACAGATTCTATGCCAAGCCCATCTCATTTCGATCCAGTGGTCCCTTTCACCATCCTGGTTTTGTCCCATACACAACCTTCTTTACAACTTCATGTCCTGAGGAAGTGACGCTTGTGACGTCACGTAACGCGTAGACAAGGGGCAGTGGGCTGGTGGTCGTATGTTATGTAAGTTTACTTTTCTCACGTTTTTGCATTTGTGTTTATTGTCACCCCCCGGTGTGTTCTTGCATTATATGGGTAGATATTAGTATGGTTAGGTTAATATTATGGTTTTTAGGGAGCACTTGTATTCTCAGTGAAGAATAATAAGGTTTGATGATTGTTATGTAAGTGATTCAATTGCACTGAAGCACTTTATTTATTAACTCTAGGGTCAATTAATATCCATTTACTATTTTATTTATCATATACAAATATTTATATGTAATTGATGCCCCACCCGCCCCCTGCCCCTTCATTGGGGGTGTTTTTGTGTCCCCTTCCTTATTGACATTGTTGTGTCTTTAATGTTTTTTAACTAATGTGTCATGTATGTAGTTTATGTAGTCTAGTGTGATTTTTATGTAGATTAATAAAAATGACTAATTAATTTTATCGATTATTAATTGGTAGTGGTGCCACTTTTTTTCGGGGCTTTGTGGGGAGAGTGGGACCTCCTTCGTTTTGTCTTCTTTACAACTTCACAGCAGTTTGATCCCCCCCCCCCCCCGCTATCCACCTTAATTGGTCTATTTATCCCAAAGTAATTTTCATTACACCACCAACCCGATTCCCCCCTACCTATCCAGCACTTCAGTATTGCATTTGCCCTCCCGATTTTGTTCTATACACCAAGTTCCATCCAACTAATACCATCTTGAGCCCAACTACCCAACTTTTCATCCTAATGTCCATCTCATCTTGATCTAGCTGTCCCTTTTAAACCCACATTCTATTCAACCATCTGCCTTAAACCGGACCTTCACCCGGAATAAAAGCCTTATATGGTCTCTTATATCTTATGTTTCCCACACCCTGTACATACAGATTGCTCACATTCAAAAAAAATCATCCTACCTGCATCTACTGCATTTTCAGAGATTTTAAAGTGGACCAACACCCAGGATTTTGACTATCCTGGGTGTTGGTCCACTTAGGTGGGGCACCCCGATCGGGGGTGCCCCGCTGTGTGAAACCCCCCCGATCGCCGCAAAAACTCACCTCTCCCCGCTCCCACGTGACCTCGTCCGGCCAATGACAGCGCTCAGAGCCGCTCTGGTATGCGCGTCCAAAGCCGTTTGGACGCGCATACCAGAGCGCTGTCATTGGCTGCGTCTCTCGCTTCCCTCTAACAGGGAGTGCGCCTGCCATTCACAAAACGGCCGGCGCGGGAGCGCGCCCTGCTAGAGGGAAGCGAGAGACGCGGCCGCGTCTCGCGCATGCGCCGTTGGATCGCCGGTAAGGTGAGGATTGTGGGCCTCCTGGGGGGTTCCTCCCCGCGGGACATCCCGATTTCGGGGAGGGATCTGATCGGTCCGGGAATCTTATAGATTCCCGGGCCGATCCCCCCTGGGTGTTGGTCCACTTTAAACATCCAAGATGGCGTCCCCGTGAATCTCAGGCTACCTGCAAATGGGAAGTGTCTTCTGACTGTGTTGCTCTACATTCTGGGATTGCTGTCCTTTCCCTGCCCCTAGCTCAGCTCTGTCTGTGCAAAGCACAGTTATATAGTTATATACAGTACAGTAGTTGTATAGTTATATACATATATACATATACAGTACAGAGTTATATATAGTACTTTATCCCGCTCTCCTATCCTCAGTATGTGATGCTTCTGAGACAAGATGATGAAGCCCATATCCTAGAGTCCTGAGTTGCAGCCCAGTGGGAGAAAGAATAATACGTAAGTGACTACAAACTTATAATATATTAATTTTAGATGCTGGGGAAGTTTTTTTTTTTTAAGGGTTTGGGCTTTTTATTAAATCATGCTGAAGCTCTGGTTTCATCTTCCACTTAACCCAGTGTCTTTTTAGATAAATTACCAACCAGGTTTCCTTCTCTACCTAGGTTGAGGTGCAGCCCCTCCCCTCTCACAGTCATCGCCCTAACTTAGTTTCATCCAGTGTTATACCATTTGATCCCACCTATCCACCTTGATGGTTCGTACAGTTCCTCCAGCAACTCAGAGAAGGAAAGCCACCCATTCATATGCTTGCAAGGTGCCCCATTGGCTGCAGCCTATGCAAGGCCTCTTTAAAAAAAGAAGGCCAGTGAACATAGTGGTTAAATAATGAAGCATAAATCAGTCATCAGGATAACTGTCTGGATGGGTCAGAATAAGAATGACTTCTGAAAGGAATAGATGGAGAGGGCCTGGGGGGAATTTACCGGCAGCACACTCCTACCAGGACAGAAACAGAAAAGCCAGCACTCCCTAGTTCAGGGGTACTCAACTACTTTCAGCGGAGGTCCACATACCAGGGTCTGCCGTGGGATGAAGGTCGGGGGGGGGGGGGGGTAAGTAAGAGTGCCAGTCCGGACAGGACGAGCGCGCCCAGGCGCATCAAGCGCTGGAAGCGGCGGCTATATAGAACAAACCATGGCGGCGCACGCTTTTCATACACATATTGGCGGGGAATTACCTCAGGCTCGACCCAGGAGCTCCGGAACATGGCTCCAAACCAGGGCGCAAACCGAAACAGCCACCGAACTGTGCGCCACGCTCTCACCGTGCGCAATATCCAGCCAGCCCGACTATTGAGTCCAGGGCAGCCGCGGGAGGAGGAGACAGCGCGTCATCAAGCGGCGCCCGAACAGGGGACCACAGGCGGGGGCCATCGCCACAGTCCGGCTTAGTGGAGGCGAACGCGAGAATACCCTTATCGCTGCCTGTTTGGTGGGATGTGACGGTAGCGGGCGTGCTCGCTCACTGTTTGCCTGAATGTTACACTCCAGAAACGGCGCGCCTGAGCCGGCAGCTCGCCCTGTTACCTGACGCCTGGCACGTCCGCCCTCCAGGCTGGGAAGCGGTCCGGACAAATGGCGTCTGCGGTCCGGATTCGGACCGCGGTCCGCCATTTGAGTACCCCTGCCCTAGTTCATGAAAGCCTGTATTATGCAAGAGTCCATTCAATAAATACAAATCCATAAATTGGAATGCATTGTTGCTTGTCTATAAGTCCAACGTTTCGGCTATCCGTGGCGGAGCCGAGGGGGGCGGGAACCCCGGTTCCAATTGGGGCGCACCTCCTCTTTATTACTTGTATACATTTATTACCTGCATACTTTTCTACTGTGTTTGTATATTACTGACATTATGGGTAAATGTTTAGTGACCTCTGACATTTCTGGTTGACCTTTGACCATTTAAACTCTATGGGATGTACACTATGCTTGTTTGTTGCTATTTACAGCTAAAAGGAAGGGGAGATTCCACTATTTGCCAGCCTGTGCACTACCTCCAATGTTCTAGGCGTCCCACAAACCGTAATCAATACCTATTAAATAAACACTAAGAAAACAAGGTTTAGAGTGGGACTGGCACAAAAGTTGTTTGTTGCCATCTTGTCTTGCCATGTTGGTCCCTGATGAAGGGACATTAAAGTGGACCCAGAGTGGATCAGCCCGGGAATCTATAAGACTCCCGGGCCGATCAGATCCCTCCCCGCAGGGCATCCGAAATCGGGATGCCCCGCTGTGTGAAATCCCGCAGGACGCCCAGAAACCTTACCTTATCCCCGTTCCAACGGCGCATGCGCAAGCCGCGGCCGCATCTTGCGCTTCTCTCTAGCAGGGCGCGCACCCGCGTCGGCCGTATGTGAATGCCCGACGCTGGCACGCTCCCTGTTAGAGGGAAGCGCGAGATGCGGCCTCCAGCGTGCTCAGAGCCGCTGTGGTTGTCCGTCGCTTGTCCGTACATACCACAGCAGCTCTGAGCGCTCTGATTGGACGAGCGCTCGCGTAGGAGCGGGGTGAGGTGAGTTTTTTAGGGCGATCTGGGGGCTTTCAGGCAGCGGGGCACCACCGATCGGGGTGCCCGGCGGAAGTGGACCAAAACCCAGGATAGTGAAAATCATGGGTGTTGGTCCACTTTAAAGCCCCGAAACGTTGGACTAACTGACAAGCAATGGCGCATTCCAGTTTATGGATTTGTATTTATTGAATGGACTTTTGCATAATACAAGCTTTTATATAAAAGCTTATAACTAAGGAGTGCTGGCTTTTCTGTTACTTCATGGATGAGCGGTGCCACCGCCAGCCATTGCACCAGGACATACTTAGTAAAAGTGCCTCTACCAGTACTAATTCATTTTCATTACACCACCAACCCGATTCCCCCTACCTATCCAGCACTTCTGTACTGCTTTTGCCCTTCCGATTTCGTTCTATACACCAAGTCCCATCCAACTGATACCATCTTGAGCCCAGCTACTCACCTTGATCAATCAATTTACCCCAGTTTCTTCTTGATCAAACCATCAACCTGGATTGCTTCCCTTTTCATCCTAATGTCTATCTCAGGTCCATCTCGATCCAGCTGTCCCTTTTAAACTTTGTCCTATACCCCACGTTCTATTTAACTATCTGCCTTAATCGTTCCACTTCCCCAATGTCTTCATAAACCACCAATCACGTTTCTTTCTCTAGCCAGGTTGAGGTCCAGCTCCACCCTCGCAATTACCCTTCCAATTTGGTTTCATCCAACTTTATACCATTTGCATTCAAACTATCCAGGGCAGTAACAGAAAAGCCAACACTCCCTAGTTCATGAAAGCTTGTATTATGCTAGGTCAATAAATACAAATCCATAAATTGGAATGCGCTGTTGCTTGTCAGTAAGTCCAACATTTCGGGGCTTTAATGCGCCTTCATCAGGGACCAACACAGAAAGACAAGATAGCAATAAAAGCAGAGTGTACAGCTCAGCGTTTAAATGGTCAAAGGTCAACCAGAAATGACATCAGTGATGTCAGAGGGTCACTAAACATTTACCCATAATGTCAGCAATATACAAACACAGACAGTGTTTCGGCAGTGACAGAAGCCCCGCTCGGTGGCGAGGGGGGCAGGAACCACGGTTCCAATTGGGGCACACCTCCTCTTTATTACTTGTATACATTTATTACCTGCATACTTTTCTACGGTTTGACTGTGTTTGTATATTACGGACTTACGGGTAAATGTTTAGAGACCCTCGGACATCATTTCTGGTTGACCTTCGACCATTTAAACTCTATGGGCTGTACACTCTGCTTGTTTGGTGCAATCTTGTCTTGCTGTGTTGGTCCCTGATGAAAGGGAATTAAAGCCCCGAAACGTTGGGACTTACTGACAAACAATGGCGCATTCCAACTTATTGAATGGACTTTTGCATAATGCAAGCTTTCAGGAACTAAGGAGCGCTGGCTTTTCTGTCACTTCATGGATAAGCGGTGCCACCGCCAGCCATTGCACCTGGACATAACACAGGGAAGCGAAGCATCTTGGCGGCCTCGCACAGCAGACCCGTCTAACTGGTCTGGTGACAGGTGGCCTTTAAAGCCCCACTCCAGCCAAACATTGGGATCAGACGTCACTTGGAAAGATGTCTGCAGTCTGGGCGAGACAAGCGAATACCATGACAGAGGGCGACGACAGACATCTTGCACATGCACGCCGCCGCTGACGACAATCCCAAGCCAGGGACACGCCCGGCGCCCTGTCCAACGGACGGCCAGATAACACTTATCTTCATCTGGCAGCTGACCGAGCTCTCTGCCGCGCTGAAAAACACTTCAGAGGTCACAACCTCCATGGCAGGATCATGGGGACACACAGTGCAGTTAAGGAGGGACTCCGCTGATATCCCGCAATAGGATCAGAGTAAAGCGGATCTGCTGCCATCCTCAATACAACGACTATATATAACTGTATATATAACTGGGTTAAAGTGGACTAACATCCAGGATTTTCACTATCCTGGGTTTTGGCCCACTTACGCGGGGCACCCCCCAGAACGCCCGATAAAACTCACCCCGCTCCTACGGCGTATGTGTGGCCTCTCGTCCAATCAGCGTGCTCGGAGCCACTGTGGTATGCGCGTCCAACCACAGCGACTCTGAGCACGCTGGCGGCCGCATCTCGCACTTCCCTCTAACAGGGAGCGCGCCTGCGCCGGCCATTCACAAATGGTGCTGCCAGAGAGAAGCGCGAGATGCAGCCACAGCCCGCGCATGCGCCGTTGGATCGGGATGCAGGTAAGGTGAATGGGACGTCCTGGGGGGTTTCACACAGTGGGGCATCCTGATTCACAAATGGTGCTGCTAAAGAGAAGCACATGATGCGGCTGCAGCGCGCGCTTGCACGGTGGATCGGGATGCAGGTAAGGTGAATGGGGCGTCCTGGGGGTTTCACACAGTGGGGCATCCTGATTCACAAATGGTGCTGCCAGAGAGAAGCGCGAGATGCAGCCACAGCCCGCGCATGCGCCGTTGGATCGGGATGCAGGTAAGGTGAATGGGACGTCCTGGGGGGTTTCACACAGTGGGGCATCCTGATTCATAAAAATGGTGCTGCTAGAGAGAAGCACGAGATGCCGCCGCAGCCCGCGCATGCACGGTGGATCGGGATGCAGGTAAGGTGAATGGGGCGTCCTGGGGGGTTTCAAACAGTGGGGCATCCTGATTTTAGATGCCCCGCAGGGAGGGATCGGATCTTCCCGGGAGTCTAATATCAAGTGGACCTCCGATCAAGGAGGACTCTGATCTTGCCAATAAAACCAGCCAATTACACGCGTTCCCATACCATCCACAATTGAATAAAGTGCAGTAAAGTGTAAGTCCACCCCTATGTGCAAAGCAGTTTTAAAACAACTGGAATAAGGAAACTCCTGAGAGGAGTAAAGACAAACTCTGCTGTCATCCACAAACGCACAAGTGGAGTAAAGGGGGACACTCTACTATCAACCCACAAATTAAAGGGACATTCCACCGATTTCTCGTTGCCCCATGCTGGCTTTTAGGGGCGGCAACTTTCGTTCACCAGCAATATGCATTTCCTGAGAAAACCTATAGCAAGGAACACAAAGGGGACTTGCAATAAACCCTTCTAATTTATAAAAAGGTGCCACTCCCAAAGCTACAGAGGCTCCAATCAAACATACAACAAATAGGGAGGCACACTTAACTAATACAAAAATAATTTTAGTTGATATTGACACAAATTAATCACTACATATAATCCTTAAACATACTAAAACCAATTAAAAGACATAAATCAAACAATGACAGACAAGGCGGACCAACATAGATAGGTGTGTAGGCGATGGGGAGAGTACCATCAAAAAAAAAAATATATATATATATATTATATTATATATAATTTATTATATAATTTTACATACACACCATATTAAAGAGG
Organism: Gastrophryne carolinensis; assembly: GCA_027917425.1. Lineage (NCBI taxonomy): Eukaryota > Metazoa > Chordata > Amphibia > Anura > Microhylidae > Gastrophryne > Gastrophryne carolinensis. Next base: position 424,286,651 of record CM051238.1, read on the forward strand.
ACCTTCACCCTGCATAATGTGTGTCTTATATGTGTCCCACATCCTGTACATACAGATTGCTCACATTAAAAATCATCCTACCTCCATATACTGCATGTTATGAGCCTTTAAACATCCAAGATGGCAGCTCATGGGGCTTCAGGTAGCCTGCAAACAGGAAGTGCCTTCTGACTCTGCATCCCCAGCATCTAAAATTAATACAATTTAAGTTTTTAGTCACTTACTTATTATTTCCCACACCGGGCTGCAACTCTGTTCAGGACTTTAGGATACGGGCGCCGCCATCTTGACTCAGAACCACCACACTTACTGAGCAGAGGAGAGTGGGAAAAAGTGCAGGGGGCGGGATATAGCTGCGCTTTGCTCAGAAAGAGCAGAGCTGGGGTCAGGGAAAAGTCAGCAATCCCAGAATGCAGAGCGACACAGTCAGAAGGCACTTCCTGTTTGCAGGCTGCCTGATGTTCCATGAGTCGCCATCTTGGATGTTTAAAGGCTCAGAGAATGCAACAGATGCAGGTAGGATGATTTTTAATGTGAGCAATCTGTATGTACAGGGTGTGGGAAACATAAGATAGACTCTTATTCAGAGTGAAGGTCCGCTTTAATTATATAGGTCATACACATATTGGGTATATCCTACAAAGCTTTCCAGTGACACCCCTCTTCTACATATACAAACTGCCTACAAATGAAAGGCTCTGTGTTGACTGCTTCTATCTGTAGAAGAGGGGTGTCACTGGAAAGCTCTAAATACTTGTCCGAGTCTGACTATATAGAGATAGACTTATACCGTAGAAGTCTCTAAGTCAGACATCACGTTCTTAAAACTTTCCAGCACCACCCCTCTTCTGCATATACAACCAGTGAGCACAGAGATACACAGCCTATAAAATAAAGGCTCTGTAAGTCCTATATATACACCAGATATAACATACAAAGCTTTCCAGTGACACCCCTCTTCTGCATATACAACAAGTGAGCACAGAGATACAGAGCCTTTATTTCAAAGGCCGTATAAGTCATATATACACCAAGTGTAACATAGAAAGCTTTCCAGCGACACCCCTTTACAGAGCCTTTATTTTGTAGGTAGTTCACAAAAATACAATTCTGTGAAACTCACCTGTAGAATTGTTTTTGAATATATCCAGTCCAGGTTGTCCCAGAAGTAATGACAGTTGGGGTAATCCACCGCTAGGTGGCGCCTGACTGTAGGATCAAAAGCTCCTATAAAACAGGTGTCTCTCTATGATTCCCCAGTGGTTAAACAGCAGTTAAGAAAAGAGACAGGCTGGGAGGCCAAGAAACCATGTTACTTCACATAGCTTCAGCATGTACTCTCTCCATCAAACTAACGGTCCAATATAAAAATGGTAATTACCATAACAGGCAATCCAGATATAATGAATAAGGGTGAGGTGGGTTTCACAGGTGAGTTTCACAGAATTGTATTTTTCATTATTTCCAGTCCAGGTCATCCCAGAAGTAATGACAGTTGGGACATCCAAAAGCAGTGTCCATTAGGGTGGGATCCCCAGTGCGAAACAGCATGTAGTTCATTTCACTACCTCCGGAATCACTTTTCGGCCAAAGACAGCATCAGCTGAGGCCTTAACATCAACCTTGTAAAAACTTTATAAAGGTATGAACTGAAGACCAAGTGGCAGCCTTACAAACTTGTTCAACAGAGACCTGGTGCTGAAAAGCCCAGGAAGCACCAATAGCTCTAGTAGAATGAGCTGTAACACGAAAAAGGGGGTTTCTTCCCCTTGGCAGAATATGCTTGCACCACCGCCTGTCTGATCCACTTACTGAGAGTGGACTTGGCCAGAGGCAAGCCCTTCCTAGACCCCTTGGAGAGGACAAAAAGACAATCAGACTTCCTGAAGGACTCAGTCGCAACCAGGAGTACTTAATGGCTCTGACCACATCCAGGGAATGGAGGGTCCGTTCCTTAGAGTTAGTCGGAGCTGGACACAAGGAAGGCAAGACAATTTCCTCATTAAGGTGAAAAGGAGACACAACCTTAAGCAAAACACCACCTTATCCCTATGCCGTCCAAAGTAAGGAGGCTTCACACCAATCGCGGCCAGCTCCGACACGCGATGCACCGAGGAGATAGGTACCAAAAATACCACCTTTAGGGCAAAATAGACAATGCAGCATCGCACAAGGGCTCAAAGGGGGGACCCTGGAGATCAGAAAGCACCAGATTCAAGTCCCACACTGGTAACACAGGCTTACGTGGTGGGCATACATGGGTAACCCCTTGGAAGAAGGTCTTGATCAGTCTATGATTGGCAATGGATCTCTGGAAGAATATAGCTAAGGCCGAGACCTGGCCCTTGAGGGTGCTCAGCTGGAGACCCAAGTCTAAGCCGTGTTGTAAAAAACTCCAAAATCCTAGAGTGCGACAAGGAAAGCTCTTGGATTCACACCAAGCAATGTAAGCATGCCAAACTCTAATATATCATGGAAGAAAACTTCTTCCGCATCTGAATCATGGTCTGAACAACCGTGGCTGACAGCTGCTTGTCCGTCAGGATTGAGGTTTCAATAGCCAGGCCATCAAGCCAGTGTCTGTAAATTGGGGTGCCGCAGCGACCTCTGCATGAGAAGCCCTGGATCGTCGGGCAAGACATAGCGAATGACTGACATCTGAATTATGTCCGCGAACCAACTCCGCCTCGGCCAGCGAGGAGCCACCAGGATGGTTGGTACCCCTCCTGGTCTATCTTGTGCAGCACTCGGCACAGGAGTGGAAACGGAGGGAACGCATAAAGGAGCCTGAACTCCATCCAAGGCCAGAGGATCTCTTGACAGGGAGACGAATCTCGGGAGCTTGTGATTGTGTCTGGACGCAAATAGGTCCACGCCCGGCTGACCCCAGCCGAGACAAGAGCGTGAAAAATCTTGCTGCTGAGAGACCATTCCACCAGGCGCGAGGCGCTCCTGCTCAGGGAGTCTGCCTCCTGGGTCTCTATCTCAGGAATAGCTGAGATGCAGGGAACATTCTCCTCTGCCCAAGTCAGCATCTGGGTCACCTCCTTGAGGGCTCACTTGCTCAGAGTCCCGCCTCAGTGATTTATGAAAGTGACCGCCATCTGATTGTCCGAGCGAACCCGAATTGCACGACCCCTTAGATGGGGAGTCAAGTGAAGAAGCACCACAGGATCGCTCTCAACTCCAAGATATTTATAGGTAAGTGGGCCTCCTGTGGCCCCCACTGACCCTGGATCTTCTGAGTCAGCCAAAAGCCTCCCCAGCCGGTCAGGCTGGCGTCCGTGGTGACAATCTCCCACCGTGGAGGCAGAAATGACTTGCCTACCAGCAGATTTCTGGAGTCCAGCCACCACAAAAGGGGCTGCCTGGCCGGGGGAGACAGTGAAAACACCCGTTCCAGTGACTCCTGCTTCCGATCCCAACCGGTCAACAGATTCAACTTTAGAGGTCTCAAGTGGAACTGAGCAAAGGGCACTGCCTTGAAGCATGACACCATCAGGCCCACAGTTTCATCCCCAGACGGACAGATGGTTGCTGACAAGACAGCAAGTCCTGCACCTGCTTCTGAAGACCCACCACCTTCTGCTGTGGCAGGAATATCCTGGCCAGAGAGGTGTCCAACGTCATGCCCAGGAAAGACCCCACCATCAAGGGAGTGATTGTTGACTACCCAACCGAAATCCTCGAAAGTGGACAACGCGGTCCGGGTGTCGCTCGCGGCCTGAAGAAGAGACTGAGCCGCAATCAGTAAATCGTCCAGATAAGGCAGCACGCGAATGTCCTGGATACTCAGGATAGCCTGACACCCGCCAGCACATTGGTGAACACACGGGGGGCTGAGGATATCCCGAACGGCAACGTCACAAACTGGTAGTGCTGATCCTCCAGCGCAAACCTCAGGAACTTCTGATGCCCCTGGAATATAGGGATGTGCAGATAAGCATCCTTGATGTCCACCGTGGTCAAGAAGTCGCCAGGTCGAAGCAAGCTCACTGCGAACCGTAAGGTCTCCATGCGGAAATGTCTGACTAACAAACCTGTTGAGACCCTTCAGGTCCAGGATGGGTCTTGGCGTTCCGTCCTTCCTGGGCACCGTGAACAGATTGGAGTAAAAGCCCTGACCCCGTTCCTGCCGAGGCACGGGACAAATCACACCTGACAGCAGAAGGTGTTGGACGCCCAACCGCAGGCCTTGTGCCGTCAATGGGTTTTGGGATATCCGTGACTGAAGAAATCTTGAGGGCGGCCAGACTGCCAGCTCTGTTTTGTAACCGGAGGAAACCACCTCCTGAATCCACCGATCCGAGACGCGCTGTCTCCAGACGTGATCAAATAGAAGAAGCCGTCCCCGCACCCGGACGGGTGAGGGCGCCCCCTCATACCAGAGGGCCTTGGTAGGGGGCTTGGGCCTGGATCCCCAGGAGGGATTGGGTCGGCCGTGGGACCTACCTCCAAAGGGTAAATATGTGAGGTAAAAAGTCAGTAAAATACACACCAGCACGCAAGGTACAGCAAGTCCAGTCAAACACCAGCACAATACAACAATAAAGCTTGTGGGGCAGGGAGGGCATGAATCCCGTGGGCATAAGGTGGTTCCTCTCCCCCCCTATATAGGCTAACCATCAGCCTATGGCCGGCTACCCTTTGGGCAGGGTCTGCGGCCCAGAGCCTAGCTCTGCCACCGCCTGACCCCGGCGTTCACCCTACCTTCACCGTCCCGGTCAGCCGAAGCTGGGAGGCAGTAGTGGGTCCAACGGGAATGGTGGCAATAAGGATGCAGCGGCCGACGGGCTAGGAGGCCCGCTCAGCTGCAGTATTCCAGGAGAGAGTATCCATACGATCCTTATGCAGCAGACTGCAGGAAGAACACTGGGAATCATAGAGAGACACATGAGGGCGCCCCCTCATGCCAGAGGGGCTTGGGCCTGGATCCCCAGGAGGGATTGGGTCGGCCGCAGGACCTACCTCGTCACCAGGAATCTCTGCGAGCACCTGAAAATGAAGAGCCTCTTCCTCCTCGAAGGAGCAATAGGCAGATGAACCCCGAAAGGGCCGCGCAGACTTTCGTCACTGAGGGAGTCTTCTGTTATTGACCAGGAGGTCCAGACACTCCCCAAAACACCTGTGACCCACAAAGGGGATACTAGCGAGTGCCTTTTTGGCCGGCAAGGTGAAGGCATGACAGACCAACTGATCCATGTGCTTGTCAGCTGGATTACATAGGGAAGCAGTTTTGGGTGAACCATGACCGTAGTTGACCGTAGTTTTGGACAGACCCGACACGGGGACATCCACCTCGGGAGGACGGGACCATAGCTGGACCAGCTCCTCGGGAAAGGAATACCGCCTGTCCAGGCCCTTAGGCACCGACAGTAACTTGTTAGGCCTTTCCCATTCCTTGAAAATCATGTTAGAAAAAAGGGCCTGCTCAGGAAAGACTCGTCTCTCGGGCCGAAACAATCCACCCTGCTACCTCTTAGCCACTCTAGGAGGGACAATGTGCAGCGTCTCAAAGATCTCAGTCAGCAACCGCTCCGTATCATCAGGGAGCCATGTATCCTCATCCGAGGAAGAGCCGGGCCCACTATCAAGGCCATCAATCTCCATCATTATCAGAATAGACCGGCTCAATATGCCGCCTCTTACTTGTGGCCTTCTTAGGAGCCGAGCGAGAAATCTGTCTCTCAAGGCTGGCCACTCGATAAGCCAATCAGAATGGGACCCCCTACTGGCTTCCCCCTCGCTGGGGGCTGAGAGCACGATGGTTCTGGAGAGGCCGCAGGCAATAACGGGCTAGAGGCAGATACGCCCGCCCGATCATGCTCCCGAGATAACACTTCTGGCGCAAGTGACACAACCGTGCTGAGTCCGCCCAGAGGGCTAGCACCGCACATGGGGCAGAGCTTCACCCGCCCAGATGGGGTCCCAAGCTCACTATCCCCAGAAGCCTCCATTATGGTGATTTGAGTTATGTTAACAGGTACAAGGCACTAACGACCCAACCTGGCCAGCCCGCAAGAAATGATCCCTCTTAAGTGATCCCTCTTTACAGGGAGAGGGCTTGGAGAGAGGGGGGGCAGGAGGAGGCAGGGAGGAACCACAACCCTTAATAACCCTTAATATCAAGTATCAAGGGGCCCACCTGGAAGAACATATAAGCATCCCATAGCACATGCCCAGCGCATAAAAGACAATATGTCAAGGGGGACTCACGACACCGCTCAAAGGGACGACAGCAGCATGCAGGAGAAGAAGATGGCGAGGATCAGCCAGCAGCACACGTTCCTTGAGGGGCGGGCCGCATGTCCGTGACGCGAAAATTGTCATTGTGCTGAACCCCCCCACACCCCCGACGGCGTGAAAATTGCGCCTGCCCCCAAGATGGCGGAGGGCCCCGCAACATCAGGCGGCCCACAGAGGAGCCCAGCAGAATCGCCAGCCCGGCGCCCTCACGCAGCCCGGCAGCACCGACGTCCCCTCCCCCCCACAGCGCGGCAGCATGAAGGAGAAGGGAGAGAGCGGAGCGACGAGGGAGTGAGGAGAGTGAATATATGAGGTAAAAAAATCAGTAAAAAACACAGGAGGGTAAATATGTGAGGTAAAAAAATCAGTAGAAAACACAGGAGGGTAAATATGTGAGGTAAAAAAATCAGTAAAAAACACAGGAGGGTAAATATGTGAGGTAAAAAAATCAGTAGAAAACACAGGAGGGTAAATATGTGAGGTAAAAAAATCAGTAAAAAACACAGGAGGGTAAATATGTGAGGTAAAAAAATCAGTAGAAAACACAGGAGGGTAAATATGTGAGGTAAAGTCAGTAAAAAACACACCAGCACGCAAGGGACAGCAAATCCAATCAATAAACACCAGCGCAATACAACAATAAAGCTTGTGGGGCAGGGAGGGCATAAGCCCCGTGGACATATAGTGGTTCCTCTACCCCCTATATAGGCTCACCATCAGCCTATGGCCGGCTACCCTTTGGGCAGGGTCTGCGGCCAAGAGCCTAGCTCTGCCACCGCCTGACCCCGACATTCACCCTACCTTCACCGTCCCGGTCAGCCGAAGCTGGGAGGCAGTAGTGGGTCCAACGGGAACGGTGGCAATAAGGATGCAGTGGCCGATGGGCTAGGAGGCCCCACTCAGCTTCATTATTCCAGGAGACAGTATCCATACGATCCTTATGCAGCAGACTGCAGGAAGAACACTGGGGAATCAGAGAGAGACACCTGTTTTATAGGAGGCCGGGAGGCAGTCAGGCGCCACTTAGCGGTGGATTACCCCAACTATCATTACTTTTGGGACGACCTGGACTGGATAAAGTGAAAATAAAGGCTACGTTGACCGTTTGTATGTGTAGAAGAGGGGTGTCTCTGGAAAGCTTTGTAGGTTATACCCGATATACATAAGACCTAGAACATAAAGTATCTCTGTGCTCACCGTTTGTATATGCAGAAGAGGTGTATTGCTGGCAAGCTCCAAGAACATGATGTCTGACTATATAGAGAGACTTATTCAGTATAATCCTAACTCTTCATAGTCAAATGTCATGTTAGAGCTTTCCACTTCCACTTTGCATCTACATGTAAATCTAGGTACAAGTCTACAAATAGATGCAAAGAGGAAGTGGAAAGCTCTAACATGACATTTGACTATGAAGAGTTAGGATTATCCTGAATAAGTGTCTCTCTATATAGTCAGACATGTTCTTATAGCTTGCCAGCAATACAGACAATGAGCACAGAGATACAGAGCCTTTATTTTATAGGTCATATACATATCACATATGACATACAAAGCTTAATAGTGACACAGCCTTTATTTTGTGAACGGCCTACAAAATAAAGAAACTGTGTTGACTGCTTCTATCTGTAGAAGAAAGGAAAAGCTTTGTATGTTGTACTTCGTGAATATTATTTATATAGAGCCATCATCTTCCGTAGCGCTGTACAAAGTAGTAATTACAGACAGGGTAGAAACATACAGTACATAGACCATTACAAATTCAGTGTTATAGAGTTTACAATGGATATTCTAAATACAAGTTACAATAGGAGAGAGAGCCCGGCCCTTGCGAGCTTACAGTCTAAAGGACGAGGGGGAAGGATCACAAACGGTCAGTATTGAGCTTTGTGCCCTTTAGAAAATTGGTTAAGCCTGATTGTATGCTTGTCTGAATATGTGAGTTTTAAGGGGACCTTTGAAGGTTTTGAGGGTTGGGGAGTGGTGGATTGGGTGGGGGAGGGCATTCCAGAAGGTTGGAGTTGCATGTGAGAAGTCCTGGAGGTGGGCATGAGAGGAGGTGACCAGGGTGGAGGACAGGAGAAGGTCGGCAGCAGAGCGGAGGCTGCGTCTAGGTTGATACTGTTGGGTTAGAGATGAGATGTAGGGAGGGGCCTGGTAGGAGAGAGCTTTGTAGGTGAGAGTTAGAGTTTTGAACAGGATTTGCTGTGGGACTGGCAGCCAGGGCATGGATTGGCAGAGAGGAGCAGAGTTGAAGGAGCGAGAGGAGAGATGGATGAGGCGAGCAGCAGAGTTCAGGATAGATTGGAAGGATGCCAGTCTGTTAGTTGGTAAGTGACAAAGACGGATGTTGCAGTAGTCCAGTGGGGACTAACATTTTAATGGTGTCAGGTGAGAGGGACGAATGCGGGAGATGTATATAGGACTTATACAGCCTGTAAAATAAAGACTATCTCTGTGCTCACTGTTTGAGCTATCCAGCAACACCCCTCTTCTGCATATACAAATATTATGTCTGACTATACATACTTCTACTGTATAAATATATCTCTATACTATATAGTCAGACAAGATTTAAGAGCTTTCCAGCGACACCCCTCTTCAGCTTGCTGGTTGTCAGGGGCGACATTTCATTCACCAGCATTTTGCAAGGGACTGGCCCCAAGAGCACTTAGCCGGCCAGCAAAGACAGCGATTCGGCCACATTAAAGCGGAACTCCCCCCCCCCCCCGCCCCCGGGGTCTATGGGACTCCAGGGCAGGCATATACGGATGCCCTGGGGAATCCAGATTCGGTATGACCGCTGTGTAAAACCCCCCAGGTGGCCCAGTACACTCACCTTTTCCCCGATTCTATAACAGAGCATGTGCCCGCGCCAGGCATTTAGCAAGGGCCGGTGTGGGCAGGCTCCCTGTTAGAGGGTAGCGGGGATGCGGCCGCCAGCGCACCCTGGTCCGCACATCAGTAGTCAGCTGGATCCGAGTCTTAGAAGATCCTTAGACGAGTGGGCAGGAGCAGATCTGAGCCCTCTGATTGGACAGGCCGCGCATGTGCCGTAGGACCAGGGACAGGCGAGCGAGTTCAGAAGACCTGGGGGGGGGGGGGGGGGGGGTTCACACAGCCGGGGCCAAAAACCTAAAGCCAGGATAGTCAAAATCCTGAGTTTTGGTCCCCTTTTATATTTAAAGCAGGCTGAATATAGGATGCCTCCCCTGCTAGCCAGCACGGGGAAAGCAAAGAGGCCAATTTAACCAGTAATAAATGGACATAGGGTGTAATAACTTCATTATGGCCGAGGGATTCCCGGTTTGGGATGCCCCACATCCCTGCGGTCCCCACTTGCACCCACAGCTGTGGCATCACGCGCCACTTGAACACCTGCCGAAGGCGCAGGTTGTGCCGCTACGCATCTAGTTTCTAATAGTCTGTGCACTGTAGGCTTTAAACTGCTCTGTAATTACACCTTGTACAGTGCTACAGAAGAAGATGGCGCTATATAAATACACAGGAAAAACAGTAATAAGCGTAGACAACAAAGGGGACGACTGACGCGCACAGCAGGAATCCCGAGCAAAGGCAGCACATGCATGGTGGGATCCTGTATCAAGGTAAGTATATGGCAAACTAAGGGGGGGGGGGGCATACAAAATCGAAACCTCCCTGAAGGGGGAGAATATTTTCATTTTGGCCACTTTAATTGATCTATTGACAACTTTAGTGAGCTCCGACCAATAGGGTTGCGAGGCACTCCAGCTAGCCGCACCGGCCAGAGGAAAAGCAGGAGGCACTGGGGAGCAATGGTCAGGGTGAGTAATCTTGCCCAGCTTTCAAGCAGACATTCAACCGATTTAAAGTGGACCAACACCCAGCTCGATCAATTCTCTCCCCCCCCCCCCCCACAGGGCATCCAAAATTGGGATGCCCCACTGTGTGAAACCCAGGGTCACCCCATTCACTTACCTCGTTTCCCGGTCCCCCGGCAGGTCTAAGAGCAGCGACCACATCCCGATCTCCCTCTAGTGGGGCGGCGTGTCCGTGCCGAGCATTTGTGAATGGCCAGCGCGGGCACGCTCCCTGTTAGAGGGAAGCAGAGGATGCCGCTGCTCTTAGACGTGCCGTAGGAGCGGGAAGAGGTGAGATGGTCTTGGCGTCCTCAGGGGTTTCACACAGCGGGGCACCCCCAGGGAAAGGATCAAAACCCAGGATAGTCAAAATCCTGGGTTCTGGTCCACAATGGTTCAGAGAGCCGCAACAAGAATTAGGACTATAGGTCACTTCTAATGCCTTGTGGAACCCTCGGCAACCAAACACTCCCCCCTCCACCCCAAAATTTTAAACCTATCTATGCCACCACCCCTGGTGTGATGAAGGGATTGGAAGTCGCAAATTTAAAGCGGAACAAAACCCAGCAGCAGCTGGCCAGGAATCCAAGAGACCCCAGCGTCGAAAGTGGACCTTCACCTTGAATGACAGTCTATCTTGTATACTCCCCCCACCCTGTACATACAGATTTCCTACATTAAAAGTCATCCTACCTGAACCTACTGGTTTTTCTGAGCCTTTACACATCCAAGGTGGCGGCGCATGGAGTCTCAGTCTGCCTGCAGACAGAAAGCGTCTTCTGACTGTGCCGCTCTGCATTCTGGGATTGCTGTCCTTTTCCTGACCCCAGCCCTGCTCTGTCTGTGCCAAGCACAGCTATAACCCCACACCCTGCACTTTTACCCCCTCTCCTCTACTCAGTATGTGATGCTTCTGAAGCAAAATGACGGCGCCCGTATCCTAGAGTCCTGAACAGAGTTGCAGCCCAGTGGGGGTAAGAATAAAAAGTAAGCAACGAAAAACTTAAAGTACATTAATTTTAGATGCTGGGGAATAATTTTTTAGAGATTTGGGCTTTTTATTAAATGATGCTGAAGGTCCGGTTTAAAGTGGACCAACACCCAGAGGGGATCTATAAGATTCCCGGACCGATCAGATCCCTCCCCGCGGGGCATCCGAAATCGGGATGTCCCGCGGGGAGGAACCCCCCAGGAGGCCCACAATCCTCACCTTACCGGCGATCCAACGGCGCATGCGCGAGACGCGGCCGCGTCTCTCGCTTCCCTCTAGCAGGGCGCGCTCCCGCGCCGGCCGTTTTGTGAATGGCGGGCGCAGGCGCGCTCCCTGTTAGAGGGAAGCGAGAGACGCAGCCAATGACAGCGCTCTGGTATGTGCGTCCAAGCGGCTTTGGACGCGCATACCAGAGCGGCTGTGAGCGCTGTCATTGGCCGGACAAGGTCACGTGGGAGCGGGGAGAGGTGAGTTTTTGCGGCGATCGGGGTGCCCCACCTAAGTGGACCAACACCCAGGATAGTCAAAATCCTGGGTGTTGGTCCACTTTAAAGAAGACCAAGGATTTTGACTATCCTGGGTCTTGGTCCTTGTCCCGATAGGGGGGCTCCGCTGTGTGAAACCCCCCAGGTGACCTGAACAAACTCACCGCTTACTGGTCCTACTCGTCCAATCAGCGTGCTCAGATCCCTTTGAGCCCCTTCATCCAGGAGCTAGTCTAATGCGAGCGGGCACGAGTCCTGATAAAGAAATAGTGGGGGCGCGGATGCTGATTGAGCATGTGCCGTTGAGTTTTTGGGCAACCCTGGGGGTTTCACACAGTGGGGCACCCCCCCTCGATGTTCCCTGGGGAAGCGAGTATGTTTGCCCTAGGGTCTCAGACTCCAGGGTGGGTTTTGGGTCCTCTTTAATGAGCAGGTAAAGGTTGACGCCAATACCGGACCCCTAAAACACTGGATTCAATCACTTCATGGTCAGTAAACACATACATACAGATTTTAAATAGATCCTAATCTATGTGTGTGCACTGATTATATACTTAGAGAGGGACAGACAAGACATGTGACTGGGGCCAACACTGGTTTAATGCCTTAGAGGTGGTAAGCAGGAGATCCGCTAACATACCCCCTGGTGTTTAGAGCACGGCTTAGCTGCTAAGCATCCCACACCAAGTATAACACTAAAGAGCGGTGCAGGCACACCCTGTGCCATTATATATATATAGAGCAGTGACGTCGCAACCGCATACAGATTCCGCACACGCCCTCGCTGTATATACAGAATCCCATGGAGGCAGCAGCTATGCTACAATACAGCTCGCTATCTACTGGTATGCAGCGTGTACATTCTTTCCTAACAGACCTGTATCCTCATACGCGATACACACACCCCCCAGCCTGGCATTGTAACCTTGTACAGGGCCACGGAAGATGATGGAGCTATGTTATCAAAAATAGTCACATAGTACTGACAGTATGCACGTAGTATATATTGCGTCAATAGATTTGATACGAAAGGTAGCTCTATACTGTGTGCACACTGTCTGTGCCATCTTTACAGATAGACAAAGCTGTGTGGGTATACTCTACATGGGGTTACTGTCTATGTACTCCCTATACTATCAGGTAGAGTACAGAGGGCTCGGATGTTGTATACCTGTGTACATGGTATATAGTATAGGAGAAGTATAGCATAGACAGTATAGCTGAATACATAGCACAGGATAAATATCTAGACATAGGAAAGGCACATGCCCGTGCCAGGCATTTGTGAATTGCGGGCGAGGTCAGGCTCCATATTAGAGGGTAGCGGGCGATGCGGCCGCCAGCGCGCTCAGATATGCTCGCCTTAGATGGGCTCTAGGATGAAGGGGCGGGAGAGGATTCGGGTGCGATGATTGGACGAGGGGGCTGCGCATGCGCCATAGGACCAAAGCTGGGTGAGTGAGATCAGGTGACCCCGGGGGCTCTGGGCACAAGGACCAAAACCGAGGATAGTCAAAATCCTGGGTTTTGGTCCACTTTAAGGCATGAGTCATCTTCTCTGCACCAGCTGACCATGTGACAATTTGTAGCAGTGCCGAAAAAGATATAATGTATGAGTTTGTTTACATCAGCTCAGCAGCACATGTAACAAATACCAGCTGTGCTCAGCCAGGAACAATTGCTACTACTGTCATTCATAGAAGTGTTTGTACACAGTGAAAACTTCAGGATGCAATTTAGAAAAGGAGAGATGGAGAGATAGATATATCTCTATCTATCTCAAGGGAAAAATATACTATAGGAAGTACACAGACAGGATCCTTGTATACAGTGTACATAGTGTTAAATAGCCTAAGAAACACATTTAGAATAGAGCACATACATAGGATATCTGTATACACAGCTATATAGTATAGGAAATAGATATATACATATATCTCATGGGACACATGTACACACTACACAACATATTGAATGATTGTGTACATGTTTTATTCTGTAACAGACTGACTGAAATAATAAAAGAACACACAGCGCAGCACAGCACAGCCTTTTATAGTGTGTAAAAAAAAAAAACACGACAGTATATATGGATGGGGGTACACATAATCATACTGTGTAACAAACACAACGAAAACAAATACACTATGTGTAACAGATAAATGTGAATGTGCACAGATAATCACGCTGTATATCACATATAGACGCATAACATGCAATAGATAAAGTACACACATGCACTAATCGAACTGTATACTTGGAGTACACACAATTACACTGTACTGTACAATACATTGTATAAGTTATAACAACATATACACCATGACGATGTGTAGCAGATATACTTATGGTAGGTGGATGTGTGCAGAATGTATTGAATGATTATGTACACGCAGTTACAACATGAAATACATAGACTAAATACACACAGCGCTATACTACTCCCTTATAGTGTGGGTATGCACAATATATTGAATGATTGTGCACATGCTATTATATTGTGTAACAGATTGACTGATTGATGGTATGTGTATGTGAACACACATTCGCACAACATATATGACTGTGTACATAGTTACAACATGCAATAAATACATACTACAATGGAGTAGTAATAGCTACACTGACTGTATATGGGGAGGGGTACACAACCACAATGTACATTACAATACATTGCATATATAACAATGACAACATATACACCACGGCACTATACTTGTGGCAGGTGGAGTTTACACACTGTACAATATAGTAAACGGTTGTGTACACGGTTATATTGTGTAATATATATCACAAAAAACACAGAGCTAATGAAAAGTTCATTCAATCAGAGCATGAGGCCTCTAGCCACAGCATCCCTCGGTGCATGTATCAATCTTTTGAACACGTGGGCCCACCACCACCAGGTTTATGCTCTTACCAGATGTCCCAGCTTTAATGGCATGAATGAATCAAATATAGTTCCATCTCCAGTAGCATCCAAATCAGATACAGGCTCCTGCCCAATAACTAGTAGCACCACTTCAGGTCTTCTTTAAAGTTCAAATCAAAGATTCTCATAGATAAGCTCCCACAAACAAGGCATGCAGCATGTAGGGAAGACACAAAATGCGAAGACTAGTGTAATATTGCTAAAAAAACATTTAATACTAAAAAGCAGTGGCAAATGCACTCACAAAAGTGTAATAAAAACCAGCATAGAATATCCAGCAAGGCCAATAACAGTGGATCTCACCGCTCGGCGCAGCAAACATCAGCCATAAAAGAATCCACAGCTCCCGCTGCAAAAAGGTAGATTTGGACCTTTTATCTACCTTTTTGCAGCGGGAGCTGTGGATTCTTTTATGGCTGATGTTTGCTGCGCCGAGCGGTGAGATCCACTGTTATTGGCCTTGCTGGATATTCTATGCTGGTTTTTATTACACTTTTGTGAGTGCATTTGCCACTGCTTTTTAGTATTAAATGTTTTTTTAGCAATATTACACTAGTCTTCGCATTTTGTGTCTTCCCTACATGCTGCATGCCTTGTTTGTGGGAGCTTATCTGTGAGAATCTTTGATTTGAACTTTAAAGAAGACCTGAAGTGGTGCTACTAGTTATTGGGCAGGAGCCTGTATCTGATTTGGATGCTACTGGAGATGGAACTATATTTGATTCATTCATGCCATTAAAGCTGGGACATCTGGTAAGAGCATAAACCTGGTGGTGGTGGGCCCACGTGTTCAAAAGATTGATACATGCACCGAGGGATGCTGTGGCTAGAGGCCTCATGCTCTGATTGAATGAACTTTTCATTAGCTCTGTGTTTTTTGTGATATATATACTTTTACAGATTGGGAATTCTGCACACGTTGAGCTTCTTAATTACCATTTATAATCCTTTAACCTGTTCTTAGCGCGGTGTCTTACGGACCTAGATTTATAGGCACTGTAAAAAAATGTATATTGTGTAATAGTTTGACTGTAAGGGAAAATACACACATTGCTGCACACCCTTTCGTATGTTGAAATAGATATACTGGCAGTATATGGGGGGGGCACACTCTCACTGTATACCAGATACACATTGTGATGGTTTATTTGTTGTCAATGTATATGTTACACAGTGCAATTGTGTGTACCCTTCATATGCTGTCAGTATGTGTTCTTCTGTGTATTTACCATTTCAGTCAATCTCTTGTAGCTGTGAACACAATCCTTCAATATATTGTGCAGTGTGTACAGATCTTATAAATACATCTGTTACACAATGTCATGGTGTATATTTTTCACAGTGACAACATATACTTATCGTAAGTGTAGACACTGCACAATATATTGCACAGTTATGTATACACAGTTACAAATATGCAGTAGATAACACTAAAGTACACACAGTGCTATAATACCCTATTATAGTGGTAGTATAGCTACACTGACTGTATATGGGGGGGGGGGGGGGAGTACAAACAATCACAAGACATTACAATATATTGTATAAGCTACATTGACATAAGTATGTGTAACAGGTATACTTATGGCAGGTGGCCTTGTACAATAAAATGAATGATTGGGTACACACAGTTACAACATGCAATAGATAAAGTACACACAGTGCTGTACTACCCTGTTAAAGCGTACATTTGATATACTGATTGTATATGGGGGTACACATAATTGCAATGCATGTTACAACCTATACATCATGACTACGTAATCGATATATTAGGTGGCTGTGCACACACACTGCACAGTATATTGAATGATTTCTTACACTGTTTTATATTGTGTAACAGATTGCCTGTAATGGTAAATACACACAGTGCTACACTGACAGAATATGAAAAGGGTACACACACTGTATAACATCCAATGACAACATTTATACCATGACTGTGTGTAACATATAAAACTATGGCAGGTGGGTGTATACACACACTGTACAATACATTTAATGATTGTGTACACACAGGTATATAGTGTAATGGACAGACCGAAATGGTAAGTAAAAAGATGTTACACACCTCATTATATTTCGTAATATATACACTGACAGTATATGAAGGGGTACACACTATGTACAACATACACAATGACATTTACACCATGTGTAAATGGTGTTGCATATATATCTATATATTATATAGGTGTAATATAATTCATTATACTGAATGATTGTGTACATAAAGTTACAACATGCAATAGGTAGACTAAAGTATGCACAGTGTTGTACTACCCCATTAGTGTGTAATAGCTACACTGGTTATATATAAGGGGTACACACAATCACACTGTACGAAATAATATATAGGTAAAAACATTGACAACATATACACCATGACTAGGTGTGTAACAGGTATACTTATGATATGTAGATGTGTACACACAATCACACAGTAGAACACATACAACGATTATACGCACAGTTATAACATGCAATGCTATCCCACTGTAGTGTGTATATGTTGCAATGACAACATATACACCATGACTATGTGTAAGCAGCTACACTTGCGGTATGCGGATAAGTACAAACCATCACACTGTATAACACATACAACAATTCTACACACAGTGTTGTACTATCCAATTATAGTTTGTACACGTTACAATGACAACATATACACCTGGACTATGTGCAACAGATATACTTATGGTACATTGATGAGCACATAACACATACAACAATTATACACACAGTTACAACATGCAAAACACACGGTGTGTTACAATTCCATTATAGTATCTAAAGGTTACAGTGACAATATATACACCTGGACTATACTTAGCACAGTGCTGTCCTATTATAGCGTGTACATGTTACAATGACAACATATGCCCCTGGACTACGTGTCAGAGATATACTCTTATGGTACATGGATGAGTACATACCATATAGCACATACAACAATGACACACACAGTGTTGTACATGTTACAATGACAACATATACACCTGGCCTACGTGCAACAGATATACTTATGGTACATGGATAAGTACACACCATATAACACATACAATTATACACACAGTTACAACATGCAATACACACAGTGCTGTACTACTCCATTAAAGTATGTATAAGTTACAGTGACAACTTATAAACCTGGACTACGTGTAACAAATACACTTATGGTACATGGATAACTAAGTATTAACACATACAACAATAACACACACAGTGTTGTACTATCCCATTATAGTGTGTACATGTTACAATGACAACATATACACCTGGACTACGTGTAATAGATATACTTATGTTACACAGATGAGTACACACAACAATTATAAGCAGTGCTGTACTATTCCATTAGTGTGTGTATAGGCTCACAATGACAACACACACACTTATACACTTATGGTACATGGATGAGTACACACCATATAAGACATCCAACAATTATTATACGCAGAGTACTGTGCTATTCCATTATAGTGTGTATCGGTTACAATGACAACATATACACCATGACTACGTGTAACAGATATACTTATGGTACATGGATGATTAAACACCACATAACACTTACAACAATTACACACACAGTGTTGTACTATCCCATTATAGTGTGTACATGTTACAATGACAACATATACACCTGGATTACGTGTAACAGATATACTTACGGTACATGGATGAGTCATAACACATACAACAATTACACATACAGTGTTGTACTATGCTATTATAGTGTGTACAATGACAACACATACACCATGACTATGTGTAACATATACACTTATGGCAGGTGGGTGTGTACAATATACGCAATGATTGTGTACGCACAGTTAGGTTGTGAGGTGTAACAATGTAAATGCACACCCCATTACAAGTGACAGGCACAGTGACAGCTGTACACACTGTGTAAGACACATTGGGGTGTGTAACAGATAATAATGAGACACACACTACACACCTGTGCCATTGAAGGGGCGCACATACACTGTGCCATACCCTCTTGGTACACAACAATCACACACATATACACTCACCGGGTTCCCGCTCTCTCCCCCATCCTCCTCCTCCGCCTCCTCTCGTACTGGCCGCTGCTGTTACTGCTGTCGCTGCTGGCTGCTAGTAGGGAAAGAGAACAATTGTTACGTCACTGTCACGTGACCGGAAGCCAGGGGTAGGCCATGTGATCCCCAACCTAGTCCAGTAGGCGCGACCCAGAGAGGCGGAGACTCGCCACATCCACCCCCATCACCATGACAACCGGCTACATGACGGGGGGGGGGGGGGTTGTGTTTTGAGGCGCAGCGGCTGCAGGGATGTGAGCTCCTTGATGTCTCTCACCTCAGCCTGTGCACCTCATTGGCCTCGCGTGTCTTTCTTCTAGAGCTGCACGAATAAATGCTTCCATTTTGCTGTAGCCCCATATGCCTCAGGGTGGGAAAGAGGGAGATTTTTTAAATTAAGCCACGCCCCTCGCCACACCTAGACCACGCCCCCTCACTGACTGATAGGAGATATAGGGGTTTATTCATCAAGGGGTAGTGGCAGGTAGGGAACGCCGGGCACTGTACGCAATACCACATTTATCAAAGCGATTTTGGTGAGCGACTCTAACCGCACCATGTAGCGTCACATGTATAATTACAGACGGCTCAGCGTATCATGCCTGATGAAGTGGGGGATATACCCATGGAACGCGTGGCTCCTGGTGCTGTAGGTGGTGGGGAGACCCTTTACTGGCATACCTGTTATACCTTGAGTATATTTTGGTTGGATGTATTTTTGCGCTGTATTTAATGGTTGATTGATACTAGCATCTATATTGGTGAGGTATTTTGTGGTCATTTTTATATTTCTTATAGGACATTTAGGTATTGGGTAATCATGTAGGTTCTATTTCTGATTATATATTGTATTTGTATCTATTGATTGGTTGCACTTTGCACTTTATAGTTATTTGATATAGGATCCGGATCATAGGTAGGATTTGCACATTGTTATTCGCACTGATTAGATCACTTGTGTTTAAAGTGGACCAACACCCAGGATTTTGACTATCCTGGGTTTTGGTCCACTTCAGCGGGGCACCCCGATCGGGGGTGCCCCGCTGTGTGTAACCCCCCCAGAAAGCCCCAAAAACTCACCTGTTCCCGCTTCCACGTGACCGCTGCCGCCAATCACCGCCGACGGACAAGCGGGAGGCAGCGACGGACAAGAGAGTGCACCTGCCGCCGCCTCCTGCGCGTCACTCTTACAGGCCCTGCTAGAGGGACGCGCGAGAGGCGGCGGGCGCCGCTGGTACGAGGATCAGGTAGGGATTTAGGGGTTTCTGGGGGTTTCACACAGCGGGGCCCCCCCGACTGGGATGCCCCGCTGTCAGGGGACAGATTGGTCCGGGAATGTTATAGATTCCCAGGCCGATCAGTGGAGGGTGTTGGTCCACTTTAAGTGTTTTATATATAAATGCTGATTGATATTTATGTGGTCCAGTGCGCTCCCCATCGCCTACACACTTCCATGTTGGTTTGTCTTTTATGTATTGTCTCATTATGTGTTTTTTAAGGGATTTTAATAGTGTAGTGATCAATTTAGTGATATGGAATAAAATATATATTTTTTATACATTTATTGAGCGCCTCCCTCTATGATTCTGTGTTCTTGAGGTGAGCTTTATATAGTTTTGGGAGTGGCACCTTTAGTGATTATAGGGTATTGTACAGATCCCCTTACCTTTATCAGCGTATCCTGCCGGCGCTCTAGCTTCCAGAGTGCCAGGTATTACCTGTGGCTACCTGTCGCTCTCCCAAACATTTCAATGGACGTTTCCTTTCTTCTCTTTAACCTCCCTGGCGTTCTGATACCGACAAATGCAATGACAACGAAAGCGTTGCCATTGCATTTGTCTCTGACGCACG
This sequence comes from Gastrophryne carolinensis, assembly GCA_027917425.1. Classification (NCBI taxonomy): domain Eukaryota; kingdom Metazoa; phylum Chordata; class Amphibia; order Anura; family Microhylidae; genus Gastrophryne; species Gastrophryne carolinensis. The sequence continues at coordinate 424,307,068 of CM051238.1, forward strand.
GCTCCGCCCCCATGAGCCTCTGCGGCTCACAGAGACGGAACCCGGAAGCAGAGACGGACGCCGCAGCCGCGGCTCTCACCTGCGATCGCGGCGGAGACATCGCTGGATCGCAGGGAGAAGGTAAGGAGGCTGCGCCGCCCGCTCTTGCTCCCTAATCGATCCCGAGCGTGACTCGGGGTCACCGCCACTTACTGCGCAAATTAACCCCGAGTCACGCTCGGGATCACCGCCAAGGGGGTTAAACAGGGTTTTATTTTATTTACTTTTATCAAATCATTGTGTGACCTCTCCTGGCCTATTAAATGTCATTTTTGAAAACTTTTTTGATGTTTTATATTTTTATGCAGAATTGTCATTACAGGTCTGGTATTAAAGTGTAATAACAATGTCATTCCATGTGTTTTTGCTCTGTTACTAGTGGATATGTTCAATATATTTTGATATATTCAAAAACAGACTTTAATCACACAGCCTCTGGCGCTCTGGGCTACAGCAACCCGATTTTGAGCGCCGGCGCTTTGTGAGGTTGTTTTTTTTGATGAATATGGTTTGAGTCGCTCACACTGACCAGTCGCTACCGTTCGCTCTCACACAGCTCTGTACTGGTGTTATAGCGACTCACACATCAAATTCATCAATGCAGGCAATGTTACTACAGCCATGATTAAGGGCATGATGCCCGAAACGCGTCGGCGCTTTTCACTTTTTTTAACATGTCTGTTGCATCGTGTATGGATATGGATTTTTAATTGTACTTCAAATAAACGGGACGTTTTATTACACAACCGGATGTCGGCTGGCTCCATTTGTTGTTATGGGACAGACCCAGTAAGAGGTGAGCACTCTTGGCCGTGCGGCTCCAGAGGTTGTGGGGAGATCGAGCAGTTCAGAGCTGGCAATCTTTTTCTCAATGTTACTACAGCGACTGAGGCGCTCTGTAATAGCAACTCACGGGCGATCACAGCGTATACTAGCGGTCGCTCTTAGCGCCGCTGTACAGAAGCTCATCTGCCGGTATCTGGCGCTAGTTATAAATCAGCCTGCCCGTGTAACAATTACAGCAATGTAAACACATCATTGATTTATGCGGACCTGCATCCAGGGGTGGATTGGTCATAGGGTGACCCGGGCGGATATAATGCCTGGTGGGTGGCACTGCTTTGGGACAGTCTGGGCTGTTACCTTTACTAACACTCTCATCCAATCCCAGCCCCCCATCCCCTTCACCACTATATCCCCTCACCCAAGCAACCCCAGCCCATGTCCTCACCCTAATGATTTAGCCTCAATCTTGGAGCACACAGGTTGACTGACCGGGAAGCAGGGGAGATGCCACTGGCTGGTCATGGGGGGGTCAGGTGCTGGTAAAATCCCAGGCTGATTTGTGGCCCCAGTCTTACACTGCTTTCATCTTAAAGTGGACCAAAACCTGGGTTTTTAAACCAGACCCTCAGCGTCATTTAAAGTGGACCTTCACTCTGGATTAGAGCCTATCTTATGTTTCCCACACCCTGTACATACAGATTGCCCACATTTATCCGGACCTTCACTCTGAATAAGAGTCTATCTTATATGTTTCCCACACCCTGAACATACAGATTGCTCACATAAAAAATCATCCTACCTGCATCTACTGCATATTATGAGCCTTTAAACATCCAAGATGGCGGCTCATGGAACATCAAGCAGCCTGCAAACAGGAAGTGCCTTCTGACTGTGCTGCTCTGCATTCTGGGACTGCTGACCTTTTCCTGACCCCAGCGCTGCTCTGTCTGTGCAAAGCACAGCTATAACCCGCCCCCCTGTACTTTATTCTAAGTATGTCACACACCCCACTTCAGACTTAATAATTACACTAGGGTTAACGCACCTCTAGGTGGCAGCATTGCAGAGGACTTCTCCAAAAAACTTCAACAGGCCCCTCCCGGTCTATACATACCTGGTACCTCCCAAGAACCTCCCAGTGTTGTTCTCTGCAAGGTGGCGACAAGACAGAAGAAAGCCCCCCCCCCCCCCCCCCCCCGTGGTCTATTTCTGCCCGGCTTTTGTTTGAATTGTGTTCTATTTAATGGCAGCCTCCCAGCTTCGGCTGTAGGCCGGGCAATAAGGTAGCCGGCACCATTGGTGCCTAGGAGATTAGCTCCTCCGCTCGACCCTTCATTGCGGGGCATAGCGGGATTCCCGGAGTGGTGATTCGGATGTGGGATGCCCCCTTTTTTTATAGGAGTTAGTGGTCAGGTTGTCCTTGCCCTGGGGTGTTGTGTCTCTTCCGGGGTGTGGGACGCGCTGGGGACAGTGTCCTGCTTTACTATGCACATGCTGTGTGAGTGTGCTGCTGCGCTTTCCATTTGTGATTTTACTTTGTGTTTTTACTTGTGATTTTACTTGTGCCTTCACTGTCTGTTCATGGCTGTGTATGTGTTCTCCCCTCAGGAGCCGGGGGGGCGGGGCCTAGCGGCGTGCTGCGCCGCGGTCCCGCGGGTGGCTGGGCGCCGTATTCGGCGCCTGCGGCTTGTTTGCCCGGCTGCTCAGGGGAGACATTCATCAGTGTGTGTGGGTCTGTGTTCTCCGACGCTGTACTCCGGGAGCCGGCGGGTGGCGCCGCCGGCCCCGTGATCGAGGTCTGATGGCGGTCCCCGCAGGCAGACGCTGACGCTGCCTGGGGGCGGGGTCGCGCGCGCGCGCGCGGGCCGCGCACGGATTGGACGGCCTGAGGGGCGGGGCCTTCTCGGCTCCCGCGCTCCCGGAGCTCTCTCTTCATCCGTCCTCGGTGTGCTGGCCGCCATCTTCTGCTGGCTGCGCGGTTCCTCTTCTCTCCAGGTAGGCGGTTCTTGGGCCATGTCAGTGACCCCTCGGATCCTTCCTTCTCCCTTGCCTCCCTCCTCGCCCCGGCGCAGCTTGATGGTGCTGGCTGGCATTAACCACTTCCGTTGCTCTGGTTAATGGGGGGGGGGGGGGTGGTAAAGGGGGGTTTTGTACATTATGCGGTGTTTTTTGGCATGGTGCTGATTGACGCCTGTCTCTCTCTCCCTTTGTGTTTTTCAGATCCTGGGATCCCGTCTGGCAGGGCTCTCCCGGTCATATATACCTGGCTCGTGGGGGGTGCTTTTTGTCCTTGCTATATATTTATATATATACATTTATTGTATTTTTATTAGGGCCTTATGCTATTCCCCTGGGTCAGGATCTTGTGTCTGTCCTTAGACAAGTGTTAGGTTATTAAGGGGCATCCCGGGTCGCGTACCGCATAAATCCCTGGGTTCTGCAAATACCATAATTTCACCACATGGAGGTTGCCACAGATACCGGGAATGGTTCTTCGGGACAATCCAAGGTGTGCGGGGGTTGTGGGGCTCCGCTCCAGGGAGATGATGTCATTTTGTGTATCCCTTGTGCACAGCAGAACATTGCACGGCAGTCCAGTACTCCGGTGCCTAGCACTTCGTCAGCCGCGCCATCTCCCTCTCCCCCTCGCTTATTCCGGACCCCGTGTGACGTTGTCCTGGGCGGGGATTCGCAGTCTGAGGTATGTGCCCGCTTGACCAGCCTTGAGAAGCGGTTTTCTGCTATAGCCGCTCAGAAGGTTTCAGCTAAGCGGAAGCATCTGTCTCCGCCTCCGCCGGATTCAGATGAGGACGCTGTGGGAGATCTGGATTGGTCGGATCGTCCCCGTGAAGACGGTGAGCTCATTGAGGATGAAGATTCTGATGTTCAGCAGTTGCTGGGTTCTGAGGGAGATCAGGATGATGGCCTCCCTCTCGATTCCTCTACCATTTTGAGCCAGATGTGGTTCGTTGTGTTAGGTTCTATCTTCGTGCGACGTCTTCTTTTCGTAAGACTGATGCCTTTTTCGTTGTGCCATGTGGGCCTAGGAAGGGGTTGGCTCCGGCCAAATCTTCCATTAGTAAATGGATTCGTCAGGCCATTGTTGGTGCTTATTCGGCCAAGGGGAAGGATCCTCCTTTCCGTGTTACTGCTCATTCTACTCGTGCGGTTGGTGCGTCCTGGGCTTTTCAGCACCAGGCTTTGGTTGAACAAGTGTGTAAGGCTGCAACTTGGTCTTCTGTTCATACTTTTTCTAAGTTCTATAAGGTTGATGTGCGGGCCTCAGCGGATGCTGTTTTTGGCCGCAAGGTTTTGCAGGCTGCAGTGGTTTGAATTTTTTCTGCGTTATTGCCTGTTCGGATACCCACCCTTTTCTGGACACTGCTGTTGGATGTCCCTAGTGTAATTATTAAGTCTGAAGTGGGGTGTGTGACATACTTAGAATAATACCATTTTGTGAATACTCACCTGTAAAATGGGTATTATAAGTATGTCACACACCCCACTTCACCCGCCCTTTTCGGTATCCTGGCTCTCTATTTGGTGAAGTTTGGTTCTTTACGTTGAGGGTTACATTGTTTGGTTCTGGTACCTTGTCTTACTGCTGTTCTAACACTGGGAGGTTCTTGGGAGGTACCAGGTATGTATAGACCGGGAGGGGCCTGTTGAAGTTTTTTCGAGAAGTCCTCTGCAATGCTGCCACCTAGAGGTGCGTTAACCCCTAGTGTAATTATTAAGTCTGAAGTGGGGTGTGTGACATACTTATAATACCCATTTTACAGGTGAGTATTCACAAAATGGTATTATCCCACTCCCCTCTCCTCAGTATGTTTGATGCTTCTGAGGCAAGATGGCAGCACCCGTATCCTAACATCCTTAACAGAGTTGCAGCCCAGTGGGGGAAAGAATTATAAGTGACTAAAAACTTAAAATATCTTAATTTTAGATGCTGGGGAATTGTTTTTTAAGGGTTTGGGCTTTTCAATAAATCACGCTGAAGGTCCGGTTTAATGAAACGCTCAAACCTTTAAAGTGGACCAAAACCCAGGATTTTGACTATCCTGGTTTTTGGTCCTTTCCCCCGGGGCATCCCTGATTGGGGGTGCCCCGCTGTGTGAAACCCCCCAGATCGCTGATGCTAACTTACCTCTTCCCGGTCCTACAGGGCATGAGCGGAAGCTTGTCCAATCAGCACGCTCGGAGCTGCTGACGTCACTTCATCTAAGGCCAGCAGCTCTGAGCGGGAAGAGGTGAGTTTGCATCAGTGATCTGGGGAGTTTCACACAGTGGGACATCCCCCAATCGGGGTGATGTGCGCTGGTGGCCACTTCCCTCTAGCAGGGAGCGTGCCCGCGCCATCCATTCACAAATGCCTGGCGCTTGCACGCGCCCTGCTAGAGGGATAGTGGGGATGCGGCCATGGCTCGTGCATGCACCATTGACCCGGGAAGCAAATTAAATGTATGGGGCAACCTGGGAGGACCGATTTTGGATGCCCCTGGGGGAGGGAATCAATTGACTCCTGGGCCGATCGGCATGGGTTATGGTCCACTTTAAGAAACTATTCTGCAGCATCTAAAATTAATATATTTTAGGATTTTATTCACTTTTTATTCTTTCTCCCACTGGGCTGCAACTCTGTTCAGGACTCCAGGATACGGTCGCCGCCATCTTGCCTCAGAAGCATCACATACTGAGGAGAGGAGAGGGGGCAAAAGTACAGGGGGCAGGATATAGCTGTGCTTTGCACAGACAGAGCAGAGCTGGGGTCAGGAAAAGGACAGCAATCCCAGAATGCAGAGTGGCACAGTCAGACACTTCCTGTTTGAAGGCAGCCTGAGACCCTACGTGCCGCCATCTTGAATGGTTTTTAATGTGGGCAATCTGTATGTACAGGGTGGGGGAAACATAAGATAGACTCTTATTCAGGGTGAAGATCGTGTTTAAAGTGGACCAAAACACAGGATTGTGACTAGGGCCAGTGGCTCTGAGCGCGCTGACAGCTGCATCCCCCGCTACACTCCCACTGGACCAGAAAACAAGGTAAGTGTATGGGGTGGCCTGGGGGGTTTCACACAGTGGGGCATCCCGATTCTGGATGCCCCAGGGAGAGGGAATAGATCAGCCCAGGATCACAGTGAGGTTTGGTCCACTTTAACTATTCCCAGGTTTTAGTCCTTATCCCCCCGGGGCCGCCCGATCCAGGAGTGTGAAACCCCACAGGTCCCACTAATTCACCCTTTTCCTGGTCGTACGGCGTATGAACTGCCTCTCGTCCAATCAGCATGCTCAGATCTGCTCAAACCCATTCATTTAAGACCTGTCTAAGACTCGGCTTCAGTCAAGTTTAGCTCAGCATGCCGGTGGCCACATCACCACTACCCTTTAACAAGGTAGTGGAGATGCAGCCACCTGGCTCGGGCGCACGCCCTACTACAGGTATAGCAGGCGGCGGCCTCTGCTCGCATATGTACTGTTGGACTAGGTGAGTTTACTGGGTGACCTGGGGGGTTTCACACAGCGGGGCATCCCGAATTGAGATGCCCCGGGGGTTAGGGAATCAGACGGCCCTGAAATCCTGTAGATTTCAGGGCCATCAGCCATCCGTTTTGGTCCACATTACAGTGGACCAATAACCAGGATATTCCAAGTATGTCACACACCCCGTTTCCAATATGCATGACATATGGGTCATAACCAGTAGAGGGCGAACTTCTGCAGAGATGACAGGAAAAAAAGGAGCACCTCCCAGTCCATGAATACCTGGGACCTCCCACACATTACCCAGTAATCGTCTCTGCAGGACGGCGAGCAAGTCAGAAGATGGCTGTTTCTTCCTTGCAGGTAAGCCGGGTTTAAACCCGGCCAATTTTGTCCCTATTTCTGCCCAGACCTGATTTAAATTAAACCCCTATGCCTCCCAGCCTTGGCTGTAGGTCCGGGCGAGGGTAGGGTACACCTTAGCAGGTGTAATTACGGGAGCCATGCTCCCCCGTGAGACCCCATATTAAGGGGTAGGCGGTTTCCGGGTTTGGTGATCCTGGTGCGGGATGCCCCGTCCCTGTTATCCCTTATCTACCATGTAGCATGGGATCCCCCCTTTCCGTGTCTCCCTGTTCCAGCCCTTTGTTTATTGCTCCAAAATTGTATGTGTGTGTGTGCCTTGTGTACTGTCTGCATGGTCGTTTTTTTCTCTCAGCCGCGTTCTGGGCCCATTGCTGTGGGGAGAGCTTCTCCCCCTAATGTTTGCCAAGGTAGGGGGCGGGGCCGGGCGCTCGGCGCGCTCGCGGCGGCCCGCCCCCCTATTTCTGGCGCCATCGCGGAGCCCAGCCATTTGCTGGTATCCGCGTCCTTGTCTGCTTGGGGAAGGGGGCGAGCCAGGCGCGGCGCGTGATCCGCGCTGGCCCGCCCTTCTTCTCCCTCTTGTCTGCTGCTGCTGGGTCGGACGCCATTTTTTTGAGCTGTGAGTGCCCTGCGGGGCCCCGTTTCATTGTATTATGCTGTCTGTGTGCCCCATTCCTTGCGGTGGGGCAGCTTATTGTCCACATATGCATTTATAGATATATTTTATATATTGTATATTTATTTTTTGTAGTTCTGTATGTATGGCCCTGCCTGCTGTGTGCCTTTCTTATGGGTCCCTTCTTATTGTGTCTTTCAGGAGGACTCTCTATCCGCATAAAAAAGGCGGTTCTCCCAGTCCTAGGGTCCCTTGGATAAATTGGGGTCTTACAAATCCTCCCACTCAGGACTTAAAGGGGCATCCCGGGTAGCTTAATTGGCGTAATTCCCTCTGGTCCTTGCGACTACCATTAAAATCACCATGTAGCGATAACCCTTATTCCCAATCGTAAGAGGTGCTGCTGGAATTCCAGAGTCGTCCGTGAGGAAACAGGAACAGCCCTTACAAGGGCTAGTGAATTGTAATATAGCGTTTCCCCCAATAAGAGACAGAACTCAGTATTGAGGGTGAAGATGAACTTTATTAGTGCCACACTAGGCCTTATATACACAAGTCTCCTATTGCATGACACACACACCGACCAATAGCAGCAGGGCACACAATCCCTCGACTCTGCCGGTGACGCAATCAGCAATACAATAGAGACGTCTGTAATACACTCAATCAGAACAATGCCATTGACTGTGACGTAATCAACAATACACAATGGCAGTATCACGCTCCCGGAACCACAATTTACCACTTGGACAACTCCAGCTCTCTTGGTAAGGACCTCAACCCCCAATCTCCGCAGCCAGCTTCACCTATAGGAGCCCCCGCTTGCCGAGACGCAGAGCACGCCTGCTCGGGATCGGTTGCCCCCAGGACTTTATGGCTCAAAGGTTGAGGTCTTACGGTACAGAGTACTGGAGAGCCCGCGGCTGGAAGTGGAATCGGGTAGCCGGTATGTGAGCGTATGCTGGGAGTCCAAGGACAGGCAAGGGTCGGCAACTGGAGTGAAGATCAAGGGTGGTCAAACAAGCGAGGGTCGGCAACAGGAGTGGAGATCAAGGATGGTCAAACAAGCGAGGGTCGGCAACAGGAATCTGGATCAATATCAGGGATTAACAATGGCTAGGGTCTAGGCGCTATCACAGGCAACAACCAACTGCGGGGAAAAGAGCTTTATAGGGACAGACATAGGAGGGAAGGTATTGTGATTGGTGCACACAGGATCATGATAATGATTGGCCAGAACAAGGAGTGCACAACAGGAGGGGGGCGTGTCCCCCCACTGAACCCAGGGCTCATTGGCCCTTCAGATGGAATAGAGGACGTGCCGCCCAGCTGGGCTCATAGGCCCTTTAACTGAAAAGGGGGCGTGCCCCTTTTTAATTTATTCACCTCCTCCGGCGGCCACGCTGAGTGCAGCGCCGCCGGAGGGCATAGAAGGAACGTGCTCGCGCACCTGCAGGAGGAGAAGGAGGGGGCGCGCCCGCAGCCGCGCGAGCTGCCGGCCGGCGCCTGGATGGCGGGGCGACGGGGACACCGCTGGAACGCGGCACAGGTAAGCTGATCGTGACACTACCCTCCGGACCCTCACCAGGTTTCCCCGGATTGTCACGATGGAATTTTTTAATAAGAACTTTAGCATGCACATCTTTTGCCGCAACCCAACATCTCTCCTCAGGACCGTAACCAACCCAGTCAATTAGATATTGTAAAGAATTACGGAGCTTGCGCGAGTCAAGAATTTTGTTCACTTCATATTCTGGTTCGTTATCTACTAGAATAGGCGGCGATGATGGACGCGGTACATTCTTGGCTGGTTTTAGCAGTGACACGTGAAAAGAATTTGGGATTCTCATGGTTTGCGGGAGTTGAACCTTAAAGGACACGTTGCTTAATTTCTGAATAATGGGGAAAGGGCCAATAAACTTGGGCCCTAACTTACTGGACGGTTGCCGCAGAGAAATATTTTTTGTAGAAACCCAAACAAAGTCCCCAATCTGAAGCGCGGGTTCTTGAGACCTGTGGCGATCGGCGAACCTTTTGTATCTAAGAATAGTTTCTTTCAAAGTCTGTCCAGATGTTCTTCCGCTCTTGGAGCCACTCTTCCAATGCCGGTAAATTGGAAGGGGACCCAGAGAGAGAGGAAGCCCTGGGATTCCTCCCAAGATTGCAGAAAAACGGAGAGACTTTGGTACTTTCACTCGGCGCATTATTGTATGCAAATTCCGCGAAGTCAATATATTCTGACCACTGTTCTTGTGCGTCGGAAATGTAACACCGCAAATACTGTTCTAGACTTTGATTGGTTCTCTCAGTCTGTCCATTGGTTTGAGGATGGTAAGCAGAAGACAAAGATATCTGAATCCCCAAGCGAGAACAGAAGTTCTTCCAAAAAGGTAGTTATATCACGGCGCATAGTAGGCCACCATACAAGGCGTCGGGCTAAAATGAAAGTTTTACGATTTCCTAGATGTCCAGCAGTTTTGGCATCGTGAAACTCGCAAATTACATCGGAACGCATATGCGGTGGTACAAACTGACATCCTAAAGGTACATCTACAGGGGACTCATTTTGAAATGGTGCCAGTGCATTCGAAAGATCAGGAAGCAAGGCCCCAATCACACATCCCACAGGCAAAATAGGTTCACCCATATCACCCCGATCCTTACAATCCCCAAACAAGCGGGACAGAGCATGCGCTTTAGAATTTTTCACTCCTGGCTTAAATGTAATTATAAAATTAAAACGCGAGAAAAATAATGCCCAACGGGCCTGACGAGAGTTCAGTCTCTTAGCTGAGCTAATGTACTCGAGGTTTTTGTGATCAGTATAGACCGTGATCGGATACAATGACCCCTCCAACCAGTGACGCCATTCATCAAAAGCCAGTTTAATCGCCAATAACTCCCTGTTTCCAACATCATAGTTCTGTTCCGCGGTACTAAATTTCCGTGAGAAGTAGGCGCAAGGATGCAAACGATCAGGATGACCAGAGTATTGCGACAACACCGCCCCCACACCCAACTCAGATGCATCTACTTCGATGGTAAAAGGTTTATTAACGTCAGGGTGAACTAAAACTGGCGCCGAAGTAAAAGCCTGTTTTAGAGTCTGGAAGGCCTCATTGACCGAAGATGACCAGTTTACTGTGAAGGCGCCCTTGCGAGTAAGGTTGGTGAGAGGAGCAACAATCTTGGAGAAACCCTTAATAAAGCGTCGATAGAAATTAGCGAAACCTAAAAAACGCTGTAATTCTTTTAAAGTCTTGGGTTGTACCCATTCCCGCACCGCCGAAACTTTCCCCGCATCCATCTCTAACCCCTGGCTAGAGATTATATAACCCAAAAAGGGAACGGTGGTGACCTCAAACATACATTTAGAAATCTTTGCATACAAGTTATTCTCTCTTAGTTTTTGAAGTACCATTTTCACATGCAGTCTATGTTCGGACAAAGACTTAGAGAAAATGAGGATATCATCCAAATAAATTACCATGAACCTGCCCAAATAGTCTCGGAAGACGTCATTAACGAAGTCTTGGAAGACCGCAGGGGCATTACAAAGGCCAAAGGGCATGACTAGATATTCGTAATGACCATCTTTAACATTGAATGCAGTTTTCCACTCATCCCCTTGTCGAATACGAATCAGGTTGTAGGCCCCCTTCAGGTCTAACTTGGAGAACACCCGAGCTCCTACTACTTGATTAAATAAATCCCCAATCAAGGGAAGGGGATACCGTTTTTTAACCGTGATCTTATTCAGGGCTCTGTAGTCTATACAAGGCCTTAAACCACCATCTTTTTTCTCCACAAAAAAGAAGCCAGCCCCCGCAGGTGATGTTGAAGGACGGATGAACCCCTTGCTTAAATTCTCGGAGATGTACTCCTTCATGGCCAGTTCTTCCGGCCGAGTGAGATTATAAACCTTCCCTCTAGGAGGGATGGTCCCGGGGAGCAGGTCAATAGGGCAGTCATAGGGCCTATGAGGGGGAAGGGAATCGGCAGAACGTTCGGAAAAAACATCAGCCCAATCTGCGTAAGGCTGAGGCAATCCCTGTGGCAGCATCTGAAAACTTTTGAGGGCAGTGGAAAAACAATGTGTCTTGCAGTGATTACTCCACCTCACTAAATCCCCAGTCTGCCAGTCTAAAATGGGGTTGTGGAGTTTTAATCAGGGATATCCCAGTACTACCGGGGTTTCAGGACAGTCAAAAACCAAGAACTCGATATATTCAGAGTGAGAAGAGCCAACGATTAAATTGAGAGGTGGGGTCTTGGTACTAACCGGACCTCCCTGGATGGCCTTCCCATTTATGGCTAGAACCTGTAGAGATTTTCCAAGGGGTACCAGCGGAATCCCCAGGACGGAGATCATGCCCCGGTCCAGGAAATTACCTGCAGCTCCACTGTCGATAAAGGCGGATACTGCCCGTTTGGAGGGACCCCAAGAAAGCTCTATGGGGATTAACATTTTATTCAAGTGAGAGTAATTAACGGACTCACCTAGACCAGTACTCCCCTCCTGATCTAGGCGAGGAAGTTTCCCGCCGGGTATCCCTTGTTAGGACAGGACCTAGCAAAATGTCCCGGATTCCCACAATATAAGCAGAGACCCATGGAGCGTCTACGCTGCTTCTCGTCCTGGGTAAGACGAGCTCTACCGATCTGCATGGGTTCTTCCAGTGAGGAAGAAGGTGTGTTTGCCCCAGGGGAAGGGAGTGGGTTGGGGGACTGAGATGGCTTAAAGGACGAGGAAGTCCTAACCCTTTCCCTGGCTCTCTCCCTAAGACGCCGATCTATTTTGATGGAGACCTGCATTAGCTGGTCTAGATCTGCTGGTGTAGGGAAATTGACCAAAGCGTCCTTGATACCCTCTGATAGACCCATACGGAACTGGCTACACAGGGCTGGGTCATTCCATCTGGAGTCTACTGCCCACCGCCGGAATTCAGAACTGTAATCTTCGGCAGTATTCCGACCTTGCTTCAAGGCCCGAAGCCTATTTTCGGCTGTGGACTGCTGGTCTGGGTCGGCATATAACACACCCATAGCCTGAAAAAAGGAAGTAACGGAGTGCAGGGCAGCATCATCTGGAGGCAGGCTAAAGGCCCATGATTGGGGATCTCCTTGCAAAAGGGAGATAACTAACCCCACCCGTTGGGTCTTGGTGCCCGAGGACCCAGGTCTCAATCTGAAGTACAGCTCGCAGGAGTTTTTAAAATTGGAGAATCTGGCTCGGTCTCCAAAAAATTTCTCTGGTAACGGGACCTTCGGCTCCGACACGTGAGGTGGTACAGCGGATGCAGGAATCTGCCTGGTTTCTTGATTGGCCACTCTCTGGGCAAGTTGATTTATAGCTGTGGCCATAGCCTGTACTTGCTGTACCAGGTCATCCATGAAGGCCTGTGATAATATCACGCTCCCGGAACCACAATTTACCACTTGGACAACTCCAGCTCTCTTGGTAAGGACCTCAACCACCAATCTCCGCAGCCAGCTTCACCTATAGGAGCCCCCGCTTGCCGAGACGCAGAGCACGCCTGCTCGGGATCGGTTGCCCCCAGGACTTTATGGCTCAAAGGTTGAGGTCTTACGATACAGAGTACTGGAGAGCCCGCGGCTGGAAGTGGAATCGGGTAGCCGGTATGTGAGCGTATGGTGGGAGTCCAAGGACAGGCAAGGGTCGGCAACTGGAGTGAAGATCAAGGATGGTCAAACAAGCGAGGGTCGGCAACAGGAGTGGAGATCAAGGATGGTCAAACAAGCGAGGAATCTGGATCAATATCAGGGATTAACAATGGCTAGGGTCTAGGCGCTATCACAGGCAACAACCAACTGCGGGGAAAAGAGCTTTATAGGGACAGACATAGGAGGGAAGGTATTGTGATTGGTGCACACAGGATCATGATAATGATTGGCCAGAACAAGGAGTGCACAACAGGAGGGGGGCGTGTCCCCCCACTGAACCCAGGGCTCATTGGCCCTTCAGATGGAATAGAGGACGTGCCGCCCAGCTGGGCTCATAGGCCCTTTAACTGAAAAGGGGGCGTGCCCCTTTTTAATTTATTCACCTCCTCCGGCGGCCACGCTGAGTGCAGCGCCGCCGGAGGGCATAGAAGGAACGTGCTCGCGCACCCGCGCGAGCACGTGTGCTGATGCCGGACACGCCGGCAGGAGGAGAAGGAGGGGGCGCGCCCGCAGCCGCGCGAGCTGCCGCCCGGCGCGGCCGGCGCCTGGATGGCGGGGCGACGGGGACACCGCTGGAACGCGGCACAGGTAAGCTGATCGTGACAGGCAGTCTGTAATACAATCCAAAATACAATGACATTGCCTGTAACAGTATCAAAATACAATGACATTGTCTGGAACCTAATTAAGAAAAGGCCAGTGAATGACCCGGTGGGCAACTGAATAGTGATGACATCCAAAAGACAGAGCCTCTGTCACAATGCCCCCTTTTTGTGGAACACCCGGCAGACCCGGATTGACCCTGTTCGGGTTAACGTGGGGCTGTCCGGACTCTTGTTATGGGCAGAGTTCTGTGTAAGGACAAGTCTGCACATAGTGAGTAACCGGACTAAACATTGACGTGGGCTGTACATAGGAATCGGTCATGGGTGGGGTCCAAACACTGGGATATTGTGGCGTTGGTGAGTTCAGCACCAAAGTCCTTGGTTGGATGTGTGCACAGGTGCTCTGCTTTCTTATAGCTGGCCCAAGTTTCAATCTCTTTCCATGGAAGCTGATCGGAGAATCCACAATTTTCTGCACATCTACATCATCATAAAAGTAGACAAAACCATAACCCTTAGAAACGCCAGAGGCATCCCTAATAATTTTGACATTCTTTACAGCGCCATACTTTGAAAAAACATCCTTAATTTCAGGCTGATTAATCCAACGGCCAATGCCCCCAACAAAAATAGTGTTTGGCATACGTTTCCCTTCTGGAAGGACGTAACCTGATGGCTGATCCTCTTCTTGACTTTGTGTAACAGACATGACGTGATGCAGGTGAAACCCCTGGGTCTCCCCGACCAGTGGGCTGGAGTCGGCAGCTCGGGCTGGAGACCGGGTTGTAACAGGGTTGACGCTGGCTGGCCCAGAGGTAGCGTAGGCAGAAGTCATTGGTCCTAGATCATTTCCCAATAGTACTTCTGCTGGTAAGTTGTCCATAAGTCCCACCTGTACCCTGCCGGATCCAGCGCCCCAGTCAAGATGTATTCGGGCGGTGGGGAGTCGAAACACAGCTCCTCCCGCCACCCTTACTGCAACGGTGTGTCCAGTGCGGTCTTTGTTCTTGACCAAATGAGGTTGGAGCAAGGTAAGTGTGGCTCCGGTGTCGCGTAATCCTTGCGCGGTGCGCCCATTGACTCGTACCTCCTGCCAATGGTGCTGTCGGTTGTCTTGGATGGCCGCTTGTGCGGGATCAGCTTCATACAGTACCCCCAGATACTCTTCCGAACTGCTCTCAGCTTCCAAACAGTGTGCCGCAGGAGTACGGGAGGTGGAAGGTTGCTTTTGCCCCCACGTGTTTCGGGGAGGCTCTAGGGCGCAATCACTGCGATAATGTCCCCATTGTTTGCAACGATGGCACTGAACTGTGGAGAGGTTCGGTTGCTGCGCTGGCCTATGTGGCCCAGAGTCACGAGTTGGCGCTGAAGCCACAGGTGCTTGAAATTTGATGGGAGGTGGTGGTTTTGGAGCGGACTGTTCTGTCCGGCGAGCATCGGTGTACTCGTCGGCTAGACGAGCAGCCTCAGGTAGCGTTAGAGGCCTCCGGTCACGTACCCACTCTCTTAGCTCTGGTTGCAGGGCATTGAGAAAATGTTCTAGTAAAAACAACTGTAGTACATCCTCAGCGGTCGTGGCTTGGCATCCAGTGACCCAGTGTGATGCTGTACGATGGAGGCGACATGCCCACTCCGTGTAAGAATCCCCTCCCTTCTTTTGGGATTCCCGAAATCGTCGCCTGTAGGCTTCCGGGGTGACAGCGTACCGGGCTAACAAAGCCTCCTTTACCAGATGGTAGTGTGGTAAGTCCGCATCAGGGATGGCCCGGAAAGCATCAGAAGCTTTCCCAGATAGTTTCCCTGATAATATGGTGACCCATTCCTCTGTGGGTACCCGGTGTAAAGCGCACTGGCGTTCAAAATCGGCCAAAAATCCGTCAATCTCGTCGTCACTTTCCTGGAAGGACTTAAATGCTACAAATGGAATCTTTCTCCCCCCAGTGTAACTGAGGCTGAGAGGCTGCTGGGTTGAAAGTCGCCGATCTTCCCTTCGCTTACTGGCCTCTGCCTCCGCTGCGGCGAAGACTCGGTCGATCAGTTCCTGTGATGGATTTGGGCCACAGACCGACAATCTGTTCCGAACCGCTTGAACGAGAGCAGCGTCTTCATCAGTCTCTATATTGGTTTCGGTCCTCACTGCTGCACGATCCATTTCGATCAGCTCGGCTATCAGTTCCTGACGTGGGCGGTTGCTAGCTGACCTTCCCCGGCTCTCGAGTAGATCCTTCCGGGTCAGCCTTTTCAACTTGTCCTACTGACTCTCCATCAGGGTAGCACTCTCTCTGGGTAGAAAGGACCATCCGACCGCTTGCCACCAATTGTAGCGATAACCCTTATCGCCGGAGGGCTTCACCGCCCGAGACGTCCTTTTCCCAATCGTAAGAGGTGCTGCTGGAATTCCAGAGTCGTCCATGAGGAAACAGGAACAGCCCTTACAAGGGCTAGTGAATTGTAATATAGCGTTTCCCCCAATAAGAGACAACTCAGTATTGAGGGTGAAGATGAACTCTTTTTATTAGTGCCACTCTAGGCCTTATATACACAAGTCTCCATGCAATGACAACCACACTGACCAATAGCAGCAGGGCACACAATCCCTCAACTCTGCCGGTGACGCAATCAGTAGAACAATAGCAGGCTGTAATACAATCAATCAGGACAATGCCATTGTCTGTGACGTAATCAATCAACACAATGGCAGTCTTGTAATACAATCCAAACTACAATGACATTGCCTGTAACAGTATCAAAATACAATGGCATTGTCTGGAACCTAATTAAGAAAAGGCCAGTGAATGACCCGGTGGGCAATGGAATAGTGATGACACCCAAAAGACAGAGCCTCTGTCACAGTGGGATAGGGGTGCAGTGTGAGGTGAGTGTGTGGGATGGGGGAGCGGTGTGAGGTGAGTGTGTGGGATGGGGGAGCGGTGTGAGGTGAGTGTGTGGGATGGGGGAGCGGTGTGAGGTGAGTGTGTGGGATGGGGGAGCGGTGTGAGGTGAGTGTGTGGGATGGGGGAGCAGTGTGAGGTGAGTGTGTGGGATGAGGTGCAGTGTGAGGTGAGTGTGTGGGATGGGGGTGCAGTGTGAGGTGAGTGTGTGGGATGGGGGAGCAGTGTGAGGTGAGTGTGTGGGATGAGGTGCAGTGTGAGGTGAGTGTGTGGAATGGGGGTGCAGTGTGAGGTGAGTGTGTGGGATGAGGTGCAGTGTGAGGTGAGTGTGTGGGATGGGGTGCAGTGTGAGGTGAGTGTGTGGGACGGGGGTGCAGTGCGAGGTGAGTGTGTGGGACGGGGGAGCAGTGTGAGGTGAGTGTGTGGGACGGGGGTGCAGTGTGAGGTGAGTGTGTGGGATGGGGGAGCAGTGTGAGGTGAGTGTGTGGGATGGGGGAGCAGTGTGAGGTGAATGTGTGGGATGCGGGAGCAGTGTGAGGTGAGTGTGTGGGATGGGGGTGCAGTGTGAGGTGAGTGTGTGGGATAGGGGAGCAGTGCGAGGTGAGTGTGTGGGACGGGGGAGCAGTGCGAGGTGAGTGTGTGGGACGGGGGTGCAGTGTGAGGTGAGTGTGTGGGACGGGGGTGCAGTGTGAGGTGAGTGTGTGGGACGGGGGTGCAGTGTGAGGTGAGTGTGTGGGATGGGGGAGCAGTGTGAGGTGAGTGTGTGGGATGGGGGAGCAGTGTGAGGTGAATGTGTGGGATGCGGGAGCAGTGTGAGGTGAGTGTGTGGGATGGGGGTGCAGTGTGAGGTGAGTGTGTGGGATAGGGGAGCAGTGCGAGGTGAGTGTGTGGGACGGGGGAGCAGTGCGAGGTGAGTGTGTGGGATGGGGGTGCAGTGTGAGGTGAGTGTGTGGGATGGGGGAGCAGTGTGAGGTGAGTGTGTGGGATAGGGGAGCAGTGTGAGGTGAGTGTGTGGGATAGGGGAGCAGTGCGAGGTGAGTGTGTGGGATGGGGGAGCAGTGTGAGGTGAGTGTGTGGGATAGGGGAGCAGTGTGAGGTGAGTGTGTGGGTTAGGGGAGCAGTGTGAGGTGAGTGTGTGGGATGAGGTGCAGTGTGAGGTGAGTGTGTGGGATGAGGTGCAGTGTGAGGTGAGTGTGTGGGATAGGGGAGCAGTGTGAGGTGAGTGTGTGGGATGGGGGTGCAGTGTGAGGTGAGTGTGTGGGATGGGGGTGCAGTGTGAGGTGAGTGTGTGGGATGGGGGAGCAGTGTGAGGTGAGTGTGTGGGATGGGGGAGCAGTGTGAGGTGAGTGTGTGGGATGGGGGAGCAGTGTGAGGTGAGTGTGTGGGATGGGGGTGCAGTGTGAGGTGAGTGTGTGGGATGGGGGAGCAGTGTGAGGTGAGTGTGTGGGATGGGGGTGCAGTGTGAGGTGAGTGTGTGGGATGGGGGAGCAGTGTGAGGTGAGTGTGTGGGATGGGGGAGCAGTGTGAGGTGAGTGTGTGGGATGGGGGAGCAGTGTGAGGTGAGTGTGTGGGATGGGGGAGCAGTGTGAGGTGAGTGTGTGGGATGGGGGAGCAGTGTGAGGTGAGTGTGTGGGATGGGGGAGCAGTGTGAGGTGAGTGTGTGGGATGGGGGAGCAGTGTGAGGTGAGTGTGTGGGATGGGGGAGCAGTGTGAGGTGAGTGTGTGGGATGGGGGTGCAGTGTGAGGTGAGTGTGTGGGATGGGGGTGCAGTGTGAGGTGAGTGTGTGGGATGGGGGAGCAGTGTGAGGTGAGTGTGTGGGATGGGGGAGCAGTGTGAGGTGAGTGTGTGGGATGGGGGAGCAGTGCGAGGTGAGTGTGTGGGATGGGGGAGCAGTGTGAGGTGAGTGTGTGGGATGGGGGAGCAGTGTGAGGTGAGTGTGTGGGATGGGGGAGCAGTGTGAGGAGAGTAGATAGGACTGGGACCCTTATTAAAGTGGACCTTCACTCTGAATATGAGTCTATCTTATATGTTTCCCACACCCTGTACATACAGATTGGCCACATTAAAAATCATCCTACCTGCATCTACTGCATGTTATGAGCTTTTAAACATCCAATATGGCGGCTTATGGAAGTCGCCATCTTATCAGGCAGCCTGCAAACAGGAAGTGCCTTCTGACTGTGCTGCTCTGCATTCTGGGACTGCTGACCTTTACCTGACCCCAGCTCTGCTCTGTCTGAGCAAAGCACAGCTATAACCCGCCCCCCTGTACCTTATCCCACTCTCCTCTCCTCAGTAAGTGTGATGCTTCTGAGTCAAGATGGCGGCGCCCGTATCCTAAATTCCTGAACAGAGTTGCAGGCCAGCGGGGGAAAGAATAATAAGTTAGTGACTAAAAACGTAAAATATATTAATTTTAGATTCTGGGGAACCATTTTTTAAGAGTTTGGGCTTTTCATTAAATCACGCTGAAGGTCCGGTTTAAATGAAACTGCACACAATAAATGGGCCACTTTTACTCCTGTCACCTCCTGTCTGTGCAGCAGAGTGACACTGCCCTCTAGTGGCTGAACCGCTAGTACAACTTTCTAAATCTGCATCCAGCCTTACCATTAATCCGGACCTTCACGCTGAATAAGAGTCTATCTTATATGTTTCCCACACCCTGTACATACAGATTGCTCACATTAATCCGGACCTTCACCCTGAATAAGAGCCTATCTTATATGTTTCCCACACCCTGTACATACAGATTGCCCACATTAAAATTTATCCTACCTGCACCTACTGCATGTTATGAGCCTTTAAACATCCAAGATGGCGGCCCAAGGAGCATCAGGCAGCCTGCAAACAGGAAGTGTCTTCTGAGTGTGTCGCTCTGCATTCTGGGACTGCTGACCTTTTCCTGACCTCAGCTTTGCTCTGTCTGAGCAAAGCACAGCTATAACCCGCCCCCTGTACTTTATCCCACTCTCCTGTCCTCAGTAAGTGTGATGCTTCTGAGGCAAGATGGCGGCGCCCGTATCCTCGAGTCCTGGACAGAGTTGCAGCCCAGTGCGGGAAAGAATAATCTAAGAATAAGTGACTAAAAACGTAAAATATATTAATGTTAGATGCTGGGGAATCGTTTTTTAAGGGTTTGGGCTTTTCAATAAATCATGGTGAAGGTCCGGTTTAAAATGGACCCATTACTGGGATTTCTCTATCCTGGTGATAGTTTCTTATCTCTGGGGGATCCCAATTTTTGTTGCCCCTCTGTGTGAAATCCTGCAGATCCCCAACACAACTCACCTTTCCGCCATTCCCACGGCGCCTGCGCGGGCTCTCGTCCAATCGGCATTAGCTATTAATTAAGTTCCGGTAGATGTATCACTGGTTTCAATGGGGAGTATGGAATGCTCTAAATGGCTGGGCGCAGGAGCGTGCCTCAACCACAGGGTTGCCGGAGATGCAGCATGTGGCCAGCCAAAAGGTAAGTGATTGCAGATCGGTATAGGGGTGTTCACATTGTGGGGCATCATGGATCAGGACTTAGTCAACCTTGGAAGTGATGGGTCCACTTTAAAGCAGACCTTCAATCAATAATGACTGCAGGTCCCCTTACAGCACTTAATTTGGGATGCCCATCAGCATTAAACGGCGCATGCGTGGGCCGCAGCAACATCCCCGCTATCCCTCTAGCAGGGCGCGCGCTGGCTGGCGTGGGCACGCTCCCTGTTAGAGGAAAGCGGGGGATGCGGCCGTCAGCGCGCTCGGAGCCACTGGCTTTAGAAGCCGCCTTAGATGGTGTGACGTCAGCGGCTCCGAGCGCACTGATTGGACGAGCCGGAAGAGGTGATCTGGGGGTTTCACAGAGTGGGACACCCCCAATCGGGGGCCCCGGGGGAAAGAACCAAAACCCAGGATAATTCACTATCCTGGGTTTTCGGTCCATACCATAGCATAAATGCGGCCCGCACTGCCCTCACTCGCGGACCCCAGCACATATAAGGAGTTAGCAAGCAGGGCTTTCCTTGCAGTGCAAGAGACTGACCACTAGAGAGCAGTGTGTCTCTAATTTCCATAGCAGACAGTGGGTCACTGATAAACTTCCCTGTAGAGGTGGGTGACACATATCTGCTACTGGAGTGTTGTCTATGGTGGCTGTTTCTGTGGATGCCCAAGTAGACTCATCCCAGCTGATTGGGGTTGCCCCACTGTGTGAAACCCCAGAGGTCACCTGAAAACTCCCCTTCGTTCCCAGTCCAACGGCGCATGCACAAGCAGTGGCCGCATCCCCGCTATCCCTTTAGTAGGGCGCCTGCTCGGGAATTGTGAATAGGTGGGTGATGCGGCCACCAGCGCGTTCAAAGCCGCTCGCATTAGACGAGCTCCTGGACTAAGGGGCTTGAGCGGATCCAAGAGCGCCGATCGGGGTGCCGCGGGGACAAGGACCAAATCCTGGATTTTGGTCCACTTTACCCACAACTCTCTGCACACGATCCTTCAGCCAGTTTTCAGTCCAGTTACAAACTGTATATTCGAATCCTGAAGATCTCAATTTCCCCAATAAGCCTCTATGGGGGGCAGTGTCAAATGCTACTGGTAACAGATTGAGCTCTGCACTGAAATCTCCTAACTGATGTCTGTGGCCACCCTGACCTTCACCCCAAGACCTGTCCCTCTGAGTCCTAACCAGGGCTGATTATAGAGGAGGACGAGCAGGGTGATCTACCTGGGCGCTAAGGCCACAAGGGCAGGGCTGGCTCCAGGTTTATGTGGGCCCTTGGGCAGCATGTTCTCAGTGGGCCCCTTTGTAGTGAGGAGTCACATTCCCGAGGGATGTCCCAAATCTGGATGCCCCCTAAGGATCCTGCTATTTGTACCAAAAAAAGATCTCGGAGTGCAAACAAATCTAGATTCTCCTGATTTTGGATGCTCCTGTGTGTGACCCCCCCTCCCCCCCTTTGTTCATTACTTTCCTGGAACTGGTGAATGCACTGTGGGATCACCAGTTTGAGTGAACAGCCAAACCAAAAGGTTTTTTTTTCCACAAACAGGGGCATCCCAAATTGAGATGCCCCTGTAAAGCGGACCAAAACTCAGGGATGGAATTGCTTGCATAGTGGGTATTCCAGCGATCCCAGGGGGTGTCACACAGTAGGGTATCACAGATTGGGATGCTTCAGGGATAGGAAATCAGCTGGGGTGGGCAACTTAAAAGCAGAACAAAACCCAGCACTTCCTTCCCTGGAATCTAAAACGAGATGCCCCATGTTGTGGAACCCCGCCATTCCAGGAGAAGTTGGGAACCAGCTGTGGCGGTGCCCTCCCAATCCGCTGCCGGTCAAGCATTGTGGCACACCCCAAAGGCCAGCCCTGTCAGTGGGCCCCCCCCCAGAGAGTTAGGGCCCCTGGCAGCTGCCTCGCCTTGCCGGGTGCTGACGCCGGCCCTGCATAAGGGGCACCTTATCCCAGCCATCCTACTTTCTGCAGATGAGTCAGGGCCACTGTTAGTGCAGGCCATAAAACAGGCCCCTCATCCTCCCTTATTGGACATGGGGAGAGGGCACTGCTAAGATAGTGGCACAGCTTGGCACATACCTGTATGGGACAGCAGCAAAGCTATAGGATCTTCCTACACTGAGTGCTATTTTACCTTAAAACTGCCCTGGTCCTAACCTAAGCCCAGAGCTTGCAACCTGTTCTTGGTTTGGCCATCATGGGCACCGGTGACACATTTCAGCCTTAAAGCGGACCTTCACCCTGAATAAAGGCCTATCTTATATGTTTCCTACACCCTGTACATACAGATTGCTCACATTAAAAATCATCCTACCTGCATCTACTGCATGTTATGAGCCTTTAAACATCCAAGATGGCAACCCATGGAGCATCAGGCAGCCTGCAAACAGGAAGTGTCTTCTGAGTGTGTCACTCTGCATTCTGGGATTGCTGTCCTTTCTCTGATCCTAGCTCTGCTCTGTCTGTGCAAAGCACAGCTATAAGCCCACCCCCTGTACTTTATCCCGCTCTCCTCTCCTCAGTATGTGTGATGCTTCTGAGACAAGACGGCGGCGCCGGTATCTTACAATCCTGCAGCCCGGTGGGGGAAAGAATAATAAGTAATTGACTAAAAACTTAAATATATATTAATTTTAGATGTAGGGAATCGTTTTTTAAGGGTTTGGGCTTTTCATTAAATCATGGTGAAGGTCCGGTTTAAGAATAAGTCATCAGAAGATGTGTTGCGCAGGATGATGAGGAAGTGCTGAAGGTGATGATGACACACGTGGGTGTCTGGCTTCCTCTCGTATTGCGATGTTTCCTGGGCTGATTGCACCATGGGCCTGCCAGTAATATATATATATATATATATATATATATATATATATATATATATAGTGCAGACACAATGAGACAGATTAATCTGCATATCTCCCAACTGTCCCTCATTCCATCCCATGATGCTGGTCCCTTGTTCTTATTTGTTCCTTTTTGGGGTTTAACATGCAGATCTGCATCAATAAATAATGAATTCACCTATTCAGAGATTTACGGCCTTATTTATCAAGGGCTAGCGCCAGGTAGTGTCTGACGAGCGCCAGGTACCGCCAGCTAACGGCGGCTACCGACTCAAGTACGCCCGGCGGCGGTCACAATGACGCATTTATCACGCTAAATGAGGCTAGCGCCGGCGACAGCGTCAGCTAGCGCGGGATTCATCATGTAGCCGACTGCAACGAACAGCGCCGCTGCTAATCCCATCACAGCGACAGGTATGACCTGGCGCTCCCTGGCGTGGTCCAATGCATTTCAATGGAGCAATCTTTAAATAATCATAATTAATTGCTATTACTGTTTTTTTTTTTTTTTTTTTAATGGCAAAAATTCTGTGACCACTTCTGCAATGTTAGGAATTTTTTTAAAGTAAAAAAAAAAAAAAATATTGTGCAGAATTGATATTACAGGTCTGATATTCATGTATTCATATTACAAAATGTTTAGAAAAACTTGTATAATTTTTACATATAAAAAAAAGGTTGTTTGGGGGTTAAAAACTACTTTACACACATCGCCGCCAGCGCTCTGGGGTTTAAACAAGGAATTCACAGCGCGAGAAATTTTTGAGCGTGATTTTTTAATGAATCTGCAGCAAGCCGTTCGCTCTGGCCATTCGCTGTCAGGCGCACCCATACAACGCGGAACCTGTGAAACAGCGACCCCCCAGCCCGTATTCAACATTACCGCACACCGACTGAGTCGCTGTCAACAAGCAAACCCCGGCCAAGCACAGCGAATACTAGCTGGCGCTGTGAAAATCACGCTACTGGCGCTCATCTGTCGCTACCTGGCGCTATTAATGAATCGGCCTCCCCGCTGCTTCGGAGGTAAGTTGGGATTTTTGCACTGTGGGGCATCCCAAAGGTAAGTTACAGAATAAATAACTGACAAAACAGTACAGGCAAATCAAAAACACAGTGATAGACTTGTATCACGATAGTAGCCCGGCCATCTAACCGCTCCTCCTTGCTCTAGCCATCCATCAATCCCTCCCAGCTCCTCCCATCCATTCCTCTCCCCTCTATTCGCTCCTCCTTGCTCTAGCCATCCATCAATCCCTCCCAGCTCCTCCCATCCATTCCTCTCCCCTCTATTCGCTCCTCATAGCTCTAGCCATCCATCCATCCCTCCCAGCTCCTCCCATCCATTCCTCTCCCCTCTATTCGCTCCTCCTTGCTCTAGTCATCCATCAATCCCTCCCAGCTCCTCCCATCCATTCCTCTCCCCTCTATTCGCTCCTCATAGCTCTAGTCATCCATCCATCCCTCCATCCTGCTCCCCCCATTCATTCATCTCTCCTCCCACCCATCCCTGCCTCTCCCCTCAGTTCTGTGCATCTATCTGCTCCCCCTAGTTCTAGCCATCCCTCCATTCTGCTCCTCCCATCCATCTTTCTTTCTTTTTCCATGTTTCATCCAGTTCTCTCTTTCCATCCCTCTCTTTTACAACTTCCCTCTTTCACATTCTCTCCATCTCTTTTGAAACCTTCCCTTTAACTCTCTCTCATTTTTAACTATTCTGTGTCTTGCTCATGTTTTTCACATTCTGTGCTCATATTTACTACACCTTCCTTCCATTGCTCTTCCACATTCTCTCCTTCTCTCTTGTACTTTCCCTTCATCTCTCTCGTTTTGACATTTTTCATGTCTTGCCCTCTTTTTCCATGTATCATCCGTCTACCTCCTCCTCCTTTTTTACACATCCCCTCCATCTCTTTTTACCTTTTCTATGTCTTGCACACGTGTTCCATGTTCTATCCTACTCTCTATCTTCACTATACCTTCCCTTCATCTCTCTTCCACATTCTCTTCATTTCTCTTGGACTTTTCTTTCATTCCTCTCGTTTTCACCTTTCCCATGTCTTGCACTCTTCTTCCATGTATCATACTTCTACCTCCTCCTTCTTTTTTACACATCCCTTCCATGTCTCCCTCTCTCGCAACCTTCCTTTCATGTCTTTCTCTTTTTCACCTTTTCTATCTCTCGCACTTTTTTCCATGTTCCATCCAGCTCCATCTATTTTCTGCTTCTCTTTTACACCTTCCCTCAATCTCTCTTCCACATTCTCTCCATCTCTCTTGTACTTTCCTTTCATATCTCTCGTTTTCACCTTTTCCATGTATCACCCTTCTACCTCTTTCCTTTTAGACATCCCCTCCATCCTTCCTTTCATATGTTTTTCTTTTTCACTTTTTCTATGTCTCGCTCTCTTTTTCCATGTTCCATCCTGCTCCATCTATCTTCTGCTTCTCTTTTACACCTTCCCTCCCTCTCTCTTCCACATTCTCTCCATCTCCCTCTTGTACCTTCCTCTTTTTTTGACCTCTGTCTTTCATTTTTTCCCTATGTTCTCTTCCACATTGCATTCTTCACCTTGACACATTCCCTTCATCCCTCTTCCACATTCTCTCCATTTCTCTTTTTTTGTACTTTTTTCCTATGTTCTCTTCCTATTTCTTCCACAGCCCCTGCTTCTCCATTTCTTTTATTCCTTCCCTTCATCTGTCTGTGTAACATTCTGTCCATATCTTTATCTTCTCCAAGTCTTCCTGTTCTTTTTTTTTTTCTCAATCTGCCTCTCTCTGTCCTGTGTCTCTTCCCCATGAAAGTATGAGGCCGATTCATTAATAGCGCCAGGTAGCGACAGATGAGCGACTGTAGCGTGATTTTTTCAGCGCCAGCCAGTATTCGCTGTGCTTGGCCGGCATTAGCTTGATGACAGCGACTCAGTCGGTGTGCGGTAATGTTGAATACGGGCTGGGGGGTCGCTGTTTCACAGGTCCAGCGTTGTATGTGAGCGCCTGACAACGAATGGCCAGAGTGAACGGCTAGCTTCATATTCATTAACAAATCACGCTCCGAATTTGCTGTCGCTGTCCATTCCTTGTTTAAACCCCAGAGCGCTGGCGCCGATGTGTATTAACTAGTTTTTAACCCCTAAACAACCATATTTTTTGAATGTAACATTATACATGTTTTTAGAATCATTTTGTAATATGAATACATTAATCTCAGACCTGTTAGATCAATTCTGCACATATTTTTTTTAATTTTTTTTTTTACTTAAAAATAAATCCTAACATTGCAGAAGTGGTCTCCGATTTTTTGACATTAAAAAAAAAAAAAAAAAAAAATGAATACCAATTAATTATGAATAATTATAGATTGCTCCATTGAAATGCATTGGACATCGCGAGGGAGCGACAGCTCATACCTGGCGCTGTGAGGGAATTTGCAGCGGCGCTGTTTGGTCCAGGCAGCTTCATGATGAATGCCGCGCTAGCCGTCGCTCTCGCCGGCGCTAGCCTCATTTTGCTTGATAAATGCGTCATTGTGACCGCCGCCGGGCGTACTTGAGTCGGTAGTCGCGTTAGCTGCCGCTACCTGGCGCTCGTCAGACACTACCTGGCGCTATCGCTTGATGAATAAGGGCATATGTGTGTCCCTGAGGAGGAACATACAAATCGGGGGGGGGGGGGAATTAATATCCGAGTTGATTCCCCACCCAGCCCCTTAATTAGACAAGTCTGTCAGCGATATATGCACACCACACTCAAAAGTGATTTGCAAATAAAAAGAGCTGTATATCAGAATTTCACAAGTTAATGAATAACAATGTGGCTTGGGTATTCAGCAAAAAAAAGGATACAATGGGAACATTCAGATTCGTAGGTTTTAATACAAGAACGTGGACCACCTCAGGGTAAAGAATATAGCATTATATATATATATATATTATATATAGCATTATTGTATACTGACATATATGACTATGATTGGGTAAAAAGTTTTACCATATAAGTCTATGAGGGGTTCCCGTATAGGTCCTGAGGAGTGAGGTAATGAGGAATAATGAGGCTAATGACCGGGGTGGGTTAAGGAGAATACCTATCAATGAATATACAGTAACAATAATACAAATCAATTCCTAGTCAGTTGCCTGCTCTAAAGTTTATTCATTATACCAGACCACATACATATGAATAATTACAGGCTGATTCATTACTAGTGCCAGGTAATAGCAGATGAGTATCTGTACTGCGGCGCTAAAACCGACCGCTGGTGGTCACTCTGATCGGCCATGAGTTGCTATTACAGAGCGCCTCACTCGCTGTAGTAACATTGCCGGCATTGATGAATTGAGGTGTGAGTCACTGTTACACCAGTACAGCGCTTATATGGGAGCGAACGGTAGCGTCAGCTCAGTGCGACCGACTCAAACCATATTCATAAAAAAAAAAAAAAAAGCCTCACACAGCGCCGGCGCTCAAAATCGGGTTGTTGTAGCCCAGAGCGCCAGAGGCTGTGTGATTAAAGTCTGTTTTTGAACATGTATCTATCACTAGTAAAAAAGCGAAAACATATCGAATGACATTGTTATTACATTGTAACATGAACGCTTTAATACCAGACATGTAATGACAATTCTGCATAAAAATATTATTAATCAAAATGACTTTCTCTAGGCCAGGAGAGGTCACACAATTATTTGATAATTAAAAAACAAACAAAAAAAATCTGTTTAAAGTGAAGAAAAGTAATGTCTATTGAAATGTATGGGAGAGCGAATGGTAGCAACAGGTAATAACATACAGTGAGCCATCTGTGATGATGAATTGGTCGCTACGTGTCACTGTTAGTCGCTCACCGGAATCGCTTTGATAAATGTGGTATTGCGTACAGCGCCCAACGGTCACCGTTCGCTACCTGACGTTCCCGTCGCAGCCAGTCATTACCTGGCGCTATGGCTTGATGAATAAAGCTCTAAGTCAGTGGTTCCCAACCTTTCTAATGCCGTGACCCATCAATACAGTTCCTCATGTTGCTGTGACCCCCAAACCAAAAAATAATTTTGGTGGCTACTTCAAAACTGTAATTTTGCTACAGTTATGGTTCGGAATGTAAATACCTGATATGCATTATGTATTCTCATTGCTAAAAATCAAACATAATTTAAACATCGTGATCAATCACAAAAACAATATTTAATTATATGTTGAGAAATATTTATTACTAATTCCAATAAATAACATTTCACCATGGCATAGCATGTTTCGGAAACTGTCATTTCTCCGCCTCTTATTGAAATTAATAGGAGGCTGCGGCGGATTGTGTGGTAACTGGAGATTCTCGGGAGCTCTCTTCCACAAAATCTGCCGCTGATTTCAGCAGTTTCCTCATTCAGAATATGGAAAAATACTGGGAGATATGGGAGATAATTATACATTGGGGAACAGTGTGAACTACATCTTATAGTGGTCTCTTTTAGTGTAAATGTCTGGTGCTTTGTGTAAGTGTAAGCTGCTTTGTGTACTGTGTAATGATTACACACAAAGCACCTTACACTTACACAGTATTGTGTGTAAGGTGTGTGCACTGTTTTTACATTATTAACCTTTATTACACCAGCAGGCGTCTCGCAGGCTCTCTTGGCTTCTGTCCTCCGGCGCTTGCTGCGTCCGCCCACTGATGACGTCAGCAAGCGCCGGACACACGTAATGCGCTGCTATGGACTGTGGAGCGCTTCCCCCGCCCCTTAGGCCCCGGACGGATGGTGCAATCACATCTGCGCATGCTCGCAGGCATTCAGTTTGGAACGCGCATCCATAACGGCGTGCGTTCCAGCTGAATAGCGCTGCTGCAAACGGTAGCGTGACTTCTCAGCGGCTAAAGCCATCGGAAATATGTATATGTATGTATGTATTTCCGATGGCTTGAGGTGACCCCTGTGTTTTGGTCGTTCGACCCCCGCCAGTGTCCCGACCCACAGGTTGAGAACCGCTAACTACATGTTATACGTCAAAGAGGGACAAATGTGAACAAGGAAGGACAGAGAGCACATGGACTCAAAAGAGGGACAGTTCCTTTAAAGTGGACCAACACCTATAAGATTCCCGGGCCGATCAGATCCCTCCCCGCGGGGCATCCCGATTTCGGTGAAACCCCCAGGACGCCCAGAAACCTTACCTTATCCCCGTTCCAATGGCGCATGCGCGAGCGCATCTCAAACTTCCCTCTAGCAGGGCGCCCACCCGCGCAAGCCGTTCGTGAATGGCCGGCGCGGGCGCTCTCCCTGTTAGAAGAAACCCCCGATCGGGGTGCCCCGCGGAAGTGGACCAAAACCCAGGATAGTGAAAATCCTGGGTGTTGGTCCACTTTAAACATACCTCCCAAGTGTCCCTTATTTGAAGGGACTGTCCCTCTTTTGAGTCCATGTCCCACATCCCTCATTGTTCTTCTCTGTCCATCTTTATTGATGCAGATCTGCATCAATAAATGATTCATTTGCCTATTTAAACCGGACCTTCAGCATCATTTAATATAAAGCCCGAACCCTTAAAAAACTATTCCCCAGCGTCTAAAATTAATATATTTTAAGTTTTGAGCCACTTACTTATTATATCCTCCGCTGGGCTACAACTCTGTTCTGGACTCTAGGATACGGGCGCCGCTATCTTGCCTCAGAAGCATCACATACTGAGGAGAGGAAAGCGGGATAAAGTACAGGGGGACGGGTTATAGCTGTGCTATAGCTGTGTGGGAAAGGTCAGCAATCCCAGAATGCAGAGCGGCATAGTCAGAAGATACTTCCTGTTTGCAGGCAGCCTGTTTGCTCCATGGGCTGCCATCTTGAATGTTTAAAGGCTCATAACATGCAGTAGATGCAGGTAGGATGATTTTTAATGTGGGCAATTTGTAGTACAGGGTGCCTAATTTTAAAATTGTCCCTCTTTTCCACCCTGAAAAGTTGAGGGGTATGCTTTAAATGTGGGACACTCGGGAGTTATGCAGGTAGCCTACCACCCCATGTGCATGCCATGTATTATGACTGCTGCTTCATGTGAGCTAGGATGCAAGAGGATGCTTGTTGCTAGGATGCCAGTATCCGGTTTCCTAGGAAACACTTCAGACAGCTCAGTGCGCCTCTAGACTGGGATTTTCACCCAGAGTCACGTGGTTAGAGCGCAGAGTCACGCCCCCTCTCCCTCCAGTTACTATGACTTCGCCCCGTCGCCTTGGAGACCGGCCGCAGTGTGAGCGACATCACGGCTCTGCCGACGCGCCGGCTGATGACGTGAGGCGGTGGCGGGAAGATGGCGGCGGCTCGTGTCGGGGTTCGGGTGATGGAGGCGGCGGTGAGCGGGCTTCTGGAGCTCGACCTGAGCGAGGCGGAGCTGGCCGAGGCTATCCGGGGCCTGAGGGAGCACGGGGCCCTCCGCGGGGAGGTGAGGCGCCCGCCATTCATTCATATACGTACCATATGTGTAGCGCAAACCTGTGCCGCAGCGCTGTACACACAATGACACGCAGGAACTTACACTGCTATACCACATCTGTGAAGCGCTGACATATGCCACAGCGCTGTACAGAGAGCTCTGCACCACAGGAGCTGACACTCTAATGCACCATCTTCACACTCACACTATCATTATATTGCATATAGCGCTGACACATACCATAGCGCTGTACAGACAGAGGAACTGACACTCTAATGCCTCCTCTACACACTCACACTATTATACTGCATATAGCGCTGACATATGCCATAGTGCTGTACAGACAGAGGAGCTGACACTCTAATGCCTCCTACACACTCACACTGTTATTACACTGCATATAGTGCTGACATATGCCATAGCGCTGTACAGACAGAGGAGCTGACACTCTAATGCCTCCTACACACTCACACTATTATACTGCATATAGTGCTGACATATGCCATAGCGCTGTACAGACAGAGGAGCTGACACTCTAATGCCTCCTACACACTCACACTGTTATTACACTGCATATAGTGCTGACATATGCCATAGCGCTGTACAGACAGAGGAGCTGACACTCTAATGCCTCCTACACACTCACACTATTATACTGCATATAGCACTGACATATGCCATAGTGCTGTACAGACAGAGGAGCTGACACTCTAATGCCTCCTACACACTCACACTGTTATTACACTGCATATAGTGCTGACACATACCATAGCGCTGTACAGACAGAGGAGCTGACACTCTAATGCCTCCTACACACTCACACTATTATACTGCATATAGCACTGACATATGCCATAGTGCTGTAAAACAGAGGAGCTGACACTCAAATGCCTCCTACACACTCACACTGTTATTACACTGCATATAGTGCTGACATATGCCATAGCGCTGCACAGAGAGAGGAGCTGACATTCTAATGTTCCCTCTGCTTACTCACACTATTATTATATTGCATATAGCGCTGACATATGCCATAGTGCTGTACAGACAGAGGATCTGACACTAATGCTCCCCTCTGCACACTCACACTATTATTATGATGCATATAGTGCTGACATATGCCATAGAGCTGTAAAGAGAGAGGAGCTTAAACTCTAATGCTCCCCTCGGCACACTCACACTATTATTATGATGCATATAGTGCTGACATATGCCATAGAGCTGTAAAGAGAGAGGAGCTTAAACTCTAATGCTCCCCTCGGCACGCTCACACTTTTATTATACTGCATATAGCGCTGGCATATGCTGCAGTGCTGTACAAAGAGTTCTTCACCACAGAAGCTGACACTCTAATGCTTCCCTCTGCACACTCACACTATTATTATACTGAATATAGCACTGACTTATGCCACAGTGCTGTACAGAGGGCTCTGCACCACAGGAGCTGACACTAATGCTCCCCTCTGCACACTCACACTATTATTAAACTGCATATAGCGCTGACATATGCTGCAGTGCTGTACAGAGAGCTCTGCACCACAGGAGCTGACACTAATGCTCCCCTCTGCACACTCACACTATTATTAAACTGCATATAGCGCTCACATATGCTGCAGTGCTGTACAGAGAGCTCTGCACCATAGGAGCTGACACTCCAATGCTCCCCTCTGCACACCCACTATTATACTGCATATAACGCTGACATATGCCATAGTCACAGACAGAGAAGCTTACACTCTAATGCCCCCCTTTCACACGATTATTATACTGCATATAGTGCTGACATATGCTGCAGTGCTGTACAGAGAACTTTGCACCACAGGAGCTGACATGCTAATGCCCCCTCTGCACACTCAAACTCGCACTATTATTATCCTGCTTATAGCGCTGACATATGCCATAGTGCTGTACAAAGAGCTCTCGCTGGCATATACTACAGTGCTGTACAGAGAGCTCTGCATCACAGGAGCTGACACTCTAATGCTCCTCTCTGCACACTCACTATTATACTGCATATAGTGCTGACATATGCCATAGTGCTCTACAAAGAGCTCTGCTCCACAGGAGCTTACACTCTAATGCTCCTCTCTGCACACTCACTATTATTATACTGCATATAGTGCTGACATATGCCATAGTGCTCTACAAAGAGCTCTGCTCCACAGGAGCTTACACTCTAATGCCCTCTCTGCACACTGTGTGATGCAGTGCTGTACAGAGAGCACTGCACCACCGGAGCTGACACTCTTATGCCCCCTCTGCACACTCACACTAATATAATAAAGATATATAGATATATATATAGATATATATATATATATATATATATATTTAGATAAAAGAAGGACAGGGAAAAGAAAAACCTAAAGATACCAGACCCATAAAATGTTGACACTTGTGGCTTGGCAATGCCGGATTCCTGGCAACAGTCTTTATGTCAGAGAATGGGAAAAGAGGACAGCCTTTTCTGTCCTAGTCCAGGAACTTGTCCAAAAGAGAGTAATAGAGGCAGTGCTGGACCGGTCACGGTTTCTATTCTCACATATTTTTGGTACAAAAGCCCTCGGGCAAGTTATGGATTATTCTGAACCTAGAGAATAAACCAGTTCATAAAGTATAAAAGGTTCAGGATGGAATCTATTTATTTGGTGAAGAAGCTCTTATTCGAGAAGGCATTTATGGTCAATATCGATCTTCATGTGCCAATTTTTTCTGCCCACTGCAAATACCTAATGTTTGCGATTGAGACTCACCAGGAAATTCATCACTTTCAATATGGAGCCCTGCTTTTTGGCCTTTCCTTGGCCCCACATATCTTTACAAAAATATGCTCGCGTCAGGCATTTGTGAATGGCTGGCGCGGGCTCGCTCCCTGTTAGAGGGAATGCGGCCGTCGGCACGCTCTGAGCCGCTGGCCTTAGACGAAGGCTTAGACAACGTGACGTCAGCAGCTCATGCGCCGCAGGACCGGGAACAGGTGAGTTGCGATCCGGGGGGTTTCACACATTGGGGCACCAGCGATCCGGGTGCCCTGGGGGAAAGGACCAAAACCCAGGATATTAAAAATCCTGGGTTCTGGTCCACTTTAAAGTGATCCTAATGTCTGAAAGCTATCCCAGTCAGGCTAAGTACTTGCCACCTTCTTTGCTCCAGCAGCAGCTGTCAAATGTGCCAAACAGCAGAGTAGCAGCTATGCCCACTCTCCCTCCAATTGTTTGGCAGCAGTGGCCAAGCAAGGTTGTTTTGTTTTTTTTCTCTGTAGCAAATCACAGCTATTGCTCAATGCAGGAAGGTGAGTATTTCACCTGATTGGGATACCTTTCACACTTTTTACACGTTTTTTCACACGTTCCAGGAGAAGCACGATAATCGCTCCCTGTCCGAGCGCTAATCTGCAGCAGTGTGGGCATGGCGTCCCCTTGCGGCAGCCATAGGCCAATCTGGCTAAATACACACCTCCAAATGGCAGAGAAGCAGCTATCCCTGCTCTGTCCCTGGTTTTTGTCAGCAGGGGGCGTGCAAGGGAGAGAACTATAATTTTTCTTTGCAGCATCTCACAGCTGCTGATAAAAGCAGGAAGGTGATTTATTTAGCCTCGGAGTTCTGGCTTAGGTTAGCAAGGGCATCTCAAATAGGGATATCTGCTAGGTAAACTACTATAGAAATCCTGGGTCTTGCAGGGGTTCGATTGCCCAACACTAGAGGGAGCACATGGTGAAATTGAAGCTGAAGGAAGAATAAATAGATGCTCAGACGCCACGGACCCCCTTTGCTCCTATGATAATCTCTTTATAGTGGCAACATATTCCGCAGCGCTGTATAATCCCGTGATAGTGTGTGTGGTCACAGTGCTGCGTGATATCCTGTTGCCATATAAATGGATATACCCAACACAGTGTCACATATATAGGTCATGTGTGTGTATATGTGTAAACCTCACCACAAGCAAGGGAAGGTGGCGCCACATCTGGCGCAGATGTGAAGTGCTACCTTAAAGTGGACCAACACCCAGGGGTGATCGGCCCGGAAATCTATAAGATTCCCGGGCCGATCACCTCCCACCCCGCGGGACATCCGAGATCGGGATGTCCCGCGGGGTGAAACCCCCCAGAAACCCCAAAAACATCTTACCTGATCCGCCGCCACTTCCGCCCTCTGTGAATGGCCGGCGGGGGCGCGCGCGCGCCGAGAGTGATGCGCGGGAGGCGGCGGCGGCGGAAACGGCTTGGACGTTCCTGATCCCCGCCTGGACGTTGGCGGGGATTGGCTGCGGCGTTCACGTGGGAGGGTTGAGAGGTGAGTTTTTTGGGGTTTCTAGGGGGTTTCACACAGCGGGGCACCCCCGATCGGGGTGCCCCGCCGAAGTGGACCAAAACCCAGGATAGTCAAAATCCTGGGTGTTGGTCCACTTTAACGTGTCTCGTCTTTTGTGCCTTCCTTTAGGGTTCCTCGGCCTCCATCCTGAGCCTCCTCACCAGCTGCAACTCCCGCCTGCTCTCCCCGGCTACCAGGTAAGTCCTGCGCAGGGTTTCCTGTTTTTTAAATTTCAAAAAATAACTAACCAGGGTTTTGTACTTTGTCCCAGGGGCATCTCCATTTAGGATGCAATGTGAAACCTCAGTTTACCCGTAAAAGATTACCTTTCCCCAGCCCAGCAGCACATGCGCGGGCTGTCATCCAGTGAGTTACATTTGCCGTGCTTGTTATTGATCGACAAAGTGCTTATTTGGGTATCCCAAATCGTGATGCTTCCATGCTGCAAGTATTGAGTGGAGGGGGGAGTGCTTATTGGGGTATCCCAAATCGGGATGCTTCCATGCTGCAGGTATTGGGGGAGGGGGAGTGCTTATTGGGGTATCCCAAATCGGGATGCTTCCATGCTGCAAGTATTGAGTGGAGGGGGGAGTGCTTATTGGGGTATCCCAAATCAGGATGCTTCCATGCTGCAGGTATTGGAGGGGT